>JBBELK010000375.1:1200000-1531900 GCA_037783545.1 Henricia sp. BOLD:AAB3569 | reverse complement strand
TATTGAAGTGTGCAGAATTATTGGGGTACACAAAATGTGACCAACTCAATACAATTCTAAATTGGATGTGCTTATAGAGCAGTTTAACTGTACACTCCTCAACATGATAGTGTAGCGAAATCACCTTTAATGTACATAGTTGGCTGGTAGGCCCCACGCGTGTCACCCACGTGCCTGCCACGCGCTGGCCACGTGCGTGTGGTCGAGCCTATTCGCTTCTCTTGCGTCCGCAATGAGGGTACGTTAGCCCTCAATTCCGCACACTCGGCCTCTCTCTGCGCTGGGTTTCCTTGAACGTGTGATACGGCACGGCGAGTCTGAATGACACGCGGGAGGCTTACTACAGTCTAGGCAGACGCTAAGGGACGTAGGAGGCTAATTACACGCGGGAGGCTTACTACAGTCTAGGCAAGAGCTAAGGGACGTAGGAGGCTGACTAAGTGAAGCACAGGAGCCGGTGGCCTTGGAGGCTGTCGTTATCTACAGAGGCTTACCCCAATCTGTGGCTATAGGGAGACATAATTAAACCGTACCTATTGTTTCCCCTGACAGGAAGTCTCTCTCTCTCATTTATTTCCTTGGTCCTCACATTCCCCTGTTCGGAGAGCCTAGGCAGAGTAGGCGCGGTAGATTTCCTTATACTCAACTCGACCGTTTGCCAACTCAACCCTTTCTGATCTGTGGCTATAGGGAGACATAATTAAACCGTACCCATTGTTTCCCCTGACAGGAAGTCTCTCTCTCTCTCATTTATTTCCTTGGTCCTCACATTCCCCTGTTCGGAGAGCCTAGGCAGAGTAGGCGCGGTAGATTTCCTTATACTCAACTCGACCGTGACAGGAAGTCTCTCTCTCTCATTTATTTCCTTGGTCCTCACATTCCCCTGTTCGGAGAGCCTAGGCAGAGTAGGCGCGGTAGATTTCCTTATACTCAACTCGACCGTTTGCCAACTCAACCCTTTATAATCTTGTAGCGCGATTTTGTTCCTATCTTAACGCGAATCCCCGGTAGGCCCCGCGCGAATCGCGCGAAAGCGAAATTTTCGCACCGCGAATTTGCAGAACCTTATTCCTCCATGGTTTAACTGCTTTCTGCTTGCGCAAAGATTAGCAGGTAAATGTTAGACTTCGCTTTTGCAAACCGCCACTTTTGACTCGACTAAGTTTGAACGCACAACGGTCGAGTTGACCTGCACCCACCGAGTCCAGTCTGTGGACGATGTAGCACGTGTGACACGGACCTTCCAATTCTGTGCATGTGGGTTTGCTTCAGAATCTGTGGCTAGCTTTCAAAAATTACGGACTCATAAAGTGATTAAATGTTTAGCTTATTACATAAGTAGGCCTATTGTATTAACTTGTTTGTAATGAAAACCAGAATTGTCTCTAGTATATCGTTATTTCGTAAAATATTGGGGAAAATACATGTCATACGTCACCCCTTGCATAAAATGCTCAATCTAGACCATACAACACGTGATCGCGCTGTCTGGGGCCGATATGATGATGGATCGTGCTGTGCCTGGCGCGGCCGGCCGGCCTAGCTAGCCCTGCCTGGGAGTCATTACTGGGACGGCCTCGATACTTTGGTCGTTTTACGTTTGTACACAAAACCCTGGGCTGCCAGCGTTTTGCGTGTAAAACGACGGTAGCCAATGAGAGATGAGAGCAAGGACAACTGCATTCCTAGTTCAGCCCATGCAGTACAGCTGTAGGGTCTTGACACTTGCTTGACTGCAAACCCCAATGCATTGCGGTCAGAATGCTGGCGCATTAGTAATAAGGCGGTAGTTTTAAATTTGTTTAAATTTGCTATATGGTTCAACTACTAAGTCGAGGTTCCCGGACCAAAAAATTCGATCACTAGACTGATTTTAAGATCCGGCAACCGCCAATCCGCCATATTGAAACAGGAGGAATTCGACCTCCTTTTTCCGAAGGTTTCCGAAGTTACCCGAATGCACGTCCGGACGTTATCGTTGATCGTCTGGTACGATTCGTCATTTTGTCGAGATTTTGAGTTGACGTCGCGTGCACGTATGCGTGCCGCTGCGTGAGTATTTATGGTGATGCCACGGATTTAAAACTTCGCAGTGGCTATAGTTACGGTAACCGTAACGCGATAATGAATGGCCATAGTTACGGGATTGCAACAGCAGATTAAAACTACAATATCACTGGGTGATGCAGACAAGGTTTGAATTTGCTTTTTGATGCTACATGTATATTAAAATGGGCATGTGTAATATTTTAAGGTTAATATATTAATTTGTATTGGTCAAATATGGAATAACCTCTTTCAGATTGTTATACGCTCGCGCGTAGCGCGCTTTGAAAATTGACGGTTATGTGCTCCTAAAAATAAATGCATGACGTTTAGTGCTATTTTAAACAGTACGGTTGCCGGTCCTCCTATTCAGTCGTTGTACGTGAAATATGTGGAGCGAGAACCAGTCTATAGTTCAACTCAAACACCGTGACAACGGCAATAAAAGCATACTATGCACTTTGGCATTCTACCTCAAGATAAATTTAGTGGATTTTCATGCAGCATTGTGTTTTGTTTTTAATTGTTTATGAGTAATTTATATTTGTATATTATTATTATTATTATATATTTCTGACCATTGTCAAGGGTCGTGGTAAAGATTATACAATCCATAAAAACCACTCCCCGGATAAAAACAAATAAAATTAAAACTTAAAACAGTAAGTATCACAAAAACTTGATAAAAAGTTTATTATTATTATAAAATCCACAAAAAAGGGGGATGTTCTAGGACAAACGAAATATATTATACGAGAATAAAGCAGGATTAAAACACTCAGTCAAGCAAATTAACAAAAAAAATCACGGACTTAACGAAAAAAATGAAAGCAATCACAGGCAACAAAAGGCAAAAGGATACAAGACAAAAGCAATACAAATTTAAAGGAATTATAAATTATAGGAAACATACAAGAATATGTACAATTATAAATAATTCACACCGATAAAACGTAAACCAAAATTATAAACTAACTAAACAGTTAAACAATCTAAAAGGGTCTTTTTGAACACATTTAGAGATGAGCTCTGAACAATGCTCTCAGGCAGGCCGTTCCACTCGTTAGCAGTTTGGACGAAGTAAGAGTACTTGTAGCAGTCAGTTCTAGCAAATGAAATATTTAGCTTTTCACTATGGTCATTTCTTCCAATTCTAACAGCAGGAGTAAATTTTTAAAGAGATTTTGCATTAATATTTCCTTTAAGAATTTTGAAGCACATGACCAAGCGCAAATACTTTCTTCTAATTTGTAGGTTGACCCAGCCCAGTTGGTTTAAAAGCGTATAATAACTAGCCTGCCAATTTCTGCAAATAAATCTAACGCTATGCTTTTGTACACGTTCAATAATAGACGCGTGGGCGAGTCTGTATGGGTCCCAAACTATGCAGCAATAATCCAACCGTGATCTAATGAGGGAAATATATAATTTTACACAATCTTTGGACTTCAATTAATTCATTAAAATGCAACCCGAAAATCTTGATGCCACAATTAACTTGTAACAGCTAATATAAATGGTCAAGGTGCATTAACGCTTATAGTGGAAGACCTTTCGATGTTTTTTCATAAAGCAATTAAGGTTTTGATGAACATTTTAAAGCGGACCTTCCACTGTGTGACTTTTGCCACGAATTCCCAACGATTTGGTACGATTGTGTATATAGTTTATAGACAGTCTCTGGTAATCTCACCAAATCGTACCTAAATCGCACAGTGGGAAACCCAACCACTTTCAAGTTAATAAAAGCCATCAAAAGTTCACGCGACCGTCTTTTGTTAAAAAATGGGTCCATATTTTGTCAACTTATTTTAATCTATTAACCTTAAAATAATACACAAATTAAAAATCAAATTCAAACCCTGTGTGCATCATGCATAATAAATAAACATGCTGCGGCGTGTGGGGCCAAATCAAATTCTCGAAACAGTGGAATTTTTCCTGTTTTAATAATGACGGACTAACATGTATACTGGCGGATGCAGGACCTAAAGATCATCTCGGAATAGTTGGGATTTTTTGGTCTGGAACCAGACCATCCAGGGGGTTTGAGCAGATATGTGTAGGTGATGCGCCTTCAATTTTGACGTGGTGTCAAAATGGTATCGAAAAAAACGGTCTTTCTTGTGCTTCTGAGGTCCCAGGAAGTCGACAAGTCTCGCAGAGTCCTGCTCGTTCTCGAGGTCAACTTACACGGTCTATTGCCAACACCGTATTTCTGCCATAAAAAGCATTTGGTTTGCAAATATGCCCAAAAATGTCGTGCAGTTTCCATTACACATTCATGCGACCTCCTTTTCTGGAAAAAAAACGGGGTTCGGGCTCAACTCACAACTCCCTTTTTGTCTGAAAAAGGTGGGTCGGACAGTTTTCCATTAGAAATACACGCGACCCTCGGGGAAAAAAACGGACCGGGAGAGAGTCGATAAATTTTCCATTGAAAATACACGAGGCCCCTTTTCAGAAGGGGGGGGTGGGGGGCGGGGGGGGGGGGAGGGGGGCGGGCGGGGGGAAGGGGGGCGGGCGGGGGGGAAGGGGGGCGGGCGGGGGGAAGGGGGGGGGGGCGTCGAGAAGTTTTCCATTAGGAATACACGCGACCCTCTTTTCTGAAAGAGGGTCAAAAGGAGGGTCGAGAAGATTTCCATTAGAAATACACGCGACACTCCCACCCCAACCCACCCCCCCCCCCCCCCCCCCCCATTTTAAAAAAAAGAAGAATCGAGAAGTTTTCCATTAGAAATACGCGACCCCCTTTTCTGGAAAAGGACGGTCGAGAAGTTTTCCATTAGAAATACACGCGATCCCCCTTTTCTTAAAAAGGAGGGTCGAGAAGGTTTCCATTAGAAATACACAGTGTTGTATAGTCGAGTCACCAATATCGAGTCCGAGTCTCGAGTCATTAGCCTCGAGTCCGAGTCACGAGTCACTTTGCTCAAGTTCGAGTCACAAAATAGAACTTAATCGATTGGAAACATTTTGTCTTTATTGGAAACCGTGATATACTGTTTTTACACAAGTAATTGCGGGGTTTTCTTTCAACATATTTAAGAAAACGCTAGATAAAAGAACAAAAACGCAAAACGCAGGAATCACTACAACAAAGAGTTATCTCCATTTTTGTTAGGTGATAATCTTTATTTAATACCTTCTTGCTCTAAATCTCTCATTTGTTTATTACTAAAAATCGAAATCACGTAATTCTGCCTTCCAAGACGACGAAAGTTCTAAAATTGGTAGCAGATATTCTTCATTTTTAGAAAACCAGACAAGAAACGATACTTTTACAAAATTTCTTGGGTTTAAATAGCAAACTGAGTTCACAAATTGAGTTAGTGTGTGCAGAGGGTGCCGATTGGCACACCTCACGCATGTAATTTTGTAAACCCATGTTCGGTAGTTAATGGGTGGCAAATGTATTTTCTAAGGAAGCAGTGAGCGTGTCGCATACTTGGGGCACAGGTGAACTTGTGCATTGAATAACAATTGTAGCAATGCACTATCACTGAAAACTTTATTTAGTCAATCACAGTGGAAAATTAGTCAAACAAGGGCAAAATGATTAGTCATGTAGACAATTTGTCAGTTGACAACATTTTGTTGGTGCATGACAAATCTTTGTTGGTGCTTGACGAATTAAAAGGTTGGAAATTTGCAGGACAAATAAATATTAGCGGAAGATAATCTGAACGACTGACAAATGTGATGACCGTCTTTTGACTAATTTGTATTGTCACGTAAAACAAAAACTGACGATTTATTTCCCAATGACTAATTGCATGACTAACTTTTTATTGCATTACTAATGGCAAGAATAATCCCGCCGAAACTCATGACTAATTTAATTAGTCATGAGTTTCGGCGGGAATATTCTTTCCATTGATAATGTAATAAAAGGTTAGTCATGAAATCAGTCGTGGGAAAATAAATCTTCAGTTCTTGTTTTCGTGCAGCTGTGGGACTCCATTACAAGTAACAGTAAATGTGCCCTTGACAGTGTTCGTTTTGTTACGGAAGCAATCGAAGATTTGTTTTCAAAGGGTTAGTTCGGCAAGTAAGTCAACAATGTGAATGATTGCATATTGTGTCCATTATTAATCGATTGGAACCATTGTTTTCATATATAATGGTTATATGTGGATTTATGCCTAATTACGCCCAGGTGCATAACTGTTATCTTGCAGATGGTATAGTTTCGTGTCCTTTTATAAAATTCTTTCCATTTTTTAACCAGATTGTGCAGCTGAAGAGTTCAGTAGCTACCGTGAAAGCCCCAGGCCGGACATTTCGCGGCAAAGCTCTTTGATTACGAACAAGGACACTCTTAGCCAATAGTCAAAGGAGGAATTTACGGGTTATTCAGTTTTTGGAAAAGATAGGAACAAACAAGTTTGTTATCAGTGTGTTAATCAAGGCTATAAAATTCCGCTGATCGCCACCCCAACTTCAGTTTTACTTTATTTTAAATGTGCCTTTGATAATGTTCGTTTGTTATACAGAAGCAATATAGATTTGTTTTCAAAGGGTTATAGTTCGGCAAGTAAACCACTTTCAGTCTCAATTAAATTCTGCGAGCAAAAACAGGTTCATTTTATATCTAACTTACGTCAATGCACATATTGGAAATTATCCACCAATTTCGGCGACTGCATGGAAAGTGGCTGTAGAATATTTCGCAAAGGTGATTTCTTTGATTTTTTTTGATCCTGAGTCAGGATTTCATCACCTGGACAATTTTTAGCCCCATCAAACATGTTTTTTTTTCTTAGCCCCGTAACGATATACATGGGTCTTTCCACAGTAATGGGGTACATTTCTGTGACATTCAAGATCTTAGTTCCCAGTTCAATTCAAATGTCTTAATTTTATCTTTAAATTATCAAGCTAAACTGAGGAAATAACTTTTTCACCAAGGAGTACGAAAAATAGTCCTACAACATACATTTGTGAAAACCCCGTGCACAAATTTTCCTATTACGCATGTAACAAAGACGGGAAAAAATGTCACAAAATGGTCTGTCCACGTTACATACTTAATAGGAAAATTTGTACACAAGCTTTTCAAAAATGTATATTGTGGCAGCAATTTCTTACCTTTTTGGGCAAAAGTTATCTCCTGAGAACAAAACAAGGACATTTCTTTAATTCTGAGATAAACTAAAGACATCTGAAGGGAATTATTGACTTATTTTTCAAATGTACCCCATTACTGTGGACAGACCTACATGTAGATGGATTTTTTGTTGTTACAGTTCTTCCTTTTGGATTGTCAACAGCCCCATACATCGTTATTAAGTGCCTTCGACCGTTGGTCAAACACAGTGTCTTTTGTTCGCGTAATGTTACCCGAGTGCAATTACGCATTACTCCGGAATAGGGAGAACTGCACGCCCGAACGCAGCCTATCAGTTACCCAATTTTTAATACATTTAATTGGAAAAAAGACCTTTGACCCCATTTCCTATTGGTCAAACAGATGTTGGCCCATAATTTAAAAGTGGTAAGAGATACCAGGATGTGCAACAGATTCCGTATAGCTCGTAAGCGCTTTGTTCAGTTTTATCTTCAGCGGGCCGTCACTAACTAAGTTCAAAAAGCCGTTGTGTGCAATGATACTAGGCAGGATAATGAACAAATTAAAAGCGCTTCTTTGAATCAAATTTACAATTCCCCTGAAGGACCTTGTCGTGTAGATTACAAAACACTTTGAATTGTAAATATCGGTACAGGGGTTCCCAAGTTATGGCCAAAAATGTTTTGAAAAAATGACCAATTCCTAGACAACTCAACAAATAAATGGCAAAAAAAAAAATATTGTGATTTCACACCAACATTTCTATTATATTCATAGGCTTTAAATATCTTATTTGCTCTTTTCCTGGAAGTAAATCACCAAAACTTTACATATCAGTGTTTCTTTCCTAAGTTATACACATTATTTAAATACAGTGCATTAAAAAAGCCCGTAAGTTCAAAAACGGGCCAACTTTTCAAAAAGGTGTGTAGTTCAGATGCCTTATTCTTGGTGATCTGAGGCAATGTAATGTGTCATTTTTACATATATGAATGTCTGCTGCCTTTATTAGAAATATAAGTGTGTTACAAATAATACTAATGTTCAGTTCTTGTGAAACAGTGGCCCAAATTTGGGCTAAAAGACCAAATTTCAATAATTTGTGCTCTGGAGACTATAAGTCCAACTAATTACATATGGAAAAGGGTCATCTCTCAGGTTCTGATGATGCTATTTAGCTAAAATGTTGTCAGTAGATACAGTACACAATATGACAACAACAGGTTAAGTTTAGGGGTAAAAAATATTCACGAATTTGCAGCACATAGGCCCTAATACCCGATTTTGCGGCCCGATTTCCACTGGAAAATACTGGCAGATTTCATTCCCATTTCACCTGGAGACAGACAATCGTTCCTATTTTTCGTTGAAAGTTGCGCGTTTCACAAAATCGGCAGATTTTTTCATAAAAATCTACAAATTGTACAAAGCTTCGTTTTGAACCAAAACTGTCGGCCATTGCTAAAACGCGCAAGCAGAAATGGAAATATCGTGTCATAAGCTTTCAAGTACGCCCTAAATAGTTGAGATTGGGCAAGATTTTCCAGTGAGAAATTATCATTTTTAACACCAGGCACCGGCACCCGCGCGCCGCGCGCAGCGCCAGTCGGCCGAGCTCGAAGAGCGTGAAGTGGGTAATTTCACTGATATTTGTGATAATTTTGAGTTTTTTATTTAATATTCTTGTAAAAAGAAGGCTCTAGTTTTTCAAGATACCGAAAATAAACTGTAAATTGTTGTGGAACCCTGTGAAATATCATCAACAGATTGTCCATCGTTGTCGTGTTTTTATGCGTTGTCTAGTAGGACCGTTCAGTGTGTTTGACCGGCCTAATGATACATTCAAAATACAACCATTCACGCAAGCGGAACGAACTAGAGTTCGCTATTGTCAACCTGTCTAGACTGTATAATTTACATCAATGGTTATTTTCTGGATAACTTTGGTTTGCGTGACTTCACGGTTAAGTGACTTGCACGGGGGTCCCCCATAGACTATTCCTGATGGAAATTTCCAAGCGAAGCATTCTGCACAATGAATGGTCGGGGTATACTTTCAGTGCGCGGCCTAAGTTAATCTTTAGCTAATAAATTATTCATCATGCATTATGCACATGCATCGCCTGTTCTTGTTTCCGTGCGTGAACCACGTGTGCCATGCACACATTTCCAGTAGAGCCAATCTTCGAATTTTCCTGATGAAAAAAAAGCTGCGCGTGGGATGTTCGTCCATTTTAACCGACAAAGCAAGCTTGCAGACCCGGTGATTTTGGCAGGAAAACAACATTGCATTAAGGATCTACTGGCGTGGACCCAAATCCCCCACAAGAAAACCACTTTAGAGGCAAATTTTCTTCCTTGGTTAAGAGAGGTAAGCCTGCATAGTATAAAACGAGGGTCTCATTGTTTTTTCAGTGCATAACATTTGCCTGCGAAATTTACATCCGAACTTAAAGGGCTATGACATGCTAAACAACTTTTTGCCTAATCTTTGCTTCATATGATGGATTACATGTTCAACAAGACATGCTTTTGATCGTTTGGATGTAAAATCAATAAAAGGTAGCCATTTTCAACCTTGAAGATTTCATTGCAATAAACCACAGACAGAGGGCGCTGTTTGGAGTGCATCACGTAAGGAAGACTGAAGGGAAAAGTTAAGAAAAAACCTAAGACTTCAAGTTTGACTTGTGGTAATTTGATGCGGTTTTCTCCCCCAGTTTTTTCATGGCTTACAACAGGAAACATGTAGAACAAACTCAAACAGTCAAAAGTTCCAGGACGTTTGAGAAAAAGGTGGAATATTTTGTGCACAGTTGAATGTGATTTTCCTGCGTTTGCCTCTTGTGACATCGTGACCTTGATAATGAATATGCATATTTTTATTAGCATAAAAACTAAAAACCTTAGTTTTAACCCCCAAAACAAGCTCCAAATAGGATTTTTATGATTGTAACTGAGTATATTGGTTTTATAGCATAGATATCCCAAATAAGGGGCCTTTTAATAGGCTCCACACTGCACTAAGCTGTGCACGTGTTTCAACCCGAATACAGTCTACTAAGTTTCCAGTGACTGATGCTTCTCAAGTGACAATCTTGGAAATAGTCGGAACTCTTACTCTCACAACCGAGAAATTTCGAAAAATCCCAAACAACACAGATTCGAGCCAGGGACCTTATAATTGCAAGTCGAGCTCTCTTCTAACCAGCCCACCAAGCTGGTTTCAAACCGACCGCACTCATGGTGGTGTAGCGTGTCGCGTCGCAGAATGATGGATGTGTCTCATCTCTAGACTGGTCCCCTGTCCTCATATTTACTCCCCCTTCGTCGTATATGAGGACAGGTACACGCCGCCATGTTTGGCATAAATATCCAGGAATACCTGGAGGTTTATGCAAATTAACGGGGCTGTGTCACAGTTTGCGCAAGCGCCATGCGCGCTTAGAAGAATGTAGTGCAATTTCGTATAAAGCTTGTGTAACGAAATTGCAGCAGCACTACTTGCTTCTAAGCGCGCATGGCGCTTGCGCAAACTGTGACACAGCCCCGTTAATTTGCATAAACCTCCAGGTATTCCTGCATATTTATGCCAAACATGGCGGCGTGTACCTGTCCTCATATACGACGAAGGGGGAGTAAATATGAGGACAGGGGACCAGTCTATCTCATCTCCTGGTCCGTCATCTTTCGGGCAGGCGCGGATACAGAGCATGTGCAGCACGATATGTGCCAACGTCCTTTCATTGTTCCTCATTGGATATCAAACATCCCAGGAATTTCAAAAGGAATTCCTTTTAGTTATTAAGGGGCGGTTGGTGCGTTAACAAAAGGAAGAGTGTGTCACATATCGTTCTGGGTATAATCTAGCTACGGTACATCACACCTAGACATTTTCGAATGCCTATTTCTTAAACACCAGCTTACTGTTTACATAATGTAGCAATCTAGCATTCTTGACAATAATTTTTCGATGGTCGTTGTGAAAAATTATCAAAATGTCACGTAATTAACTAGAAATGTTTAAAATTAACAAAAGAGACAAATGTTGGGCTATATACGCTTTACCAGCCGTCGCGATGTATTATGTAGGCCTGCCTATCATGTGTTTGTAAATAAAGGTGGCGTTCGATATGGGTCGACACTTGTTTAACCTCTATTCCTTGTTTTCCCTGACTCATCACACCTTGCATGATGCCTGAGGTCAGCGCTAACTCGAGGAAGCAACTCGAACGCAACGTTTTAGTGTCTGTAGCGCCCTCAATAGGCCTATGCTGTTTTTTCCTTCGGATATTATTTATCGCCGCGAACGCGAAGCGAAGACACGAAAATATGATCTTGATCTTGATTAATAATTGATCAGCTCTATACAGGAACATCACTCAATATGGGTCATAGGTCAAGGGAGAGCATGTTAGTATTTGCTCTCTAACTCTCTTCTAAAAGAGGATGAATCCTTAAGCTGATTCCAGTCTCTAGCTGTTCTGAGGAAAAATGACTGCTGGAAGCAATTTGTTTTTGCCGATGGGACCACAAGATACAGTGGGTTATGCGATCTAGTTGCTCTAACGGTGGCATCCCTAACATTGAATTTAAGATGATCTTCAAGATGAAGGTCGACATGGCCATGGACAATTTTGCACATTGTGACTAATCTGTTGGTGTGTCGCCTTTGGTGTATAGTGGTGGTAGTTGATGTTCTTTGAGCATGGCTGTGACTGAACTTGGCATTCCTTACTTTTAGTACCCGCGTTCCATATAAGAGATTAAAAGTGTCATTTTTATCAAACCACTTACCTATAGTGTTACTCTTGGTCTTTTTCTTCAGAATAACAAGATTATTTTTGTGAAAAGAGGACAGGGTTTTGATTTTTGAAGGAAATTGTGGGGTAAAAACAGGAATAACTGGCTAAAGGTTTAACAAATTAAAGATGGCGTTTTATGCTAATATGGCATGAAAGGCCGTTTGTGATTAGCTGAGAAAGGTTTCACTTTAATACCCGGTCTCTGATTGGTCAATGAGTGGGAGTTTTTTACAACATGAAACAGCAGCAGGCCAAATTCGAACGAGTTAGGCCTAGCAATGCTGAAGCTGACAAAACAGGTAACAAAAACTGTATTTTTTTAAAGGAATTACCGTCCAAAAGTTAAAAACTATGGATTAGAGGAATGAAGAAGAGTTGGTTGTTTCCACAAAAGTGAAATTAGTGCAAAAAAAGTCAGTTTTACAGCTGTAAAAGGTATTACAAAAATGGGTGGCTTAAAAGTAAGGGAATGCCCTGAACTTTCCCTGCCGTAGTCACGAGTGATGAAGCGGGCTGCTCGTCTCTGGAAAGCTTCAACCTTTTGGATGTTTGTTTTTGTATGAGGATCCCACACTGTACTACAATGTCATATGCTTTTTTAAACCATCAATGTTGGCCTTGTCAAAGTTGAATGTTTTCCGCCGAGGGGCCTTGTGTGTAACAGGTTTGATGTCTGGTTCGGTGATTAATATGAAGTGATCGGATATCCCTGGACATGTAGCGATTGGCGGAAAAGCTTGTGGATTAGGCCCTCGTGACCAAAAACAGTTGTAGGATGTGCAAAACCTGATGGACTCGTGTCTGGTGAACATGATTGGCCTCTTTAGCCAACTGATGAAGAGAGAAGTCACCTATCAGGTCCAACAGGGAAGGCGCTACTTCATCACTGTAGATACAGGAGCCAGCTGGTTTTCTTGTTGGAACAGACCAATCAACATCTGGTACGTTGAAGTCTCAATTAGGATTTTTGAAATGTTCAATAACGACTCTTGAAGTTTGCGAATGGGTTCAGCACCCAATTTGGGTTGGCGATAGAAGACACCAACAAAGACTTGCTTGGTGTTGATCATCTGTATTTTGACCCATAAGACCTCTGTGTCGACATCCAGTTCGGGAACATGGGTAGCAACAACATCGTTCCTTACTGCGATAAGCACGTCTGGGGTTACCTTTGGCTTTAGTTTGGATGCGATCCTTTCTGAAAATTGTGTAATTTGAAGGAAGACACTCGCTGCTTCCTATCTCTGGAGCTAGCCATGTCTCGGTTGCTAAAATGATGTGGGGTTTATGCGCTATGCTCAGCAATTTTATTTGCAAGAGCTTGTGTTTTATTTAAGAGTCCCTGTAAGTTCAAAGTCATTATCCGCAAACTAAAATCTTTTGATTTCATCTCACGAAATTGAACATGTGTGCACGCAGACTCGCTCCATTTAAGGTGCAAACCATGTTCACATGGTGCAAATTTGCTCCCGTACTAGTAGGGGGGTCCTTCTATAAATTAGGGGTCCAATGTTGGTGTCCCCCGTTACATTCTACATCTTGTTTTTGTAAATTCAGTTCACCTTCTTTAAATACTTTTCATCTCAAAGAGTGAGTACATAAAGTACAATTCATACAAAATGCTTTAAAAGCCATTTTAATGATTTTTGTACGAAAAATAACACATATCAGGTGTAACGGGGGACACTAAATGTCACACTTTTGGACCCCTAATTTATAGAAAGACTCAGGGGTGCTGCTGGTGTTGCAAAGATAAGCACACCCAGTTGCACCTTAATTGTTTAGTGTGTTGGGAAGATCTGCTTTGCACATAGAGTTGTATAAGCCGCATAGAGTTGTATAAGCCGTAAGGCGGCTTATACAACTCTATGGCTTTGCACGTTTCTTATGCGCCACGTCCACGAAGTCGTGTGCACTGGCGCGTGTTAAACATTAGACATCGGCTTCCCGTATCCCAACTCGCCGTTAAAACAACTCGACCATTGTGCCATCTCAACCATTTACCAACTCGACCGTTGTGCATTGAATATACACACAGCAGTCGAGTTGGTTCGATTCGAGTTGGTAATAGTAAACGGTCGAGTTAGTCGGCGACCAAATGATTGGAATCTTTAGGTCTTGGAACCAGACAAAGGCAGTGCGCCACATAACGTCCGCGAAGGGTTAAGACTTAAAATTTCAACATCGCTAACATTTGCAAGTGAGTCCTTTCCACGGTAAAAGGGGCATTTTGGCAACACAGACCATATTTTCCAGAAAATACCTTTGACTGGTTTCAAAAATAAAAGAAATAAGTTTCAGTTGTTCTGAAGAGATAACTTAGGCCTAAAAAGGGTTACAAATAGTGTGACAGCAACATGCCTTTCTTAAAACCCTGTGTACAAATTTCCAATATGTATGTACAAATTTCCAATGTGTACACAGGGTTTCTAGAAAGGCATGTTATCACACTATTTGAAACCCTTTTTGGGCCTAAGTTATCTCTTCAGAACAACTTAAACTTAATATTTCTTTTATTTTGAGACCAAACAAAGGTATTTTCTCGAAAATATGGGACGTCTGTGTTGCCAAAATTCCCCTTTACTGTGGAAAGACCCAAATATATTTGTGACAATTTATGCACCTATCAATTGTACGCCTCCCCCCCCCCCCCCCCCCCAAGTATAATGTGCAATTATGTACATATCCTAGTAGGTAGACTCACGATTTGTCTTCAGCTACATGTATATAATTCAAACAACTAATCACAGTAATCAGTAATCCAATTAATACATGTACATGCATGGTTATGACGCTATCGTATTGAACGCGTCGTTTAACTTTAATATATAAATAGGTATATGTTGTTGGGTTAGTTGGTAGACGATGCACACTTTATTCAACAATTGTTTTTATATACATTGATTACTGAACTTATTACTTGTGAACCTAGGAGATTGAAGAGAACTGATTGAGCGACATGCATAACTTAAACGTGATTTGTGCTCTTGAGCAAGGCACTTTATCACACTTGTTCCGTCCTTCGTAAGGGATGTAAAGCCGTTGGTCCAGTGTGTTAGGTTTCAATAACGCACTCTAAAGATCCCAGAGCATTCTTTCGTCTGTACAACACACATGCATTGGTAACAACTGTGTGTGGGTGTGCATTACTAAGAAATAGGTCAATTACTCAAGCATAGTAATTAGACATGAATTACAAATTAAAGAGCAGCACAGATAACCCAAAATTAATTTTAATAAATTAATTAAAAATTGGGATAAGAAGATAATTATAAAAATTTCATTTACAAAGAAAAAAGGAATGCTACAATGTACATCGCTATACTGCGGCACTGTTTTCCCACTAGTCTTCAGATTTTGATACCGTATCGTTTTCAAATTTTTTCTCACTATTCTGGAATTTCGCGCTCTCAATCTGTATATTTTTAAGGATGTGAACAGGAGGAAAAACAGAGATTGCACCATTTTTCCGTTTCAAATCCGAATTGGAGATTGCAAATTTCCTATTTCCTTCCCATAGATAGCTATTTTGGGGTTCAAATTTCAGCAACATAGGCGCCTAGATTTTTTTTTTCAACTGGTGAAATAAAATGTAGGATAATTTTAAATGATTTATTGGGGTTGAACAGAACAAGATAAACTTATTATCTTCTATATTATTTTTACGAGTCTATAAAAAATATTTATAAACCGTGATCAATTTTTTTAATTTGTTATCATTCCTCTCAGTTCAGCAAGACAGTTGATGATAATGTAAAAGATATAAAAAGCGGGTTTTACATGTATTTTTTGTGGCTGTATACATCTGTCAAAAAGTCCCTTGTGAATGGAGCCACCTGGTTTAAACCTGTACGTCAATTAAACTGCCTGTTAACTTCCGCTTGCGTTTGGGATCTATTGATTTTCAATGAAGCCATTTATATAATATCATTTACTCCGACAACAAGCGATATCAGATTCGTTGGAGTGTTTGAGCGTCACATACACTGTTTACTTTACATGTGCACCGCGTGGAATAATTTGATGGGTCAAAGCCATAAAAACACATTATAGCCTAGTATCTATCATCCTGAGATCTCAGGGAATTTCCACTCTGCAAAGCGACGTAACAATACCCTGAGGAAATACACGAAAATATGTGGAGCGAGCCGGCTGTTGTCTTGAGCCAACTCACGCCCGAGTCATTTTGATGTAATTTAATCAATTCGGTCATGTTATGCCGAAAAGAAACGATTTCTATACTTTCCAGAAATTGTATTGGGTTCCGTTCCTTATATATGACTGTCCCATTCCTACCAAACTTTCAAACGACGAACCTTATTTACTCCGCAGTTGTTCACATTAATAACAGGGATGCATGCTGACGAATATAATGGAACGGATTCCCAGTTGCTTTAAATAGCAGCCAATCGCCGACGCGGACAACGGCCAGCATTACCGAGTACATGTATCACATGCATGCACGGTGTTTACAATCTGCGCGCGTTACATTTGAATGCCTGCAATCGTGCTACAATGCCGCACTGCAAGCGTCCTGATTGGTCCAGCAGAGGCGACAAGATTTCTGTCGCTAGTCCCACCGCCAAATGGGGCCTTTTTCAACAGGGCCACTGTACGCAGGAGTTAGGGAGTGCGTTAAAGGGGCACTGTTGCAAGAGGATGATTATCTATAGACGACAGAACAACCACCGTATTAACGCTCGCGCTGTTTTCGCCACGGCCTTTTTTTATGATGATGTTCAAGGGAAATGCTCTGTCGTGTAAATAGGAATTTAAAAATCTGCGAACAAGCTTTGTTCGAGCATGCGCATTAATTTGAACAAATAAATGTCTGACAGAACTCTAAACCAATCAGATTAAAGATTTGGGTATTTGGGTCACATGGTATTTCTGGCCACATGACAATCCAGCAAAAGGGCATACACAATTTTGCACAATGGCATGACCGTGCAAATTGGCGTTGTACATGTACAGTTTGGGTAAGAGTAGGCCCTGTCTAATTTTGGCCAAATATCAGGCCCAACGAACAAATTCGAATTTCTGGGAATTTCTGGGACTTTCACGGGTTTTCTTAACGAAGAACCGAGGGCAAAGGTCCTACCAAGCCCCCTGTTCACTGGTAGTGGTAGAGTGAAAGTTCAAGTTGGTGTGCACTTGGTTCAAGTTGGTGAAAGTTCAAGTTGGTGTGTCACTTCGCTTGTACCCAGCGCGCCATGTCACCTGATGTTTTCAGTTTGAGATGCACTGAGCAGGAAATGAGACTGCGCCCTCTATAATGTCTATTTTTTTGCAATAATTTATTTTTGCTGGTTTTCGATCCCTAGCGCATAGCTGACCCTGTCCGGCCGTCTGTACTAGCTGTACTGTATCTGCAAGTTCTGTTGAGCTCCCTTATATCATAATGTTCATGACGAAAACAACGAAATATTTGCAGTTCGGCCTAATTGTCGTGTGTATTTGGCTGTCTGTTTTCTTTTCTTTGCAACATCTTTCGAAAAGTTGGACAGTTTTAATCCAAGACGATGGTACTAATAGAGACACTGCACTTGCGATACATTTTCAGTCTTAAGATTACATTTCAAGTCTTTTTGAACGGTTAAATAATTCTTTCTGAACAGGAAAAAATCACCCATCCCGTAAGACAGTTAGAAGTACAAGTGTGAGCAAAGCTTCTGTCTTGCTGATTAAGCGTATACTTGTGACTTTGCACATTATAATCGGGGATGACTCGAGGAAGCTGCATGCGCGTAAAAATGACTAGCCCGCGTATTTGCAATGTCCTCAAAATGTAAACAGTCGGTTTATAACTGGGGGGCAGGGGGTGGTTTATTTGTAAGCACACCCTGGCAGGTTTCCAATTTGGAAAATGATGTGCCTGGTAAAGGGCCGTTTAAAGTAGGCCTTGTCAACATTTTCACAGACGTCAGTATAAAATGTGCGAGAGGAAACGTTTCACAAACGACAAGTGACGAAAGCCGTGACGCTCGCCTACTACACCGTTCAGCCGCGTGTAATATTCACTGCTAGTAAGATACTTCCGGCAGTCCGTAAAGACGTACTACCTACCACACAACTTAACAATGTTATGAGTTTCGGTGTCGATGTAAGCCCGGTACGTAGGCGTATCTTAACCCCCACCCAAATTTCTTTTTCAATTTTGTATACATATTACATTCATACAGTTTCAGTGGGAAAACATAAATAAAAAAAAAAAAAATTAAATTAAACATTAAACAATGAAAGTTCTATGGAGAAAGTCATGCCACCATATTTTTCTCCGTTTGCCAAATTTCCAGTGGGGGGAAGGGGGAAGGGGGAGGGGGGGGGGGGGGGGGGGAAGGGGGAAGGGGGAAGGGGGAAGGGGGAAGGGGGAAGGGGAGGGGAGGGGGGGGGGGGGGTTGCGACTGGGGGCGACTTTTCTTGGGGGGCCGCCCCACGCGCCCCCGTAGCTACGCCGCTGCGATCAAGAGATCGAGCGCGCAGCGCGGACAGTGATTCTCAATTAACGGATGATTACACGCGCTATCGCACGTACACGCAGACGCACTGATCGTACCCGACACGTACTAGTGGGGAACACGACAAAGATGGACGCACCGTGATAAAGATAGGGGTCTTAAAACTGAAATCAGATTGGGAGCATGACTTGACATTTTTGAAACGTTGCGTGCAGCAGACGCGCATGACGCGCATGACGAACATGACGCGTTGCACACGTACACGCATTATTAAACACAACTTGCAGTTTTTGATCAGATGTTTAACAGTCTTTTCATGCTTCAAAACTAATTCAACAAAAGTAGGTATAAAAACCAAGTAAAATTATGGTTAAATTTCGCAAATGAACTAGTATGGATTTTGTTTTGTTAGAAAAACCAAACTTTTTCTTGGCGCCCCGTTGCGTTTGTGCACACGCTGGAAAAAAAATCCCCCAATCTGCCAAATAGTCGGGTGCCGTCCTAAATTTTATTTCATTTATTATTTCTCAGGAGAACAACAAACGTGACAATGGACACTATAAGCAAAAATACAAAAAAAAACAAACAAACAAGTAATTTAGAAAACGAGAATGATAACACCCCTGAAGAATTGCCAAAAAACGAACTTAATCACTATCTGGTGGCTCTCCCATAATGCTATCAATTACAGCGACAGACTATAAGTACGGCGATCAAAAAGTGAAACTGCATGTTAGAAGAAACAAAAAGAAACAAAGTCTAAATACAGTCGCGGCAACGTTATTTGAATAGGGACTGGCAGTCTATTGAGCTCGTGCCAATGACGTCATTTTGGGAGTAAAACAATGCCGCGTCGTTGTGGAAGCAATGTGCGTTCGCGTTGTGTGTGTCCATAGCGCGCGTAACGCGCTATGCTGAGGCTCCCATTGGTGAACTAAACCGCGTTGCGCCCACCAGAGAGACACACAACGCGCACGCACATTGCTTCCACAATGACTCAGCATTATTTGACTCCCAAAATGGCATAGGCCCTATTCGCACGTGTTCGAAAGGGGTCAATAGGTTCTTTAAGTCTGTGGTTGCAACATGGGCCTTTTTCCAAATCTTGACCACGGTGATTTCTTGCACCTTGGGCTCAGGCTCCGGCTCCATGTGGTTTACATGGAGCCGGAGCCTGATCCTGAGCCCAAGTCGAGATTTGGAAAAAGGCCATAATGCCAGAACATTGGCCTTTTTCCAAATCTCGACTTGGGCTCAGGCTCTGGCTCCAAGTAAACCACATGGAGCCGGAGAAGGAGACGGAGACGAAGCCCAGCGCTTGGATTCGCGCAGTGCTCTCTTGAGGGCGCTATTTCTGTTCGTATCGCTATATTAAAACGTTAATCATACACAATGCATTTGGCACAAAGGGCGCGCATGGGGATATATGCCGATACGTGCCATTCAATCTACTATACAACAACACAAAGCGTTGTAATCTTTTTGTGTGACAAAACAGTCATCATCATGGCCAGTCTTTAGTTAATTTCAATCAAACCTTTGGACATCTCATCAGCAAAGTAAGTACTATTTGATATAGTTTGATATCGTTTGGGCACTATAGAATACAGGGCCCACTATACTTCAATCTCAACGTCTCCGGAGACGGAGTCACCGTCACGCACTGACGCACATTCATATATTGCGCCCTCTCTAGAATGAAATCAAAACATTCACAGACGTCTCCGCGTCTCCGCGTCACCAGATACCCTCTTGCCCAGAATAATCGAGTCACACACGTCACGCACTTACACATTCATATATTGCGCCCTCTTTAGAATGAACTGTTCAAGCCTATATTGCGCCCTCTTTGGAATGAACTGTTGCAAGCGGCGCGCTCGGAAACGATCCCGTCGCCGGAGACGGAGTCGCGCACTTCTTTTATTTGAATTACCGACGAACTAATCCCCCCCCCCCCAGAGAGGGCGCTTTTCTTTTAATTACCGACGGGATACCCCCACAGTGGATACCCCCCTCGAATTCAAAACATTCACAGCCGTCTCCGCGTCTCCGCCTCTCCACAGACCCTCTTGCCAAGAAAAAAAGGTAAATAAAGACAGGAAACGGTGACGTTTTTATTCAAAGTACTTCGGTGTCCAGAGAGGGCGCTTTTCTTTTAATTACCGACCGGATACCCCCCTCGAATTCAAAACATTCACAGCCGTCTCCCGTCTCCGCATCTCCGCGTCTCCAGAGACACTCTTGCCCAGAAAAATGGCGGCACGAGAGGGATGTTTTTAAAAAGGTAAATAAAGACAGGAAACAGTGACGTTTTTATTCAAAGTACTTCGGTGTCCAGAGAGGGCGCTTTTCTTTTAATTACCGACGGGATACCCCTCTCCAATTCAAAACATTCACAGCCGTCTCCCGTCTCCGCCTCTCCAGAGACCCTCTTGCCAAGAAAAAAAGGTAAATAAAGACAGGAAACAGTGACGTTTTTATTCAAAGTACTTCGGTGTCCAGAGAGGGCGCTTTTCTTTTAATTACCGACCGGATACCCCCCTCGAATTAAAAACATTCACAGCCGTCTCCCGTCTCCGCGTCTCCGCGTCTCCAGAGACACTCTTGCCCAGAAAAATGGCGGCACGAGAGGGATGTTTTTAAAAAGGTAAATAAAGACAGGAAACAGTGACGTTTTTATTCAAAGTACTTCGGTGTCCAGAGAGGGCGCTTTTCTTTTAATTATCGACGGGATACCCCTCTCCAATTCAAAACATTCACAGCCGTCTCCCGTCTCCGCGTCTCCAGAGACCCTCTTGCCAAGAAAAATGGCGGCACGAGAGGGATGTTTTTAAAAAGGTAAATAAAGACGGGAAGCAGTGACGTTTTTATTCAAAGTACTTCGGTGTCCAGAGAGGGCGCTTTTCTTTTAATTACCGACCGGATACCCCCACAGTGGATACCCCCCTCGAATTCAAAACATTCACAGCCGTCTCCCGTCTCCGCGTCTCCGCCTCTCCAGAGACCCTCTTGCCAAGAAAAAAAGGTAAATAAAGACAGGAAACGGTGACGTTTTTATTCAAAGTACTTCGGTGTCCAGAGAGGGCGCTTTTCTTTTAATTATCGACCGGATACGCCCCTCGAATTCAAAACATTCACAGCCGTCTCCCGTCTCCGCGTCTCCAGAGACCCTCTTGCCAAGAAAAATGGCGGCACGAGAGAGATTTTTTTAAAAAGGTAAATAAAGACAGGAAGCAGTGACGTTTTTATTCAAAGTACTTCGGTGTCCAGAAAGGGCGCTTTTCTTTTAATTACCGACGGGATACCCCTCTCCAATTCAAAACATTCACAGCCGTCTCCTGTCTCCGCGTCTCGAGAGACACTCTTGCCCAGAAAAATGGCGGCACGAGAGGGATGTTTTTAAAAAGGTAAATAAAGACAGGAAACAGTGACGTTTTTATTCAAAGTACTTCGGTGTCCAGAGAGGGCGCTTTTCTTTTAATTACCGACGGGATACCTCTCTCCAATTCAAAACATTCACAGCCGTCTTCAGAGTGTCCCTTCTCGGACACTTTGTACTTTGGAGTTTTTTTATAAAAGTAGAATAAAGCCCGATAACAATTCCGGTAACGAATTCACGGCACATTGGTGCTTTCGACCACCAGAGGGCGCTCATCTCCCGTCTCCCGTATCGCCGTCTACGACGTCTCCATTCAACTTTGAAAAGGTGCTGTCGCGTGGGCCCTGTATTCTATAGTTACTCCATAGTTTGGTTTATTGCAAGAAATAAGGGTATTTTTTTTCTTTCAGATTAAATAAAGATTTTAATAAAATACCTCCTCGGCTCCTGCGCCATGCCCATGGGTGCAGGTCAAGTCGACCGTTTGCCAACTCGACTCCTACCAACTCGACCGTCGTACCAACTCGACCGTCGTACCAACTCGACCGTCGTACCAACTCGACCGTCGTACCAACTCGACCGTTGCGCGCTCGACCGAAGGAGTCAACTCGACCGTTGTACCAACTCGACTCCTACTAACTCGACCGTAGTACCAACTCGACTCCTACCAACTCGACCGTTGTAACCGTTGTACGTTTAACTGCAGAAGTCAACTCGTCCGTTGTGTCCCACTAAACTAGTACATCATGTAGGAGATAGCCGGCGTGAAAATAAGCATAATAATGTACATTTCTGCATTGAGGCCTACTTGGAGTAAATGATCCAAATTAATGTTATGCAGGCCTTGAAATAACTCACAGCAACACGGCAAAAGCATAGGGAACCGATAGCCCAGGTTGGACGTCGTCTTCATTGCATTACGAGTGACGTCCAGGTCACGATGTCTCTAAACAGGGGGACTGAAACTTGCACATAAATTCGTGAGCTATTTTACCTTTTAGTGGACGTCGAATTGATGTCCGTATATCCTTTGCGTCTTCATTTACAGGAACGGAAGGTTTAAATGTCGTATACCAAATTTGATGAACAAAATAGTGAAATCTAAGGCACAACCTAACGTTAAAGTTCAGAGAAATAAATAACAACTGCCGTCGCGTCACACATCGTGAATTTTGGATAGGCTTGCGCGTGCGGCGTCACGATTTCAGGCACGCAATGCGCCGAGGTCATGGCCTAGTTCAGTTGCGACGCGCGCACGGCCGGCCGGCACGCGTACGCGGGACTATACGCGCGCGGTTAGAACAAAATAAGCTGAACGTACATGTATGGCTGGCTGTAGTAGTGGATTATTTGTGCACAAATATATAGCAAATTAGCGTGACTTTTTGCCGTGTTTCTCCGGAATATGCAGTTCGGTGATAAGTAGTGGATTTCTAAACCCGGCAATCCCAAAGATTAGGACACATGGAACTTTGTTAGCACATTACTGGCTTCCTGCACAATATTGATTTTGTTTGTTACAAAAATTTTCACCCTGTTTTTGGAACTTCATATCCTGGACTCCGTATCCCCATGTAGTATGCGGTACGGAGTCCAACCTGGGCTAAGGGAACCGATTGCCAGGTATAGCAGGGTTCTCCCCAGGTTGTTTCAAAATGTGTGGGGGCCCCGGGAAAATTTGGGACTTTACAAGCTTTCTGGTGCATTTTAGAGCTACCCTGGGGTCCTGAACTTGAAGGGCTTGTTATGAATTCTCTAAGATTGTTTTTGTGCAGATGAATTTTTTTGTTTAAAAAAAAATCTTTAAAAGACTAGGACTAAATACATGTAATATAATAAAGCATCGGTAAGTGCAGATTTGATAGAAAAACTCCAAATTTTTGAGTGAGAAAATTTTAATATTTTGTGTGGAAACACTTCCTAAAAAAAATTTCAGTTTGCCTCATGTTTTGCACATAAGGTTTGAAGCCATGATCATGTACATGTACTCAATTCTTTTCCATACCGCACCCATTCATGTGGCCTTGGCCCTAGGCCTCAGTCTTCCGGGTTCCCGGTCCATTTACCCGCGTGCTGCATGCAGCCAGAGTGGCAGCCCGCCCGGCAGGCTTGACGCGACACGGCAGCCGCGCCGCCAGCCGGTCCTCACGAAATATTCTCATTTCTCAAATACATTTTTGCACTTTATCCATGGGAGTTGACGATATTTTCCATAAAAATGACGATCAAGCAAAACACGGTCGCTGCGATGCACGAAAAACGATCACAAAAATTACGATCGACAGCCCAGCTACATGTATCTACATGTTCCACGGGGTGTGGTTGCAATCCGGAGGTCGGAGTAACCCAGAGGTAGAATTTTTTGTGACCGTGTAGTACATGCTACAACCTACCTCCGGCTTGTTATTTTAATACCACGTAGCTCCGGAGCCACCGTCAACGCACGAACTACACGTTAGCAACAAAATCTACTTCTGGGTACCTTTGGGTACATCCGACCACCTCCGAATACTTCCTGTACCATGTGTACGTACGTGCAGGAAATTTCACGTCCAGGGAATTTCCCTTTCAGAGTAAGAGGCCAACTCGTGTTGTAAAACGCATGCTGATTGGCTGATAAAAATAATATTACCTGTTGCTAGTAAATTCTGGCCAATGACGTTCAAGTTAACAAAAGGTGATCGGCATGAGTTGGACTGGTTACCGCCCCACTAAAGTCGGGAATCTTTTGGTCCGGAAACCAGACTAGGCACGTTCCGGCGCCCGTGGACCAGCACCGGGGGACCGGGCCAGCCGTACCGTACCGAGAGCTGTTCTTGGTCGGCTGTGCGAATCGGAATGAAGTATTTTTTGCCATGAATTCTCTGTGGTTCTTTTTTCACAGGAGAGAATTTATGTCTGGTAATTTTATTGTATTCTTTAGCAGCACCATGTGTGATATTTTTGATTTTTTGTTGTGCGTATCGGGAGCTGAATTTTTTGATCGGCAATTTTTCCTGCGTATCGGGGCGGAATTTTAGCGTATTGTAACGGGCCAAGCTTGCGTGGGCACGGGCGGACGAAAGCCGAATGGCTTAAGCCACGCCCGTAAAAACTAGAATTAACTATCCAAAGACTCGTAATGATCATGCAGCGAGACAGACAACGACTTACGCCCGTGAACACATTTTAATATATACATTTACAAAAATAAGGACAGAGCAGAGAAAAGCTAACTTACATATGGACTGTGCAGCAGGCTGGCTGGCAATCATCAGCTCCCGATACAAAAAGTAACAAACGTATAACTATAAACGTATAACAACAAAAATGACTCAACGAAACAGCACTGCACTGCCCTTATACATGTATATATAATACCGGTTCATTCAACCAAAACAAGAATGCAAAGAATGCAAGTACTTTTAAGGAATGCAAGGACAAACGTAAATAATATAAATACTTGTGTACTGTGTACTCCGGAGCACAAACAAAAACCCCTCTTCGTCACATTACTCCGTGCTCTGTAAAGACGCGTCCTGCGTCTTTAAATTACATTTTGTCTTAATTTTGTCTTAACCTTTCTTTTAATTAAACATAATTTGCATTCAAAACAAAAATAAAAGGACATCTTGTCATTAAAACATTTGTTTGGTTATTTCAAAAATTCAAATTAATAAATTTATACCTGGGGTCAGGAGTATAAAATGCAAAAAAATAAATAAAACCATTCCCTGAAAACAAAATGACTTGCAAAGATCGATTTTTGTTCTAAAAATGAGTACATTTGTTTATATTTGAAAGTGTTTAAGTTACAAAATCTCTCATCCAATGTGGAGGTCTGATTACGTGTCCAGCGTGTGTGCAAACACAGAAGGTGTTATCTTCGCGAGTCGAGCTTCCTGCCGAGTCGCCGTTCCCGACAATATGGCCAGTATCGTCAGAGTCGTTCCAGGTAGCGAACGATTCGTCGGTAGTCCCGGGTTCTCCGACAGCATCGCAGTATTCGCTTCCCGTCGCAGGTTCCTCCCCATCGCGAAGTATACACGGCTTCAATCTGTCAAAATGCACAACTTGGCGCTGACGTCTAACATTCGGCACCTTGATGCGGTAGTTCGCGTCTGAGAATTTGTCTAGTACGTCACATGGTCCTTTCCATTGTCCTTTAAGTTTAGAGGACAGTCCAATGGATTTCGCGGGACAATACAACCAAACGCGATCACCGACATCGTACGGATGCCCATGCATACGTGCGTCGTACAGCTTCTTGTGACGTTTCTGCTCCCCGTCCGCGTGTTGCCTAGCAACATCAAAAGCTCCCTCCAGCTTGTTCCGAACGTCCATCGCGTAAGACTGGGGTTGATACACCAGAGCGTCTGGTACTGGACCTGCTAAAATATCTACAGGCAAATGTACTTCTCTTCCAAATACCAAACTATTAGGGCTAGCACACATGGTTTCTTGTTCAGAAGCCCGGTATGCCATTAAAACAAAAGGTAAATGTTCATCCCAGTCAGTTTGTTCTTCATTACAATACATACTAAGCATTGTTTGTACCGTACGATTCATACGTTCTACTAAGCCATCGGATTGAGGGTGATACGCAGTGGTGCGCGTTTTATCAATATCTAACATGTCACATAGTGTACCAAATAATCCTGACTCAAAATTTGACCCTTGGTCACTATGAATCTGCAACGGAATTCCATAACGGCAAATAAATTCCGTGACCAAAACTTTGGCTACGTTGTAAGCCTGTTGGTCAGGTAATGGATAGGCCTCGGCCCATTTAGTAAAATAATCCATTACTACTAAAATGTACACATTACCATTACGTGTGGTAGGCAACGGGCCCATTATATCCAGTGCAATCCGCTCAAAGGGAGCGCCTGTGGGAGCTAACTGCTTGACACGCGATACAGCTATTCACCCACATATCGACTTTATGTCGGTAGCCAACCCAGTAGTACTTTTTCTGGACTCTCTTAAAAGTACGTTTTTGACCAAGATGTCCACTAGTACGATTATCGTGACTTTGTTTCAGAACTTCTTCTTGTAGCTTTGATGGTACAATTAATTGATAGGTAACCGATTGTTTTTTGCAACGGCTTACACGGTACAAAAGACAATTTTTCAATACAAGTTGATCCCATTGAAACCAGAGAGATTTTGTCTCTCTCGACAAACCAGTTACCTCTCTGCCAAGAGGGCGCTGTTGATCAGAAAGCCACTGTAGTACAGGCGTTAACACCGGATCTTCACTCTGAGCTTGACGGATAGCATTGTGGTCCCATCCTGTGGCTAAGAAAACTCCAAAACAATAACCGTTAATTTGATCAAAATTGTGGCTTTCTTCATCAGGCCGTCTTGACAGAGCATCAGCATTCTGATGCTTAATACCCGATCGATGGTGAACATCAAAGTCAAAAGTACTAAGTACTTCTAACCATCGTGCTACTTGACCTTCTGTTTGTTTTGAATTTAAAAGCCATTTCAGTGAAGCATGGTCTGTTCTTATCACAAACTTCTTACCATAAAGGTAGTGTCGAAAATGCTTAACGTAAGTCACCAATGCTAATAATTCTTGTCTGGTAACACGGTATCATCATCTCCATATTATACAATTTTTGTATGTATACAACACTATGCCATTTTATTCACACAAGCAAAAATTAACAATTATAACAAACCAATTTACAAGTTTAAGGAATAACAAGTAGGGCAGTTGTTTTTACAAAATCCCCGAAATGTGACAAAAAATTTCTGTTTCGTTTATAATGCCTCATTTTTAGCAGACGACAGGAAATATTTCGTCTGCTTCGAGTAGTGCACGGATTCCTGATAGTCAACAGACGAAATGGCGCCCTCAATTTAATGATTGTCCATGTAATAATAATGAATATTTGTAATGCGCATCCATCAAAAAGATGCTCAGGGCGCAGCAATGTATGACAATTGCGTTGTTTACACGGTTGCCAATGTCTCAACTACGAATGAAGTATGATTTTTTTTCTTTGACTAATGGAAATGCCGTAACAATTCCGTTAGATGACGAAAAATATTGCCACCCAACTCCCCTTCCCTCCCTCCCAATTAAACAAATTGTAAAACAAAAATCAGAAAGGACTCGATAAGAACCACAGAACCTCTGGAAACCATACAATTCCATGCCTATAGCTTTTGAGTAAGGATGCCGCCAACTTTTTTTAAGCACCTGCAGCCGATTTCACGAATCCTTACGTACTGCGTAATTCCGCTTGCGCAACATTTTATTGCGTAGGCTGCACAACATTCCTGTGAAAATTACACGCAAGCTATAGGGCTTGTGCCATTTTGCACAAGTTGTGCAAGCTGCGCACTCTTTCGTGAAATCGGCTGCTGTACTTTGCTATTTTTCCAATAAATATACTATTTTTAGTATCTCTCCTGTTAACCGTCATACATGGACAATAATTTTGACAGTAATTGGTCGATAACTAAACAGGTTTTCTAACTACATGTAACTATCAATTTACAAAAATATATATTTACAAAAAAAACAGCTTGCTTGGTCAGGACTGAAACCCATGTAGGCACTAAAGCTACTGACTGAAGGACTGAAGCTACATGTAGGCACTAAGGCAAATGTCTTAACCACTCAACCTACAAAGATTTTCCCATCTTTTGAACTTTTGTCCAATGATAAAAAAGTGTGTGTCAACACTATACTGTAACGTCCGAAACATGCTTACTATAACCCCAGAAAGTATTATTTATATGCCTCAAAAATTATGATGAGTGGAATAGTTGACACTGTTTTGGTTTGATTAAAAGTACATGTAAGGTTATTTTAAAACAGATCAGCACTGCCATACATCCTATACAGAATCTTAAAGGGCCCCTTATTTAGGATTGTTATCAATGAAATATATGCTTTAAAACCACTCTACTCAGTTAAAGTCATAAAAATCCTCTTTGGAGCTTGCTTTGGGGGTTAAAACAAAGGTTTTTAGTTTTTATGCTAATGTTAATATGCATATTCATGACCAAGGTGACGATGTCACAAGAGGCAAACACAGAAAAATCACATTCAACTGTGCACAAAAGATTCCACTTTTTTCTCAATTTTCCTGAAACTTTTGTAATCCATGGCTGTTTGAGTTTGTTTTACATGTTGCCTGCTGTAAGCCATGTCAAAACAGGGGGTAGAAACTGCAGCAATTTGCCACAAGTCCAACTTGAAGTCTTATGTTTTTTCTTAACTTTTCCCTTCTGTCTTCCCTATGTGATGCACTCAAAACAGCGCCCTCTGTCTGTGATTTATTGCAATGAAATCTTTAAAGTTGAAAAAGGCCACCTTTTATTGATTTTACGTCCAAACGAACAATAGTATGTCTTGCTGAACAAGTAATCCGTCATTATGAAGCAAAGCTTAGGCACAAAGTTGTTTAGCATGTCACAGGCCCTTTAAACACTTCATTGTTACCAGTTTATTGTTGAAGAAAGCTTCAATTAACAGTACGGTAGTAAAATGCTATTTTTACATTTGAAACTGAATAAAATAATTATAATATTTTTTTCTTGACCAGATGAAACAAATAAAATGACAAAAAATACTAATAATGGAAAAAAACGCAATTACATGATCATTTTGTGTTAACAATAAGATTATGTAACGTCCGAAACAAATTTCCTGTGCTAAGAGAAATTTGTTTGGTATGAATGACCAAATTTGTATCCAGAATTGTTTTTAATATGTGTCTGTTTTCAATACTGGAGAGACCTTTTCCTCCAGGATTATATTTCTGTACAATGTCATTCATCTTCTCTCAAAACAAAAGAAATATCTTAAGATAAATCTAAGTAGAAAACTTTAGCTAAAGAACTGCAACGAATAGTGTGACTGTCACAACACATACCTTCCTGAAAGCCCTGTGTGCAAATTTCCAATATGTAGCAAAAATGTCACAAAGTACACGTGTCCTATGTTACATACGTTGAATACGTAGGAAATTTTTACACAGGGTTTTCAGAAAGGTACGTTGTAGCACTACAGTATTTGTTGCTTAAGTTATGTTCTTATTTTGTATTTCTTTTATTTTGAGAGAAGATAATGCAGGTATCCCCAAAATGTCTGTTTTTTTTGCTATACCGTTGTATCTACATGTACATGTACCAGGCTAAACTGTAATACGTGTATTATTGATTGCCTGTGTAATTTTGATAGATTTAATACTGTGGAAAAAAAATAAATAAATAAATGAACTTTATCTCATGATGATTGGTTCACTTCAGATACCCTCTACTTTGAGTTATTAGCTGAAAATAGTGGGTTTTTTTCGGACGTTAACTGAAAAACTTGTTTTGCTGATATTACGATAATGTAATCAGATACTTGATTAATGTAATCAGATACTTGATTAATTTATGCTGTGATAGGAAGCTGACTTGAGATTCTTCCAAAATAAAATCATAAATAGCTTTTGCCATTTCTATCTTATCTGATACTTTAAAATTATTGTTGTTTCGGACGTTACAAAATTGTTTACGGAAAATTAAATAACTTTTTCATTTGACAACAAGTTTTAAACAACGTCACTACAATAACCTTTGTTTTTAGGTATTGAAATGGAGCAACCAATAAGTGTATTTTGACACTGACATTACATAATTAAATTGTAGTCCTTGGAGGGTATGATAGTTAACAGAAAATGTAACGTCCGAAACACTAATACTATTTTCAATTTAACCGTTCCATCATAATAGTCCGGATAATTCCGATTACTGTGCACTTTCTTGAAGTATGACTCATAGTCATTCATTATCAATTGGAAAGAAAAATATTGTTTCTCCCTTTTTCAATTTTACAACCATAACAAAATAATAACTTTTTTTGGTTGACAAAATTCCGTTCACATTTAGGTGTGCAGCGTTACCTCGCACACATAAACCAAAGTTGGGCAATTCACGTTAAGCTATGGCAATCAATCTAGGTCCATGCTCCAAAAAAATATGAAAATGCATAATTTTCAGTTCTGTACCCCAAACTGCAACCTCTCAAAGTGCCTTTAAGCTTATTTGGGCTATGTTTAAAAAAACAGAGCCCTAAACAAGCCAACGGATCATAACAATGAAAGGAAACTTCAAAATGACAAACATCCCACTCAGTTTTATTATCCATAACAATACACCAATCCGGTAACTAAGGTCTCCTTCCCTGTACATCCGCCATGATAGCTGGGGGGCTTCCACTGAATGAACTGTATGTTTTTGCTGTTGCTGAAGCTGCATTTTGTTCACTTCGAACAAGTTGCGCGTCTTTGTAGGCGAAGGTTGTGTGTACGCGAAGGCAGGCGCGTCGTGTACGCGGAGGGAGCGCGTCGCGTGCACGCGCGGAGGGTGCGCGTTCGTGCATGTAATGGATGAGCGCTTTCCGTTTTAACATCAACACAAAACGCACAACACATGCATTGGATGCCCCCCAGCTATGGCGGATATACAGGGAAGTAGACTTTCGTTACCGGATTGGTCTAGACTAGCAACAAACCAGAACTACATGTAAGTTAAAAAGAGCAGTCACTTCAACAGTAAACATCCTGCTCTAACTAAAAAATAAATAAAAAAGCTGGTTTTATCGCTCTCAAGATTTACCCAAAAATAGCCCCAATGCGAAGATAATCCTATTCATTTTGAAACCACCCGCAACTGATGAAGGGCAGACGGAAACCCAGAAAGCTAGCTCTTGCTAAACCTAAAGGAACTAAAGAACGTTCCTAATACTCGCACAACCTAAAACCCGGGGAACTCTCCCATACCACCATTGGCTATATTCAAAACCATATTTGAAACAAACTGGACAAAACAAGCTTTGAAATAAATTCAATTTTATTTCAAACAATCAAAACAAGTCGGCCAGAACGGCCTCACCCTGTCACTGAATGGGTAAGCACCAAATCCAAAATATTAAAGAGCTAGTAAAACGATTTCTGGAACACAGTGAAATTTGCTTTATTCATTGCAGAAAGAAGTCGACTTTTCTTGTTAAAGGCAGTATACATCATTGGTAATCTCGAAAATCAGAAATGTTCACAGATTTACGCCTAACTTACAGAATATAAACATGATGACCGTAGAAAACTTCCCCTGAAATCGTTTTGTCTGAAGTGCTATAGTCTTTGAAAAATGAGTAAAACAATTAGTAATTTTCGTCTCATGAGACGAAAATTCAATTCGCCCCAAAACCATTTCGCCCAAGTGCCATTTTGCCCCAAACCACTTCGCCCGAGTGCCATTTCTCCCCAAATTACTTCGTCCAAACACTACATCGCCCAAATGCCACTTCGCCCCAAAACCACTTCGTGCACAGGCCGTGATTTAGGGCGAAATGGTTCAGGGCGAAGTGGTTTTGGGGCGAAATGACTGCAAACCCTTTTTTGACTGTTTTCTCAAAAGTTAGACGAAGTACGGAGGTGGTTTTTGCTCAGGTTGGTTTTAATCATGCATATCTTCAATAACACAGGGGCATAAAACTATTTGTAACAGTTGACCAATCATGTATACTATCTTTAAAGCTTGTAGTGATTTTCATGGTCGGGCACTCTGACCTTTTGGGCAAAAAAAGTCACGATTGTTAAATACAAAAAGTGAACTAGCTTTTAAAAAATGATACATTTTGTCGCTAAGGGGCATGGGGTATTGGTTGTCTGTCTTGTGCAATGCAACGCTGCGAGTGGGAACCATCCGCGAGTGTGACGTCATTTGGGAGAACTGACAGTGTGTGAAAGTGTAGCCTTGTTGGCTGGCTACGAATAAATACTGCGTGTACACGCAGTGTACCATGCATGCATTATACGAAGCCTACGCCGTGTTTTGTGAACGGGCAGCTCTCCTAAAGTGCGTCACGCACCGATCTTGGATAAACTTGCCAATTACTCTAATTCGATGACGGCCAAAACGAACGAAACTACTGTGATTTTTTAGTGATGATTTGAAAATTAAAACCACAATTCGTAAACATTGTAACCATTACTCTCAATTTTGAGCAGAAAACGGATTTGCAGAAATCGTTTTATCAGCTCTTTAAGTATGCCCAAAGTAGAAATATTAATGGTGGAAAAAGTTGTAATATTGCAGATGACGTGCAAAACGTACTAAATATGATTCACGACAATCCATTTGTTCAAGAAATTATACAATTTTAAACTCAACCGCCAGCAATTATTCTGTATAATGAAATAAGGACATTGTAAACATCTGTGCTAGTACCTCATCTAAAAGCATTATAGGAATCAACAGAACATTTAATTTAGGACCTTGTCCTGTACTAACATCCTTGGTTTATCAACATAGTAATTTGTTAGGAAAGTCGACCCAGACACAACCATTATGCTACATGTACGTACAATGTATAGTTCATGTTTACTTGCATTAGGATGGTACATGTAGTTACCACACTTACGGTACCCGGTACATGTACATGTATAGAAAGTAAACTAAATGGTAAAGTTGATGAAGCACACCTTGGGTTAAAGATAGTACCGGTATACATGATTGGTAAACTGTTACAAATAGTTTTATCCCCCTGTGTTACCGGTATATGCATGATTAAAACCAACCTGAGCAAAAACCAGCTCCGTACCTCGTTTAACCTTCGAGAAAAAGGTTTGCAGCCATTTCGCCCCAAAACTACTTCGCCCTGAACCATTTCGCCTTGAACCACGGCCTGTGCACGAAGTGGTTTTGGGTCGAAGTAACATTTTGACGATGTAGTGTTTGGACGAAGTGATTTGGGGCAAAATGGCACTCGGGCGAAGTGGTTTGGGGACGAAATGGTTTTGGGTTGAACAAAATTGTTTTACTTATTTCTCAAAGACTATAGCACTTAATAATAATAATAAAGGGGTCTATAGCGCACAAATCTACCAAAAAGGTACTCACAGCGCTTTACAATATTACAGCAAAATTAAACTATTTATTACAGTTAAAACTTGGAAACACACACACGCGTATATTCATGCGAACTGCACATATTCAGCATAAGCAATCTTGAAAAAATGTGTTTTAAGCTGAGTTTTAAAAACATCTAAACTACGAGCATTTCTCACAATGGGTGGGAGATTTGGTGAACAATATTGAAAGGCTTGATCTCCAAGGGTGACCTTACTACAACAAGAAGGGTAATTTACAATGTAGAAGAGTGCCAATGATATTCCTCAAGCTATAGCGAGGATTTGCTTTAACAGAGATAAGCTCACCCAGATATTGCGGGGCCAGGCCATGCAATATCTTGTACACCAAGAGCAGAATCTTAAAGTGGATTTGAGATCTTACTGGAAGCCAATGCAGATCATGTAAATATGGAGTAATGTGACAGAATTTATAGGCATTGCAAACCAATCGTTGTTGTTGTAGTGGGTAGGTTGGCACGTACGGCAAACTTAGTGCCCTGTGTGCCACAAACCAACCGTGCACAGGCATTTTGTAATAGATCAGACGACCAAAGCCAAAAAAAGGTGGATGCCGGGAGGATGCATCAAGGATACCAGTACTGCTGCCAAAAGGATGCCTAAGGGATACCATTATTGTATGCAGAATGGATGCCGCAGGGGTACCCCAAGGATGCCAAAAGGATGCCCCAAGGATGCAGTAAGCCGAAATATTTAAATGAGGGCATCCGTTTGGCATCCTTTTGGCATCCTTTTGGCATCCATATGTGGCATCCATGCGGCAATTAGTTTCACATCTCTGGCATATATTTTAATTGTTGCAGCTAGGATGGGTTTCACAAGAAAAAGAATGCCTGGAAATATGAGACTTTTTGTGCGTTGTTGAAAGTGATGAAACAGATAAATTAACAAGTGAAGTTTGTACATTAAAGGTACACACCGGCCTACTGTAATTTAGTGATACAGCATCCTTGGCAAATTTTTGATAGTCCTTGTCAAAATGTCCCGTAATTAACCACAGCAGCTTCAAATTAAAAAACCGGTCAACAATCGAGTTATATGCTTTACCAGCCGTTCACTATCACGCGCGACTCGATCATGACTTTGTCGGAAACGATTCGCTCTTCACTTGGCAGCTTTTTGTTTTGGATATATATCTCCCATTTTCTGCTGAAGATTTCACTGGACGACCCAATGGGTTTTTCCATTTTCCATAGAGGAGCTGACATTCATGGTTTGTCTTCACGAATGTACAATTGTAGTTCCACGGCAACGGTACCGGTTTTGGGCGGGCAACGTGCATTGTGCCGTGGGGCTAAATGTAATATTGTCCGGTAGACTGTTCACGGTGGAACTCGCTTCGGTTCCTTGGACTTTGTGTCAAAATTTTATGATCAATTTTATGATCAAGTTATATTTAACTTTGTTTCATAACTTTGATAAATAGTATATTTTGTCCAAAAAAAAATCGGAGCTGAATTTGATGCAGTATACTGCAGTAATAAACTTCAGGAATGAACTGTGTACCCAGGCGCCGATCCAGAGGGGGTGGGTTTGGGGGTCAAAACTCCCCCCTGCTCCGACACCAAAAAATATAATAATGCATTTTTTGCGTGTCCGCCTGTCCGAAACAAGCGGCCTTAAAAATCTGACGGGCAAAACCCCTCCCTGGTGGAAAAACCCCCTCCTGGAAAAATTCCTGGATCCGCCCCTGGTACCGTATCACACGGCCACACGGCTGGAAGTAAAACTAACTCCAAGGACACATGATTTATCGGGATAAATCTCGTCACCTCAAGTTTTTTGAAAAATGCAAAAAAATTGCACAATTTGGCGGTTTCTTTTCAGGTTCTTTTCAGTCTATTTCGGAACGACTTTCAGAATCATGTATGGGTCTATTTTGAGCCCAAAAGAGCCCAACAATGCCGGTGTGTCCCTTTAAGGGCTTTTGCAGGAGTTTGTAAAATCATCTCGAAACGATGTTTGCATGAAATTCAACCTGACTTTTTGTTCTCTCTCTTCAATCATGTCCATAAAATGCTTTGTACAAAATGTACACATATGTGCATAAATTGCCACTGCCCCAAGTATCCACAGTATTAATTGTAACCAGCTGTTCAACCTATACAATGTATTTCTCATACCATAGATGTTCCTTGCTCTATGCTCAGACAGGGCACATGAAAAAAATAACCGTAAATATACATGACACTGCGTTGTTTGTTTGGACATTTTCCTGAGTAAAACCATAACAATTGTCCCTATTAATTTTGTGTTTTTATCATGAAATATGAATTATGTGTATGTTAATCCTAAGTGTCCATGCAGAGTAATCTACCCAAATTTTTAAAATTGTTTACCTCTGGTCTTTTTTAAATGACTTGAATTAACAAGCACCAGTACAGTGTGTAGATAATTTTAAATTTAGGAATACAATTTCAGATTAATTAGAAAACAAAATTGTTAAGCCAGTCTCACCATGTTAACACAATTAAGGTCTAATTATTAAACTGATCAATTCTTTTGGAACTGCATGTACATGAAACATAATTTTCCAATTTTGTAAAAAAAAAAAAATTACATGTAGGCCTACATAAATCCTCCTAGTCCTACCGTTATCATGCATGACATGTGTTCTTATTTAGTTTACCTAAAATTAACATAAAATGTGCTGATCGACTTCCATAGAATTTGAAAGCAATGCCATACATGTGTACATGTCCATCCTATACAGAATATTAAACACTTATTATTGAAGAAAGCTTCAATTGACAGTAGTAAAATTGGATTTTTGCATCATGCATGCTATTTTTACATTTGAAACTGAATAAAATAATTAGAATATTTTGGGCTTTGTTTAAAAAAACAGAGCCCTAAACAAGCCAACGGATCATAACAATGAAAGGAAACTTCAAAAAGACAAACATCCCGTTCAGTTTTAATATCCATAACAATACCAGCAACAAACCAGAACTACCGGTATTAAAGTTAAAACACTAAACATCCTGCTTTAACTAAAAAATCAACAAAAAAAAGCTGGTTTTATCGCTCTAAAGATTTACCCAAAAATAGCCCCAATGCGAAGATAATCCGATTCATTTTGAATTCACCCGCAACTGATGAAGGGCAGATGGAAGCCCTGAAAGCTAGCTCTTGCTAAACCTAAAGGAACTGAAAAACGTTCCTTTACTCGCACAACCTAAAACCCGGGGAACTCTCCCATACCACCAATGGCTACCGGTATATATTCAAAACCATATACCCCTGTAGGTAATTACCAAAATTAGGGGTCCAAAAGTGTGACATGCTTTTTAAGATTTCCAAGTGTTTTTAGTGATTAAAAGTGGTTTCCTAGTAAAAAATAATTATTTTTATTTCAACAAATGCCACTTAAATTTAATGTTTGTGTGCAGATATGGCACCAAGGTTAAGGCAGACTCATTCTACAGCCAATTTTCATTGGCGTAGCTAACCCGGGACACCAAACTCCTATTAAATACCATGGAACAAATTATAAGCCTTTATGGTCTTTTGTTTTGAATATTTTTCAAGAATCAGAGAACAAAACATTCAAGAAAATGATGCTGCCCCCTATCCATAGTCCATTACTGAGAATGTGTAATCGTGAGTGGTGATTTTTGAAGCGGACAGTGTCGTACGTAACTGGGACACCAAAAATTTTGGACCCCTAATTTTGGGAATTACCCACATGGAACAAACTGGACAAAACAAGCTTTGAAATAAATTCAATTTGATTTCAAACAATCAAAACAAGTCGGCCAGAACGGCCTCGCCCTGTCACTGAATGGGTAAGCATCAAATCCAAAATATTAAAGAGCTACATGTACATGTAGTAAAACGATTTCTGGAACACAATGAAATTTGCTTTATTCATTGCAGAAAGAAGTCGACCTTTCTTGTTAAAGCTTGTAGTGATTTTCATGGTCGGGCACTCTGACCTTTTGGGCAAAAAAAGTCACGATTGTTAAATACAAAAAGTGAACTAGCTTTTAAAAAATGATACATTTTGCCACTGAGGGCATGGGGTATTGGTTGTCTGTCTTGTGCAATGCATTTGCAACGCTGCGAGTGGGAACCATCCGCGAGTGTGACGTCATTTGGGAGAACTGACAGTGTGTGAAAGTGTAGCCTTGTTGGCTGGCTACGAATAAATACTGCGAGTACACGCAGTGTACCATGCATGCATTATACGAAGCATAGGCCGTGTTTTGTGAACAGGCAGCTCTCCTAGGCTGCGTTCGGGCGTGCAGTTCTCGTTACTCGGGAGTAATGCGTGCGCATTGCACTCAGGTCACATAACGCGAACGGCAAATCCGCAGTCCGCGTGCGCGAATGGCAATCAGTGAAGATGGACGTCTCTTGCCATCACTGCACAAAAAATGCCGTTTCATTGCTCACAAGAAACTGAGGAAATACAGGCCGTAAGCCGTGAGAACCTTTGATGCCGTCTAAAACAAACCTTAGTGAGTTATTGTTTCAGTTATTGAGTTGACATGTTGAGCAAATTCACAAAAAATCCCACCCATATTCCACCATCTTCGTACAAATCACATGACACTTGACAGGAGTACGAGCACACTCCCCATTTGTTGGGGAGTATTGAGAACATACTCTCACTGACCCGAGTGTCGTTATTCTTGCTGTTCACGCGCGCAGGAGTATAACTCGTGTTAACACGAGTACACGCCCGAACGCAGCCCTAAAGTGCGTCACGCACTGAGTGGCATGCACCGATCTTGGATAAACTCGCCAATTACTCTAATTCAATGACGGCCAAAACGAACGAAACTACTGTGATTTTTTAGTGATAATTTGAAAATTAAAACCACAATTCGTAAACATTGTAACCATTACTCTCAATTTTGAGCAGAAAACAGATTTGCAGAAATCGTTTTATCAGCTCTTAAAGTATGCCTAAAGTAGAAATATTAATGGTAGAAAAAGCTGTAATATTGCAGATGATGTGCAAAACGTACTAAATATGATTCACGACAATCCATTTGTTCAAGAAATTATACAATTATAAACTCAACCGCCAGCAATTATTCTGTATAATGATAATCAAATTAAGGACATTGTAAACATCTGTGCTAGTACCTCATCTAAAAGCATTATAGGAATCAACAGAACATTTAATTTAGGACCTTGTCATGTACATGTAACATTCCTGGTTTATCAACATAGTAATTTGTTAAGAAAGTCGACCCAGACACAACCCATTATGCTAGGTTCTGTTTACTTGCATTGGGATGGTACATTGGTTACCACACTTACCATAGATTTTTTTCACATACACCGTATTTACACTGGTCCCGAGCTGGGGATAAAGATTGGTCCCCTGATAAGAATGCGTCAGTGTTAACCGCAATGATCCTAAGTGCCGCGTTTACATTCTGTAGTTGATCTCGAGCGCGGTGCCAGAAGTTGCAGTCAAAGGTCATGCTCTGTTTGTGCATGGGTTGTGCATGTAGTACAGTGTACAAGGCCACTTGAATTTCGCGGGATTTTCCCCCACTACGGCTGTGGAGCGGATGTGGCAGGTTGCGGTAAAGATTAATTACTTATCTAACCGCAAACTAATCCCGAGCTCGGGATCGAACCCTCCGCCAACGCGAGACCAAAATCTCGGGGTCTGATCCGGGGTCAATTTGGTTCCGAGAGCGTTTATACTCAGTTTGTGATCCGGGGCTGATCCTGAGCTCGGTGTTCGACCCCGAGCTCGGGATCAAGTGTAAACAGGGTGATATACAGAAAGTAAACTACAGTAGATGGTAAAGTTGATGAAGCACACCTTGGGTTAAGTACATGTATTTTAATTTTTGGAACTGATGAAGAGAAGGCGTTAATGAAGGCTGTTCAGAAATGTTTTTCCAATGCAACATTTTTACTCTGTACATACATGTACAAGTCATCTTCAAGATAATGTAAAAAGGTATTTGCAACTGAGACAGTGAAAGCAAATGTAATTAATGAAATTGTTGGTACATGTACATGTATGTATTAACGGCCCACTGTACACTAATGATATTGGTCAACTACTTAAAAGAGCATGTTGGCAAACCAATTTACAAATACATACATGTACATTTGTTGCACACTAGTATTTTGGGGAGTTGATGCAATTGTTAAAGGCAGTATACATCATTGGTAATCTCGAAAATCAGAAATGTTCACAGATTTACGCCTAACTTACACAATATAAACATGATGACCGTAGAAAACTTCCCCTGAAATTGTTTTGTCTGAAGTGCTATAATCTTTGAGAAATGAGTAAAACAATTAGTTTTCATCTCATGAGACGAAAATTCAATTCGCCCCAAAACCATTTCGCCCAAGTGCCACTTTCGCCCCAAACCTAAGCCCGAGTGCCATTTCGCCCCAAATTACTTCGTCCAAACACTACATCGCCCAAATGCTACTTCACCCCAAAACCACTTCGTGCACAGGCCATGGTTCAGGGCGAAATGGTTCAGGGCAAAGTGGTTTTGGGGCGAAATGACTGCAAACCCTTTTTTGACTGTTTTCTCAAAAGTTAGACGAAGTACGGAGCTGGTTTTTGCTCAGGTTGGTTTTAATCATGCATACATGTATCTTCAATCACGCATACATGTATCTTCAATCACACGGGGATAAAACTATTTGTAACAGTTTACCAATCATGTATACTATCTTTAAGTCAGATTCATCAATACCTTAAACAGTTTATGCGTCATCATTGGCTGAGATTAACACATCACGTGGCCGGTTTTAAACGAATTATAATGACAGTGATTAAAACTGGCTGGCTCGCGTTTCTGCCTGCGTCCTAGTATGGAACACGCACACGCACACAGAAACTGCACGCTCCCGACAGCAAAATGTGCCCTGTGACATCTACCCGGTCGTGTGCGTGCGCGTACACAATATACCTGTATTATACGCGTAACACGTGTGTAGAAGGGTGGAAATTCACTTAATTAATTTCCTTTAAATAGTGTAATAACTATCTTGTTTTAAAGAACGCTGGATGCCGCAATAGGGCGACATTTCGGCAAGACTCTCACCGGAGACCACCGAAATTTCGGCAAGAGTCACTCAAAATGACACCTTATTTTTTTACCCAAAACTTCCAAAAATGGTTGCAGACCGAAGAGAAACAGCTCCAGTCCCTATAAAAATGGTTCTCGACCTAAAAAAAAGTTTTTTGACCTAAAAAAATTAATTTTAAACTCAAAAATATTAGGGCGACACCAAAATGTCGCCCTATTGAGCAGGTCGCCCTAATATACCTTTTTTACACACGATTTGTCGCCCTATCCTACAATTCATAGTTTTTTTAATAGGTGTGCATCCCCTGTAATATATTTTTAATGTCCTTTTAGTTTCCCATGTGTAAGCCCCATTAGATTGTGTATGACCTGTGTCTTTTGTAGTGTATCCTGAGATCCTCTGTTAATAGATTATTTCTAGAGGTCACTGGCCCACATGTACACATCTGTACATGTACATGTAACCACAAGCACATGATCAGTGTGCAGACCAGCAGCATCTAGAGAGAAGTGTTTTACAGTATTTTATCTTTCCAACTTTGTGTGCTTTTTTAAAAGTTTTCCTAAGCGTGTCTGCACATCCCTGGTGAGTTTTCTTGTTATTTTCAACTGGACTTAAAGGCCCTGTAGATGATCTGTTTTTGAGCGATTCTGCGAATAAAACCATTATAAATCTAAAGAAAGATACCGGTATCAACAAACTCATCCGAAGAAATTTCAGCTTTGTCAAATGTACCACGTTTTAAAAAAACATAAAAATTCATATGCATTTTCCTGGTCTTGGCGGGGTGTTTCAAATATTCGTTCTCAGTTGATCGGATACTATGTGGCTTGCGTCATGCACTCTGTGGCGCACATACTGCGTGTGCGCGCGATCCATAAAAATGCATCGCGTTGGAACACGCACACGGAGTACACAGCGCCCATGCATTTTAGACCGTGTAGATGTGAACCAAAAATGAGTAAAACGGTTGCAAACGATCTAAATAATTTTATCTTTACGGATTATTTTCTGGTAAAATTATATAACTTTGAGCGAAAACCTTTCATTGGATAGTTGCTATTAATTCAATCTTTACTTTCAGAACTTTTCCCCTGTAAACTCGTCGATTACTTTTTGGGGTCATTGCAAATGATCCACTGGGCCTTTAAATATATTAGTCTAGTGGTTTCTTTAAAAGTGTTATTTTTACAGAGCATCTTTGGGGTTTTCTTGTCAGAAGTTAGGACGATACTTCTCTTTATTTTTGAAATTATGATGTTTAACTTTGATTTTTGACTTTTTCTTTGTTTTGTTCAAGAAAAATTAAGAATGACGTTCATTGAATTTGGACTAATTAAATTTTTCTCTGCTTTTTAGTTACATGTACATTTGGTTTCAATAAGGTTATTTTGTAAAACCCTTTTTATTTTAAGTTTTCCCTGCATTTAAACTTGAAATCCTGGATTTGACTTGTTACTACATGTACAAGTAGTGTGTGGTTTTGGCCGGATTTTACATTTCTTGACATAATTTCCTTTTTATGTACTTTTAACTTTTAATCTTAACTTTTAACTTTAAGAGTAAAAACATGTGCTTTGGCATTTCATTGTCCTGATTCATTGAAGGATATGGTGTGCCTGGCTAAGGCATGAGGCCTTTTCCCACTGCACTTTAACCCCGAGATAACACGGGTAACAGAAAAATTTAACCCCGAGATTACCTGGGTTAAGGGTTCGTTTCCCACGGCAAATCTCACGGTTACGAAATAGCCGGGTTATCTGGCCAAAAATGCCACTTAACCCAGGGAATTTCTAGCCCTGCTCGGGAGGTGGGTTAACCCACCAATCTCGGGGTTAACGGCAAACTTGAGACGATTCTCCGGGTTAACGTTTGTCGTGAGAAACGACGACAATAGCCTACCCGGGTAGGCTATTTAGCAAGTTAAATTCTTGCCACAATAATGATTGGGTCAAAGGTTGCAAGTGCGCCCGCGCTTGAATGGCACTGTCAAACTGGTACTCTTCTGAAGGTAGTGTACAACAAAATACGCGTTGGGCCAGTGACCAGATGTACATATGTATTGTATCAAAATCTTAACCATGTTAACACCCATGGAAAAAAATCGGGGGTGGGGTGCTTCAAAAATGTGATCTGGTCATGTTCCTTTAAGTCACAAAATTTCCAATTAGCTTAAATCTGCTTGGTTACAATAAGCCCCATTGAACTACAGTATTTACCGTATACTTTGTCTTAACAGATTTCTTTTAAAAAAATGAGAATTCAGATTTATAAACTAAAAATCCAAATTTGTTATTACAAATGAATGTTTAGATAGAGAACTGTGTACTGATGTCAAATTCAACAAGATTAATTTCAGTGCCGGAGTGAATAGACTACTAAAGTGTGATGTCAGTTGCCATTGTACAAGTAATTGGTCTAAACATTCGCTTGTAATCTAAAACGTCCATTGGTATAGCGCAGGGAAACAGTTCACTGGTTTTTAGTGTATAGACCCAAAAACCAGAGCAACACACAAAGGGTGACGTTTTCACTTTAGTAGTCTATTGAAATAAAAGGGTGTGGCGTCTCTGTTACGTACATGTACATGTAGGTGACCATCATTTTGTCAGATAATTCAAATTTACTGAAGTCCATCAAAACTGAAGACTCAAAAATTATCACAGCATGGCCAAGGTATGCATGGTATGCGTCATATATTGCTGCTCGTTGTTGAAATGAAGAAATGTAATACTGTTCCAACTTTATGCCATGGTGTCCCAATTTTGTAGACGAGTTTTAAATCAAGACCTTAAAGGGGCTGTGTCACGGTTTGCGCATGCGCAGCAAAACTTTAAAAAGTTGGACTAACTTTTTCAAATTATCACTGGGTTTTGCATACTAATCAATCTTTTTCACCCCTTATAATTCTTTGGTAATTTTGGCAGTGGTGTAATTGTCAACGCTCGGGTTGTCCTGATGCATTACTTTTTACTTGAAATGGCGCTGTTTGCTGTGTTTTTAAGCCGTCAAACATCAATATCGCCGGGTGAGCGGCCGTCGTTCAAAATAGTTTTTTCATCCCATCAAACAACTTGACAAAACATGACAAAAACGACATCCATTGATATGAATGACATGGTTGGATACAGCAATTTTTTTCAACCTTAATTGTTTTCCACGAAAACTGGTTGGTCCTGACAGCAATTTTACAGCATATCTTCTGTCGATGAAAAGAGACCGCGGCCGCCGCCGCTGTACAAAATTTTTCCCCAAACATTGATCGAGCATGCGCGATGCCAAATCGAACGAAGGCGCGCAACACGATGTACTATGTACATGTAGTTGAATTCTGCGTATTGTACCGGTAAACACTCTTGAACAAACACGTACTGCCCATGCAGCACATGCTAAGTACACGATGTACATTTACGCACACGAACCAACGGCGTTGTGTAACGAAATTGCACTACATTCGTTTGAGCGCGCACATACGTATGTCCAAAATTAAACGAATTTGGCGCATGCTCAAACCGTAACATAGCCCCTTTAATTTGTGTTTTGTTTCTTCTCTGCAACTACAGGTAAGATAGTTTTCCAACACGCACAATGGCCAGCTTTACAGTGGACAGTCCTAACGTCAAGTACACCGATGACTACATTGAATCCGATTACACCTACCGGACAACGCATGCACAGAAAACTGCCAACGGTGAAATCAGGGTAAATTAAGGGATACTTCTGTAATAGAGTGCACAGCCCCCCCAAAAAAACGCTTCTCTTCTAAAGTTATTTCTCTTCTATAGTCCTGCCACGATTATACATGTACCTCTTATTTTAGAACACACTCATGACACTTTATAACCTTATTACCCAATGGTGGATTGCAATAAAGTTAGGACATCTTAACTCTTAGGATGTCTTAACTCTGACATCACTATGACATCATCGATTATTTTGCTTTGCAATATAAAGTCATGAATTGTGTCCTGGGAAACACACAATTTGAAACACCTGGAAGCGAGTGACATGCCGTTCACAACAGTAAAGACATAAGCCGTGTCCGCATTGGACTTGTTTTTCGGAAGGTTTCACAGACGATGGTAAAATGAAAAATGGCTAAATTTTACTGCTGTCTTCATTTGGACTTTTTCGACACGGGAAAATTTTACCGAGACTGTGGGTGAGCATGCGCAGTGTCCCTTTGCAGTATGACCTTCCTGGCCTGGACGTATGCTTCCATGCTGCAATTCATCTTTTGTCTGCAAAATCATGGTACTGTCGGAAAGAAATAAAACAGTTAATTCAATTTTATAACCCCGCTGATAAAATGCCATGGTAGTGGCAATGTTATTACGTTATATTACATGTACCTGCCATGTCCATACAAGCTGTTGCGTGAGGACGCTCCCCTCCCCCCCCCTCCCCCTCCCCGCCCCCTCCCCCTCCCCGCCCCCCTTCCTCCCCCCACCCCCCTTCCTCCCCCCACCCCACGGCCGTTCAGATAGCTTAAAACCGGAAATCTAATGTCTATTGAAAAACAAAAGAGGGCGCTGTTCAAACTCGAGTAATTTTGGCTTTGTACGTGATATGAATATTCATGAGATCAATGTCCACCACAAAAACACCACCCTAAACTGTATAGCGCATAAGGTCTTGCCTTTTGGACTGTTATATTATGATGAAGGGGGTTCCATCTATGCTATTTCATTATAATAAATTATCCAGAAAATACAGTTGGGCCAAAATACCTCTTGTTACAAATCACGATGTGGAAGTGACGTCATCAATCAAATGTTATACAATTGTCGCTCTATCTCGGAAACTAGGTCAACTAGCAGTAATATCTCTTTAATTATTGATTCTCCAACACCCCCATTTTAATAATAGATCGGTCTGAATGGCATACGTATTCGGTTGCTATGCAGTGTGCACGTCGCGCGCGAGCTGAGCAACCGACAGAAATGTTTCATTTTGTGATTTTCTAGTCTATGAAAAAGCACCCAAATTCACGTTTTATCAAACAAATTTTTGAAAACTAAACCCATCAGTGGTATTATTATAATATTGCTGTTAACTAGCAAGAGACAGAGATTATATTCCATCGGCGATTTGTTAAAATAAGGTATTTTGTTCTTCATTTACCGGCGTATTTACCATGTTTACTCGCGGAATGTTCAAGTCGATTACGCTGCCGGAGAATTCGGTGAATATCCCCACGCAAATTCCCGAATTTGATCAGGAAAACGGTCAACTAACATTAAAATCATATCAGAATATTAGAGAGTAGTATCTTTAGTTCATTTAATTGAAGCATTCATTTTCAATGGTAAAAGAAAAATAATGTTTATGGAATGTTTTTGTCGAGGTGTTCGTACATGCATGTCATTATTGTGTAGCATCTACATGTAGCATAGCAACGTGTCAGCGGAGTCCTCACCGCGCATGCGCTATCGTACAACCGGCACAACTTGACCACGAGAGGGCGCTACATTAGATTTCCTCGGTGTACAGCCGTGACCCCTGCTGAGCGACACCGGAGCGACCCGCTGTGCCCCCGCACTTTTTGAGAGCCTAATATGCCTATACACACCCACGCCACCGACAAAGGCAGCTACCGGTACGGTATGAGCGTTATCACCTCTACATGTACATCCATTTTGATGGCAGATGACAAGAATGCGCACAGACTATTGGGTGTGTCGTTACAGTTTCAGTTGTGTTGTACTTTTGGTGCACTTTTTGTCACCTACCATTATGTGTCGTATTTGGGTCACAAGCATTCAGCCCCTATAATTTTGTGCAGTGATTGTTCACCCATGTTTCTTTTCAGGTCACTCCAGTCAACACCTCTGTAAACTTCCGAACTGAACTAAGGAAGCCTCGACTGGGTTGTATGTTGGTGGGATGGGGCGGCAACAACGGTACGACTGTTACGGCAGCTGTGATTGCCAATCAGAGGAAAATGTGCTGGCACACCAAAGAAGGAATCCAGGTAAGGAATTTAAGTCCCCACCCCCTCCCCTTGAAAAGCCCAACCTCTATTGACACAATCTAGGGGCAAGTTCGATTGAACAACTTTAGTTAACCACTTCATGCCGGAGGATTTGTAAACACGTTCTGGCAATGTATAGTCACAGGGGCGGTTGACTAGTTAAAATATCAGCTTTGCTGCTGTCTTCCACGGTTGATGTCTAAACATGTCCATTGTCCACCATTCATTTGTACACACCGTGTTTTGACTTTGAACTTGACGGCTGTGGATGGCCTGTCATCAGTGTAGCAAATCTCGCTCCGTGGCGGCCGCCTCGGAGTGTTGCAAAGTATGACCTACCGGTATCGGTGACAAGATACATACCGGTACCATGAATGTAGAAACGACTCTCAAGATACAAATGTAGTCAGTGTTTGTGGTGCTTGACCTGGTCTTAACTTCTGGCCAATCACATTTGCTTTATTTAAAAAAATTAAAAAATTCCGGCATTGATGGGTTAACTAGGGTATTAAAAAAAAACCATGAAATTTCAAAGTCATGCTCTGTAACGAGCTGCTCAACAATAACTATCATGCTGGGTTGGCCTCTCTTCAAGCTGCTCACTTGGATTAAATGTGTTCATGCGCATTGCTCATTGCAAGCTTGTTGTCCCGTTACACAGAGAACGTATTAGAATATGGCCGCGCGCGCGTTGGATGGACATGGACAGGAACTGGGCCCGAGTGGGCCACCGTGCTGGCCTAGGGCCGTATCGAAAGCGGTATGTATGGCCGTGGGAGTCTAAAGAACGATCAAATTTTGTTCATCAGTCCTTTACGTGGGCATTTTTACAAAAGAAACTTTATGTACGGCGTGGTTCTGTTTAATTTCAACTGGACAGCCAGACCATTTGGGGCGGCTTTCTAGCTGGCCCGAGACAATTTCAACTGTCATTTGGCCAACGGACCAGCTGGGTTTTTCCCAAGGCTAATACTGTAACGAAGTCCGCAAGTTCGGGTTCGGTTCGGTTCGGCAAAAGTTCGGTAATTTCTTCCCGACCAATTGTTCGGTTCGGGTTCAGCAAGTATTGTCGGGAAACTGAACGGAATCTGCAGCTTGAGCGCGGCGCTACTGTCGGAACTTGCACTGTGCATGCATTTTGTGATTTGTACCACGTGCAAACCATCGTGAGACTGCGTGGGATGGTATTTTTTCCTAGCCTTTGGTGTTTTTTTTTCTGACGATTGTTTGTAGTACCTGCAAGTATCACTGTGTTTCTGTAAGAGGGCTTATTGATTCGCATATTCAATTGTGGTATGTGGAATATGTGGAGCTAAATCGCCAGTCTAACGGAACAGCGCCACCAACAACACAAATAGTCGGGTGCATCATGTGCGCTGTTAGCAATTCGCCCAAATGAAGCCAGAGTACTGAGCTTTTTTGCGCCAAATATTTTCAAAGTCGAAACCGTTCCCAAATGTTTATGCAGACACAAATGTGTCAGTGTGTTCATAACTGTTCAGCACCCTGCAGTCCGCTCCCGATAAATTACATGTAGTTTACAAATATTCGGTAGTTTTTCTATGATATCTTTGGAAATGTGGCCTAAAAATCTCATGATCCATGAGGTAAGCCCCGGGGAATTATGGGTTAAAAAAATATGATCTGGTCACACTCCTTTAAGAGTTTATTCAGGTTTACTTTAAGGCTCTGTTCTTGGGCCCTTGCTTCTCCACTACCTGTTTTGTCCGTGGCCGGTCACCGCGCCCGGACAAAATCAAAGAAGGTACATGTGTACCATTAGCGCCCAGACAAGAATTTGCCCTCCGGACAAAAAACTCGGCCGCCCGGACAAAAAAACTCGGCTGCCCGGACAAAAATTATCCATTTTCCCCTCTAAAACAATTCAGAAACTGTAAATATTTGTTTAGTTTCGTGCAGTCCATTTTGTTGTCGTCTTGTCTTTTTCTGCAGCATGCCAACTTTTTTGGCTCATTGACCCAGGCATCGACGTTGTCTCTAGGAAGGGGAGTTGATGGCGAGATTCATATCCCATTCAAAGATATCCTTCCAATGGTGGCTCCGACTGACATAGTATTTGATGGTAGGCAATATGTTTCTTCAAGTTCTTATTTTTTATTTTCTGGATATGGGTCATTCTATAAATTTGGGGTCCATTTTTTCTGTCCCCTGTTACGTCTGACATCTTGTAAAATGTTGTACGGTAGTTTGTAAATTCAGGACATATTCTTTAAATGCCTTCTATTTCAAGGAGTGATTACATAAAGTACAATTCATAAAAATATGTTTTGAAGGCATTTTTAATAATACTTGTATGGCAAATGGCAGTATGTCAGGTGTAACAGGGACAGGAAAATGTCACACGTTGGACCCCAAATTTATAGAATGACCCATATAGAACAAGTTTGATTAACTACTAGAGGTAACCACTCGTCAAACGTCATCCTGCCAACACACGTGCACTAATGATCAACCTTTTTTTTTAAAAGCACCTTCAGGCCCTTCAGTTAATAATTGAAGGCTTCACACGCAAAAGCCGATAAACGCTACTTCCATGAAAAATTGTATAATTTGAAAGCTTTCAGTGCCTAGTGTACGATAGTCAAATAGTTTCTGCTTCTAAACCTGCTAAATTCCACATTTAAAGATAGTATACATGATTGGTAAACTTTTACAAATAGTTTTATCCCCCTGTGTGATTGAAGATATGCATGATTAAAACCAACATGAGCAAAAACCAGCTCCGTACTTCGTCTAACTTTTGAGAAAACAGTCAAAAAAGAGTTTGCAGTCATTTCGCCCTGAACCATTTTGCCCTGGCTAAACTGTGGCCTGTGCACGACGTGGTTTTGGGGCGAAGTGGCATTTGGGCGATGTAGTGTTTGGACGAAGTAATTTGGGGCGAAATGGCATTTGGGCGAAGTGGTTTGGGGCGAAATGGCACTTGGGCGAAATGGTTTTGGGGCGAATTGAATTTTCTTCTCAATTGTTTTACTCATTTCTCAAAAACTATAGCACTTCAGACAAAACCATTTCAGGGGAAGTTTTCTACGGTCATCATGTTTATATTGTGTAAGTTGGGTGTAAATCTGTGAACATTTCTGATTTTCGAGATTACCAATGATGTATACTGCCTTTAAGCTATCCGAAACTGTTAAGGGAAGAAACACAAATCTAAAGCTTAGCGTACATCGACCTTGCAACTGGAAGCAACTAGTGGCAACTGGTGTTTCCAGCAACTGGGAGCAACTGATCAGTTGCTCAAAAAGGTTGATGTACACTGTACGTGCACTTGCAACTACCGGCAACTAAAAAAATCCCAGTTGCCGCGAGTTGCTCATGTTCTACTTTCTGGCATGTACATGTAGTTGTACCCAGTTGCGGTCAGTTGCGTCGATGTAGGCAAAGTTGCAACTAGTTGCTGTAGGTTGCTCGCGTGCATCTGATCACGTGCGCGCACATCGACAGCAACTGCAAGCACAGTTGCTTCCAGTTGCAAGGGCAATGCACTCTGCGCTTTACCGAGTTGCTGTGTCGATGTGCGCGCTCTGGAAATGTAGATATACATGTAGCTGGATGCTCCCAGTTGCGGAACTAATCAGTTTCTGTAGATGTGCGCGCTACGCACACATCGACAGCAACTGATCAGTTGAGTTGCTTCCAGTTGCAATGTCGATGTACGCTAGGCTTTACCGGGCATTTGTGTTTAGCGGTACCGCCTGCACGAAGGGAGAAACCACAATCTTCCTCCCTTCATGCAGGTGGTACCACTGTCAGTATCGGCGGTTAGATCTGTGTGTCATCCCTAAACTCTGACTGCATTTTTCTGCAAAAGCCACTATGTCCACACAGCGCCAATCAGAGGGCATGCATCAGATCACGTGTCGCATTCAAGAGGGCAGCCCTCACGATCGCAGATTGTTCACGCTGAGACGTGGAATTTTTGCCAATTTCCTGCCAAATCAACTCTAATAAAGATTAAAAATGGACGAACCTGTGATGGTTTCACCATCAGGCAAACCGAAATGCCATCAGCCACATATTTCTACCCGTCATACCGTACGGCCAAAGAAGCTTGTTACCATGGCAACAATAAGATGGACTTAGCGGGTTCTGCATCAAAAGGCAGTACATTTTCATAAAAATTAAAAAATTGAAAATAGTTAGATCTCTGAAAATGTGATATTTTATTCAGTGATGAATATTTTTAATTACACAAAAGGTGAAATCAGCAAACTTGAACATAGAAACGTAGTAAAAATTGCTGTTTCTAAAGAAAAGTCCCCATGTGGACTTAGCGGCTTTTGCATCTAAACTCTTCAATTTTTACAAAAACAAAAAAGAAGAAAAATCATGTGTTGTACCAATCGTATCAACATTTTTAATACAAATGTGGACAATGTCCATATGAGTTTGGGAAATCTGGATGCACTGAAACGCAACTTGTCTCCACCTGGATTCGAACCGCAGACATTCTGCTTCACGTGCAGACACCCTACCAATTGAGCTATGAAGCCAACTGGTGGTCTCGAACCACGGTAGTGCAGTCGTTCCTCACTGATTGGGATTAACCATCACGTGAGCTTAGCAAGCCCTACAGAGGGATAAACCCTTCAATGAGATAACCACCCCTCCCAGAGATCATTTATGATACGCCCCAAACCTCCCCTGCCCAGCTTGCCCCTATTATTAATTATGGATACTCAACATTTTTAGTCCGGTTTTTCTTGCCAAGTTGTGAAGTAAAGTTTTGGATACATGTAATACATGTTCATTGCAAAGTTCTGCAAATGATCTGCCTAGTATGCTGGAGGTCATGGGTTTGAGTCCCTACTGTGCACACAAGTTTTAGATGTTTTAGCGTGTTTTGAGTATTAGTACTTAGTATATATCGTGCAAGGGCAACACTATATGGACCAATGCAATAATTCCCTTAATGCATATCATAATTCTTGAAAACAATTGCAATAAATTGTATTTAAAAAATAAAAACAAATAACTGTTTTCTGAAATTAAAATGTTTAGGTTGGGACATCTCTGGATTAAACCTGGCCGATGCCATGGAACGAGCCAAGGTCCTAGACTACGAACTCCAGCAGAAGCTCCGCCCCTACATGAAGCACATGAAGCCCCACCCCTCCATCTACGTCCCCTCATTCATCGCAGCCAATCAGCAAAATCGTGCAGACAATGTTTTGACAGGCGAGTCGAAAAAAACACCAAAACCATTTGTTTTTCTAAAATAAATGCTGTGGATGTCAAACAGATTTTGAGAAAATGACCCCAGTACAGTATTTACACATGTATGTAAAGGACGTGTCCAGATCACAATTTTGACCATGTGCACTATTTTTCCGGATGCTTGTTGAGATTTTTATGCCATATCATGTTTCATGTTTTTCTCATCAAAATTTCACGCTCTCAACCCATATAATTTTAAGGATACTACATGTATATGTGGGTAATTCCCAAAATTAGGGGTCCAAAAGTGTGACATGCTTTTTAAGATTTCCAAGTGTTTTTAATGATTCAAAGTTGTTTCCCAGTAGAAAATAATTATTTTTATTTGAACAAATGCCACTCAAATTTAATGTTTATGTGTAGATACCGGGTATGGCACCATGGTTAATGGAAACTCATTCTACAGCCAATTTTCATTGGCGTAGGTACATGTAACCCGGGACACCAAACTCCTATTCAATACCATGGAACAAATTATAAGCCTTTATGGTCTTTTGTTTTGAATATTTTTCATTACTGAGAATTTGTGGTCATAAGTGGTGATTTTTGAAGCAGAGAGTGTCGTACGTAACTGGGACACCAAACATTTTGGACCCCTAATTTTGGGAATTACCCATGTATCTTCAAAGATATATACCATTAGACAACCACCAATGTTTTGCAGAGATGCCAACATTTTAGTACATGTAAGCGTAGTATGTACAATTGTTTCAACCAGTGACGATCAGTATTGTGACATAATTCCAAAATGCATAGCTTCAAATGAGGTGTTTAAATTGGTCTTGGGTGTAAGTTATAAAATTTTGTATCCAAAGCGGGTGCCCCGTGGCAAATTACTTTCTCTCAAATTGCACTGTTGGCATCTCTGGTTTTGTAAACTAATTTATCCGGTTCCATAAAGCAGTGCAGTAATTACACCAACATATTTGCTTTCACATCCAAATTCTTTTTGACGATACAGTGAAACTTGTATAGTTGCCACCCTCTGAACCATATAAAATATTAAAAAATAAAAAACCAAAAAACGGGCCACTATAAATTGGTGGCCATTTTAACCCTTCCAGAAGGCACATTTTTGTATCTTTTATTTACTAAAAACCTTTGGGCCAATTCCGCTCAAACTTCATGTAATCCTCAACTGATAACCCTAGTCTGTCCCCCTGTAGTCGCCTTTAATGTTGAGTTTACTTACAAGTCAGGTCCACCCTGGGGAATCTTGGCCTCAAGCCCAGACCCATTGATTTATGTATAGACATATGTGCTTTGAGTAAGGCCCATTTGCTGCTGTGTGTAAAAGCAGCTTCCAATCATCCTACTGCGGGCCCAGTAAACAGCTGTGTCTTGAGGGGACCTCCGTTCATCTATTTAAGCCATTAGAGAAAGGACTGTGTCTGACAAACAGTGTTACTTATAAAAAGCGTTATACAAAGTGATTTCCGGAGTCTCCCCTTGGAGCCTCGGTGCAATTTTTTGGGCAGTGCATCTCCGAGGGTTAAAGGCAGAGGCTCGTCAGCAATGCGCGCGCGCCAAATTCGTGCCACGAAATATGCAGCTTTATGCCTTGGCTATGGAGCTGCGTATTTCATGGGATAAATTTGCGTGGCATAAAATTGCGCGTGCATTGCTGACGAACCTGTGCCTTTAAATAAATTTTAATGTTTCCCTCTTTTCAGGAACCAAAGAAGAGATTGTTGAGAAATTACGTGAGGATATTCGAAATTTCAAGACCTCCAAGAAACTAGACAAGGTCAGTGTTTAACACTCATACTCTAGCAGGCTTTTCCCCCACTAAGGCTGTGGAGCGGATGCGGTATTAAAAGATTCATTGCTTATCTAACCGCAAACTGATCCAAAGCTCCGCCAACACGAGACAAAAATCTCGGGGTCTGGTCTGGAGAGCATTCACACTCAGTTTGTGAACCGGGGCTGATCCCGAGCTCGGTGTGCGATCTCGAGCTCGGGATCAAGTGTAAACAGTGTTAGATCTACTTCGAACTACACTGCATCACTCGCAAACTTTCCTCAGTAGAAACATGTAGAAGCACAAACACATTCTGAGAAGAACAGTCAATTGACTGTCTGAGACAATTAGAAAAGCAGTCACGTGGGGTTCACTAATCTAGGCTAACACATATCAAGCTTCGAGTGCGCGTGTCAAGACTTCACGCGCACGTGAAGTCATGTGTTCCTAACCGGGTACTAGTCTCAAAAACTAGTGACTGGTTACTGTGGCCTCTTGAGGTTGCCAACTGTGTCAGTGAACAGTAACTCGGAATCTAAAAATAGGAAGCCAAAAGTTTTAACAGACGAACTGCTCTTGTTGAAGTGCATAATGTTCAAAATCCTGTTGTTCAAAATGTTTTGTTCAAAATTAGCGTATTGTTGGATTGGTTCTTTTAAAATTTAATTGCATTTATATTTTGGCCAAATACATTATAAAACACATATTTCCGCCTCGGGAAATAGAACCCTCTTGTGGTCACTCACAGTCCCTCGGGGCGCATAGACATGCACTACTGACCTCATTGCCAGTCCATATGTGTATACTATTTCCCATCAGACCATGTTGTATTTGTATACTAACAACCTCCTGTCCAGGGGGTGAAATCGAGTTGCAGACTGCTGAACGACCAGTGGAAAAATGATTGCCGACTGCTACGTACACTAATGTAAAACTCTGAACTTGCTTATTGTTGTGTTTTTCAATAGGTGATTGTGCTTTGGACAGCCAACACGGAGCGTTTCTGCTCAGTTGAACCCGGCCTTAACACCACCGCTAAAGAGCTTCTGAACTCCATCAAAAAAGACTCTGCTGAAGTCTCGCCTTCAACTTTATTTGCTGTTGCTAGCATTCTTGAAGGGGTAAGTTGCTACTTTTCAACTTTGATTGCCAACTTGGCTTGTTTTTTAAATTGTTACACCTTGAAACCGTCCATCCAGTGTGCCACACTGCCTCAGAACCCATGTGTGTTGTCAGTGGGCCTACAGCAACCGTCCAAAACCATTTTCACTACACGTTTTAACTGTTGCTGGTTAGAAGCTGAAGTTATACACCAATGGGGTTTCCACATAAACCACACGCAACTTCAGTGAATTATGGCTAGTCCTTAGTAGTTTTTAGACCGCTCGAAACTGTCAAGCTGGACTGTTTCGAGCGGTCTAACTGTTGGCCATAGCCTACATGTACATTTACCAGCAAGAGTAGCAGAGTTAATCGCGAAAATCACAACATTTAAGCAGGCCCCAGCCAATATTCAACCGTGTGGATCCAGCTACTTGTAGACTGGTTAAAAGGTCCAGTTTCAGTATCAGCATAAGATCAAATCATTATTCACATGCAAATTCTTACTCAACACAGTGCTACAGGGGCAAAAAGTGGAACAGCCTAGGACAAGTTTATGTTTGGTCACACAGACTATTGTCTGTCATACATTTGTATGGTCTCAAAATAAAGGAAATAAGCTTCAGCTGTTCTGAAGAGATAACTTAGGCCCAAAAAGGTTTACAAATAGTGCGACAACATGCCCTTCTAAAAACCCTGTGTACAAATTTCCAATATACCCTCGTAACCGGGACGGCCTAAAATGTAACAAGTGTCCGTCCCGGTTACGAGCGTATATTGAAAATTTGTACATAAGCTTTTAAGTAAGGCATGTTGTCACACTATTTGTAACCCGTTTTGGGCCTACCGTACATGTACAACATGTACAACTTAAACTTATTTATGTTATTTTGAGACTATGCAGACAAAGGTATTTCCTCGAAAATATGGTCTGTGTTGCCAAAATGCCCCCTTTACTGTGGAAAAACCCGGCTCTGAGCCGCTTCATATACTCGTAAAATGTGGCAAATTTGTGTTTTTGACAGGTGTTGTACACGATCAAACTTTGCACTCCCATTTGATGTACTAGAATTCTGCATGGCACATGCACTGCGCATAGGAAATTGTGGGGAAACCGCAAAGGCACGTATGTGTATTCATAATCTGGTTCAAGACTATCTCTGACGGGGTCGTTTTGAACATGTTCAACCATCGGTGCTCATGCAGTCGTTGCTTTCTGTCTGTGTACATGTAGATCAAGCATGGTTCTAGTCCTTGCTTTGCCAGCTCATGTCTTACTTAATTCACTGCTACTCATCATATATTTTCCTGGCACCAATTTTCCGGAGCAGTTAAATTTAACCCAAAATACTGTTTAGCCAATTTGTGTGCTTGGAAAAAAAGAAATGAAGATACAGTGTGCTGATTTGAATATTCATTGTGGAAACTAACACCATACATTGTACATGTTTAAGTTTCATTTTCATCTCAACTATAATTTTGGAGTTTCGGTTAAAAAAATTAAGTATTTGACAAAGCCAAAATCGCTGGTATTTTTCGTGGTATTTTCTTTTTTACAAAAACATATTCTGATTCATATAAATGCAATCGCAAAAATGCTGTAAATGCCATATCAAAAAAAAATTGAGATGATTGTGTCAGTACATTTTTGATTGGTGGTCCTACTGCATTCATCAAATACATGTACACGTAGATTGGCAATCTGTGTAACTATATCCCACACAAAAACTGTTTTAATGTGTAACGCTTAAAAAACTGTAATAAAATTGACGGTTTTCTCCAAACGCCAAAAATGGATATACATGTACAGCATTTTGCGATGAAGTTCTTCGTATGTCGAGGACGAGGCTGCATTTTTTGTTTGCTTGGAAAGCATTGAATAGTATACAAATAATGAATGTTTATGAGTGCAATGGGAGGAATATTTTCATGAGGTGAAAGATGGAATGTTCCATTCAACGAGGTGAAGCCGAGTTGAATAAAACACATTCCATCTTTCACTGAATGAAAATATTCCTCCCATTGCACGAATTAAAACATTCATTATTTGTCATCCTACTTTTTTTTTTACAAACTATTCAGGCTTACCCTTCAAATTTATCTCATCGTCCGTCATAAAGTACAAAACCCGCCATGTCGCTTGTGAGTTGTAGTAAAAAAACGTTTTTGTGTCAGGGGCCGGTCGCGTTCACTGGTCGCTCGCGTCATATACATTCGACACGCACATAACATACTGTACACGCGCACAGTGGGTGCGGGCGCACGGTGCAATTGAAAAAAACGTATGGAACAAAATTGCACGGTATAGTGACGTACATGTAGCATTAAATATTAAACGACACGTGACCTGCTATCGTCCAATCAGATCACAAGGATCTACTTGGGCATTATATAATATACAAATAATGAATGTTTATGAGTTCAATGGGAGGAATATTTTCATGAGGTGAAATATGGAACGAAACACATTCCATCTTTCACTGAATGAAAATATTCCTCCTATTGCACGAATTAAAACATTCATTATTTGTTTTATATGACGGCCAAGTAGATCCTTGTCATCTTACTTTTTTAAACAAATTATTCAGGCTTACATTTCGAGTCTATTTCATCCTCCTTTAGAAGTACAAAACCCGCCATGTCGCTTGTGCATGTGAGTTGTAAACAGTTTGTGTCAGAGGTCGCGCTCGCGTCATACATTCAACACGCACATAGTCATACACGTACATCATTTACATGTACATACACACTGAATTAATACAGCGGGCGCACCGTGCAATGGAAAAATGTTATGGAACAAAATTGCACGGTTAGTGACGTAGCATTAATTGGATTAAATATTGAACAACACGTGACCTGCTATCATCCAATCAGATCACAAGGATCTACATGTACTTGGGTGTTATACAATTGATAATTGCTTCAGACAATGGGCCGAATACATAAAAACTAACAATTGCTTTTTCTAGGCTTTTACTTGCACTCTCATACTTAAAAATAAGCAAGTGCTCACAAGCAAAAGCTTCTACATGTACTTACATGTAGAAGCAAAACCAAATACTAATTTCCTCCAAGCAAAAGCTTCCTAGATTAGCAATTGCTTAAAAACGTATACATAAAACAAGCTTTTGCTTTTGCTACTAAGCAATGCATAGTTCCGAGATTGCCCAGTTAACCCCGCCCCTTAGATATTGTTGCTATGTGCTCACAAGCCATCGCAAAAAAATGGCGAGACTACGTACAAAGCAACGGGACTCGGCATGGAAAGCACAGATTCATTGGAGAAAACCCAAAGGTAGGGTCGACAGTTACCGTAGTTACCGTACCGTACCGTGTTTTAGGGTCGACAGTTACCGTAGCATACACTGAGCGAAGGGCTAGTAATGCAGGGATGACATATATTTCATAAAAATGCGCTTTCCTAACTTAACAGCGAATCGCCCGACATTGAAACCAAAATTCACCCGGTCACTGGCGCATACAACATACAAACTGTATGGGCAGAAAATCGCGTGATTGTTTGTGATGATTGCATCACTTTGACCTTTGTGGGCGCCGTCTGCTAGCTCTGTTGTGATTGGTCGCGGGTTCGGCTTGATTGACAGGTCGGAACTACAAGTGTATGCATTGCTTTACAAAGCCGTTACATAACACGCGTGCCTCTTAATGAATAGCGCTATTGTTCAGGGGCGGTATTCAATTCAATACTTAAATTAAGTAAAAACTTCACTTAGTATTTGGTTTGGCTAAGAAAATGACCTATCTCGTATTCCAATGCCTTCTAAGAATTTTACTTTAGTAAGTAAAATACTTAGATAAATTGTGACGTTAGAAATTAACGCAGAGCGCAGAACTCCATCAACAGCCAATCGAATACAGTGTGAGACGCACCATAAACTGCGCCTTCTCATGCGCGTATTTCTCACGCAAAACGCGCTACACGCGCACCCAAACAAAACCGGTTAAAGTGTGTGGGTGATGTATGCAATAATTTACTTAAGTGTGCTTTCCTGCCTGCTCAAATTTAAGTAAAATACTTTATCAAAAAGAACCATTTGAATACCGAAAGTTCTTAAGTACAAAACTTAGCCACTTACGAATTGAATACCGATTTTGGCTAAGAATTTTACTTGAGCCTAAAACTATTTAATTGAATAATGCCCCAGAACCCCAATCAATCGCTAACGAAGCTTGAGAAAAAGCTGTCGGCCAAAGCAAAGGGTTATGAATATGTTTTCAAGCAATTGCTTTAACGTTTGCTTCTGCTTGATGAGCTTATGCTTTTGCTCGATGCTTCTTCTTCTTGTATGTTTTCGGCCACTTGTGTACAAAACATATCAGAAAGGCTGAACAATTTCTGTGTTTCCTTACAAAGTCTTAACATTTTCTCACTCCTAAATTTGGGTTTTTCCATCAAATCTGCACTTACCGATGCTTGATTTTTAATTTTTTGTTAAATTCACAACTTCTCAACTCTTGCCAATTCCCTATATGGGTCATTCTATAAATTTGGGGTCAAATTTTTCTGTCCCCCGTTACATCTGACATCTTGTAAAATGTTGTATTTTGTAAATTCAGGACATATTCTTTAAATGCTTTCTATTTCAAAGAGTGATTACATAAAGTACAATTCATAAAAATATGTTTTGAAGGCATATTTAATGATACTTGTATGGCAAATAGCAGTATGTCAGGTGTAACGGGGACAGAAAAATGTCACACGTTGGACCCCAAATTTATAGAATGACCCATATAGGTTTACATGTTATACAAAAAAATATGCAATAAAGTACGGTAGTGACCCTTCTCAGGAGGCAGATTTAAAGCCCCAATATATCATTTGCAGTTACTTAAAATTTTACTTCACGAGTTGACAAAAAAAATAACAACTTTAAAGTGTTGATTGCAATGGTAACAAACACCACATAATTTTCTTCCGTGCAAAATTGTACCTTTTTGGGAGAAATTGCCAACTGAAGGTGGGTTTTACAAAATTGTCTGCAGACAACTTTTTTACCATTTATTAGTACACAAAAAAACACGCATGGATTTTTCAGGTTTTCTGAAGTATTACTGCATCTATGTGGCTGAAATGTTTACAGTTTTCTCAACATTTAATTACGAATGAAAAAAATGCCGTTTTTAATAGTTTACTAATTATGTACTCTATCTTTGAAGTTTATAAATTTATGTGAAACCGTGTTTGTTGTTTTCCCCCCAAGTGCGCATACATCAATGGCTCACCCCAGAACACGTTCGTTCCCGGCGTGGTTGAGTTGGCAACGCAGCACAACGTGATGATCGCTGGAGATGACTTGAAGTCGGGACAAACCAAGCTCAAATCGGTCCTGGTAGACTTTCTAGTTAGCGCTGGAATTAAGGTTAGACAACTGAGAATTTCTTTGCGTTTTGGGTGTTTTTTTTAAATTGATATTTTACTAGAAACATAGTTGTTATTCGCTTTCAAATAAGACATCAACATAAAAAATTGACCAATGTTTAGTTATCCAACAGTTACTGTCAATATTTCGAATTATTGGTGGTCCGCCAATAATTCAACTTTGCCCAAGTCCGACTTACATGTACTGTGTGTGCTCTGTAATGTGCAGTGTACAGCGCGCCCTATAGACTGGTGGCCTGTCTAATCTCATTTCTTCTGTTTCTTCTGTCTCAGAAAGTCTTTCGAGACAAAAGAAAAAAGATTCGACAGGCCACTAGTCCAGAGGGCACGCTGTATGCTATGCATTACAGACCAAACATGGAAGTCGGACTTGAGCAAGTCTAGGCAAGGCGCGAAAAACAGCCGTATAAAAACAGGGTTGCCAATGTCTAAAATACCAAAGTTATAAATAAAGTAAATGCTTTAAAGGTTCGTTCGGAGAAAACAATCGAATCAGCCAGTTGCTTGTTATATTTGCATAAATCATAGAGTCCCACCTTCGCTCTATGGCACTGACGTATGAGTGAGTCATGCACCAGACTATTTTGCAAATCAGGCTGTTGCCACAGGCTGTTAGGTGGTGCATGCCAGTACATGAAAGTCTGTTCGGTACCTAGAATTCCTAACACATTACTGTATGCATTTTTAAGCTGGACCATCCAAAATTCTATGGTGATTGAACATGTTGAAACATGTTGGCCAGCATGAAAATCTGTACGGTACCTAGAATTACTCTATGCATTTTTAAGCTGGAACATGGTGATTGAACATGTTGAAACATGTTGGCCAGCATGAAAGTCTGTACGGTACCTAGAATTACTCTATGCATTTTTAAGCTGGAACATGGTGATTGAACATGTTGAAACATGTTGGCCAGCATGAAAGTCTGTACGGTACCTAGAATTACTCTATGCATTTTTAAGCTGGAACATGGTGATTGAACATGTTGAAACATGTTGGCCAGCATGAAAGTCTGTACGGTACCTAGAATTACTCTATGCATTTTTAAGCTGGAACATGGTGATTGAACATGTTGAAACATGTTGGCCAGCATGAAAGTCTGTACGGTACCTAGAATTACTCTATGCATTTTTAAGCTGGAACATGGTGATTGAACATGTTGAAACATGTTGGCCAGCATGAAAGTCTGTACGGTACCTAGAATTACTCTATGCATTTTTAAGCTGGAACATGGTGATTGAACATGTTGAAACATGTTGGCCAGTGTAGAAATCTCTTATCCCATAGAGGGCGCTATGACAGTTTTATGGTTGGAAAATGAAGTTTGTTCTTGACAATTGGTGGCGCCCTTGTCACACACCACATTTTTTCATTGCCTTTAGTGCCTCGTGATTTTTCACCATGTTTGCTATTTGATGCTGGAAAGTTGTTGAAATTTGCCTGAAATAAGCTGCTCTAAGGTTCTTAACTAGGTGAGATTAACATTTGGTTATTAGACTACACTTTTGTAAGCTTATATTGACCACACCAGGATTTTTAAGGAGTATTTAACCCGCAAATATTTCCATAACTTGTCATGGTCGAAAGTGTTTATTATGACAACTTTTACGTGTAGGCCTATGTAGGTGAAAGTTCAAGCCTTACCAAAACCATGCTCGATTTCTTAAACATGTTAGTGTTCTTGGAGAACTGACCTTTATGTTTATCTCTCATTGTATTTCAGCATAAAACAAGAAAACAAAGAAAGAAACAAACTCGGAATCAAACATAACTGTGTCAAAGGAGAAATTTGTGAACTGAGTTTATCGGCTAGAAGTTTCTTAGTTGCGGCCCCACTTGTTAGAGATTAAAACCCAACCAGACCCACCGTTCCGAACATATTTTGGTCCTTCGAGCCGGATCTCTGTATCGTGGGTTTCAGCATCAGATCAATTTCAAACTCCAGCATGAATAATACGGTGGACACGCCCGTACCAGAACCCGTATCAGCCCCTACCAGTGTGATTGACCAGCCTGACAGTGTGGCAGGACATCGGCCTACACGTGTGCGGCATAACCCCTTTCGCCTGACACGAGATCATCATGTTAGTCTTCCCCCAAGTCTTCGCTGTGATCCTGACATTTCTCTCTCCCGGCCACATCCACATGTACTGAAAACTGCTTCAGTGTGCAGTGGGGAATCGCGACGGAGTAAGAAAACCGCCAGCTCGACCAAGTCACTCTCCCGGTCGGAGATTGAAAGACGGTTGTCGGAGAATGCATCACAGCAGAAATTGCATGACTTGAGGAAAGAAGCCAATGACGAAACATTGCGCATTCGACGAGAGGCTACTCAGACGGAGGAAAACTTTGAACTGCAGCGCATTCATTCTCAACGGCTTTCTGTTGAAGCACGCCTGCTGGCGGAACAGCAAGAACAACATGTTGAGGATAACTTTAGACAGGCAGAAATTGAACTGGAAAAACAGTGCTTGCAACAGCAACTCCTGGACATAAGCAATCCACAGTTAGATTTGCCACAGGCACATGAGCCTGCAGACTCTCGAACTGCAGACTGGATTCAGGACACTAGACTTTGTAATAATGTACATGTAATTCCTAGTAGTACACCGGTGACTACTACTGTAGTGGTCACACCTAAACCTGTTAATACATGTATTGTAGTTTCATCCATGCCAGTGTACACTAAAACTAATACTGTATCAATGCATGGTAATTGTCATGTTGGGCCTAACCCCTTTTTTCCTCCTAGTACAGGTCATACTGACTTTATCTTGCAGAATGCAGGATACACCCTTACACCGGCTGCAAAAACGACCATTCCAGGGGCGGCAACGATGACAACCGTTCAAGGGGCGGCCAACCCAAATGCAACGCACATCGTGTCCTCACCCAATATGCAGACCCAGCAGTCGGTGATGAGTGTGCAAGCAGCCTCCCCTACTAGACCGGTACAAGGTGAGGCCAGTAAAGTCACCGTCTCGCCTTCGAGTCCAACTTTCGAACAGACCAACTCTAGTAGTAGTGGCAACGAGGGTTCTGAGCCATCCACTCCTCTCCCCCAGGGAAAACGTGAACCATCCAGTCCAAAGAGCAAGCAAGAGTTCTACCCCTACAGATATGGCATGTTTGTCGACAGTCTACCAAAACTGGAAATACCCAAGTTCGATGACGAACATAATGTGCGGCAGTATGTGGTGTTCCGTTCCCTGTGGGACAGTATCATGAGTAAGACAGAGTTTCAGCTGCCAGAGGCTACGAAATTTGCATATCTGCGCAGCCATTTGGGAGGGCGTCCGCTAGCCATAGCCGACCGAAATATGATTCTTGGTGACAAGGCCTACCAGTCTACTATGAAGCAGTTTGACCGGGCCTTTGGAGAACCAGGACGTATAGTTCAAGGTCTGCTTACTCAATTGGAAATGCGGTCGTATGTCTCCCCTAACGACTGGGCAGGGTTGAGAGATCTTTCCGATGAGTTAGTCACCCTGGTGGAGACAGCAGCTCATCTGAACCTCGAAGCAGAACTACAGAATCATAAGTATGCTGCTTCGTTATCACAGAAGCTCCCAGAGAGACTCCATACCGAGTTTCTTTCCAAGATGTGGAAAAAGGGTCAGGGTCAGACCTACACTGTGGAGACTCTCAGCCAGTGGCTCGAGGAGAAGACCGGTCCGGCAGGGTTGATACTTCTTGAGAGATCAGCAAAGAGGCCAGGGAAGGACAAACCATTGCCACCTGACCGCAGACGTCCAACTGGGAAAATTAGTCCACCACAACCGACTCGAAGCTACGTGGCCCGCACAAAGCCCAGCGTGGTGAATTCCTCTCTTGATGCCGGCAAAATGTTCGGTAATAAGCCGTCAACACCAGAATCATCAGTTCCTAGTACCTGGACTGGCGATAGAATTACCTGTCTGTACTGTAACATAAGGGAGTCTGGACATCACCTGGAAACTTGTGAGAAGTTTAATAACTTGAACCGTGACCAGAAACTGCAGTGGCTGAAGGATACACGACGTTGCAACAAATGTGCCAAAAAACACGAGAAAACGTGTCCGTTCCCCAAGAAGTGTGGGACTTGCCAAGAAGATCACCGTACTAGTCTACATGAGGTGGTGAAGATCCTTCCCAAGACCCAGGGCACCGTTCTCTGCTCTGGAGTGGGGTCTAAGCCGACGCTCGACTACGATCGTGATGTTTTGATTAAAGTCGTTCCACTCACCCTGTATGGGGCTTCGGGGAAGTTAGATACGTACGGCATACTCGATGAGTGTGCAGAGCGCACCATGATCCTTCCGCAAGCTGTCAAGAGGTTAGAAATTCCCGGGTCTGCCGAGAGGCTGCGTGTGGAGACCGTAATGGGAGATACAAGTTGGAATGGCAAGTGCGTCGACTTTTCCGTTTCGGCCAGAAATGATCCAGATCAGAAGTTCCAGATTAAGTGTGCGTTCACAGCTAAAGAATTTCAGCTGGCTGACTACAGCTTATCTGCGGAGAAGCTGCAGGCCAAATGGCCACACTTGAGAGAGTTGCCTCTGTTTACGGCACATAAAGTGCAACCAGCCGTCTTAATAGGCGCCGATCATATCGAGCTGTCTCTGAGCACTGAGGTCCGAACTGGACCAAAGACTAGTTCTCCAGTAGGAGTAAAAACCCTCTTCGGATGGACCGTCCAGGGTAGGCAGGGACTTCAGCACCCAAGCAAGTTAGCGACCCACCAACAAGTGCTGTTTACCAGGTGTCAACAGCCAGAGCATGATCTCCATCGCATGATGGAAAGATTCATGGCCATCGATAAATTACCCCACATCAATGAAAAGGAGGCAACACGGTCTCGACTTGATAAAGTCGCCATTCAGATTCTTGAAGAGAAGACTGTACGAGTGGAAGTCCAGGGAATCTCACGACTACAGACACCAATTCTGTGGAAGCCCGGTTCCAGTCGTCCTGAAGGCCCTTCACATGCAGTTGAGGCACTGGCCCGTGCACACAAGAGGAGAATGGGCTCTGACCCAATTCTAGCCGAGTTCTGTGACACTTACCTGGAGAAGCTCAAGAAGCAAGAGCATGTCCAAGAACTGGGAACGGTCGCCGAAGTTCAAGCAAGAGGGACACCATCTTGGTTTATCCCTTATCATGTTGTCTACAGTAGCAACAAGTTCCGCCTTGTGTTTAATTGTTCCTTTGAGTACATGAACCAGAGCCTTAACAACGAATTGCTAGCTGGACCGACTCTGAACCCATCCTTGTTAGAAGTATTACTTCGTTTTCGTCAAGGCCGTGTCGCAGTTTCTGGTGATATAACTGCGATGTTTCACCAGGTTCGGTTATCTCCCGAGGACCGTCCCAGGTTCCGTTTCCTCTGGTGGGATGAAAATCGAAACACTTGGTTGGTCTTCCAGTGGCTTGTGCTGCCGTTCGGAGCAGCTTGTAGCCCGTGTTGTGCTACCTTTGCTCTGCAGAAGGCTGCCCGGGATGGAAAGGAAAAATACCCATCTGTCCAGAAAACCGTTGAACGAGAAACGTATGTTGACAACCAGCTGGCCAGTAGCCACAATATGGATCAGGCAAAAGAGCTTGTTGGGAACACCCGCCGTTGTCTCAAGGACTCCGGATTTGACATGGTAAAATATGCCAGCAGTCATCCTGATGTCGTGAAAGATCTACCCGAAGCCGTTCGCTCTAACCGTCAGATTCGCTCGCTCTCACTGGACGACCAAGGCTGTGAGATGGAACCCGCCTTGGGTTTGAGTTGGGACTGTCAGACAGATGAGTTATGCCATCCAGCCAAGGTACCACAGGAACAACCGCTCACCAAACGCACTGCCCTTCGCGTGCTTGCTAGCCAGTTTGAACCCCTCGGTAGTATCGCACCTTTCACTGCTCGAGCAAAGATGATTGTTCAAGAGCTGTGGATGGAGAAGTTGGATTGGGATGAAGTAGTCGCCAATGCAGATATCAAGCACCGGTGGGATGATTGGTGTGCTGAACTGGAGCAAATTCCAACCGTTCGACTGCAACGATGCTACACTCCCTCGCATGTTGATAGTGCGACTGTCAAGAGGTCTCTACACGTGTTTTGTGACTCGTCCGAGAGGCTGTATGGGGCAGTGGCATACATGCGCTCCGTAGATGCACAGGAACAAGTTTTTCTTAGTTTCGTTCTGGCAAAGTGTCGCGTAGCTCCTCAACGCCGGACTTCCATGCCCCGTTTGGAACTCATGGCAGCCCTTGTGGGAGCCCAACTAGCACAGTTCATCACCCAGACACTGGATGTTGACATCCAATATGTGATGATGTGGAGCGACTCGACAACTGTATTGACATGGATACAGTCCGACTCTTGTCGCTTCAAAGTTTTTGTCGGCACTCGCATTTCCGAAATTCAGACCTTGACAGCAGGGACTGAATGGCGTTACGTCCGCTCGGCTGATAACCCAGCAGACGACATCACTCGAGGACTATCTGTCTCGGAGTTAGGAAGTGGCTCGCGTTGGAATGATGGTCCTCAATGGCTACGCGCTTACCCAGACACCTGGCAAAAGGAGAGTGAATCTGTCCTGGCCCAGACTCGTGCAACATCAGTAATCGATCATGTTGAGGAGAAGGGAAACCAATTCTGCGGCCTTACCATAGCGGGTCCGGTAGCGGACCTCGATTTCGGCAACCACAAGACTTGGACATCTTTAGTTGATGCCTTGGGTCAACAACTTTTCCCAGATCATGATCTTGAGACGGAAGCTCTTACTCCAGAACAGACATGTGCGATAGAAAACCAAATCCTCCGTCGTGCCCAGCTGGAAAACTTCAAGGAAGACCTCAATGCTCTTGAGAAGGGCAAAGAAGTGTCCCGGGATAGCCGTCTCCGGGAGCTGGCCCCTGAGGTAGATGCCACTTCTGGAGTAATCCGTGTCGGTGGTCGTCTGAGGAAGGTACCTCAGATTGAGTCCGTGGACTTAGAGCCTCATCCCATCGTCCTTGACCCTCACCATCCAGTCACTAAGCTGCTCATCCAGGAGGCAGATCGTCATTTTGGTCACCAGGCCGGTACTGAACAAGTCTTCGCGTACCTGCGTCGCCGCTACTGGATTATCCGAGGGCGTACAGCTATCAAAGGGATCCTCCGAGCTTGCCCTGAGTGTCGTCGATGGAGGGGGAAACCTCAAGTGCCAAGAATGGCAGACCTACCGAAGTCTCGCCTGAGACTGCTCAAGCCCCCTTTTTTCTCAACCGGCATGGATTGCTTTGGTCCCTTTCGAGTGAAAATTGGCCGACGACAAGAGAAACGTTGGGGCTTGATATTTAAGTGCATGACGACTCGAGCTGTCCACCTCGAGCTCATAGAGTCACTTGACACAGACCACTTCTTGATGGCATATCGGAGATTTGCCTCCCGTAGGGGTGTACCCCATGAATTGCTAAGTGACTGCGGGACCAACTTCAAGGGTGCGGAGACTGAGATTCGGCAGGCATTGGCAGAAATGGAGCCCGCCCTGGTTCACCGTCTCGCTCGGTACAGGGTTACATTCAAGTTCAACCCTCCTAATGCACCGCACTTCGGCGGACTCTGGGAACGAGAAATACGTTCTGTTAAGACCGCACTGAGAGGTGTTCTTGGAGACCGCTCGATACCCGAGCCTGTGCTTCGCACCGTCCTCACTGAAATTGAGGGCATGCTAAATTCCAAGCCGTTGGGATATGCCTCCTCTGAGGTATCTGACGTCGATCCAGTTACCCCGAATATGCTTCTAATGGGGCGGCGTGACCCAGCTTTGCCCATGGTAGTCTACGACGAGTCTGTATTCAAGGGACGCCGCACATGGAGACACAGTCAAGTGATTGCGGACCAGTTTTGGCGGCAGTTTATCCACTCCTACCTTCCGGCATTGCAGATTCGTCAAAAATGGCATCGCGAGGTGGATAATCTTACTGTCGGAGAGGTGGTCATGATTGCAGACCCTCAACTTACGCGATCTCAGTGGCCGGTCGGCAAGATCGTCGAAGTACTGCCAGGTAGTGACGGCCGAATTCGGGTTGCCGATGTGAAGGTGGGCAACAAGACCTACAAAAGGCCGGTTGCAAGACTCGTGCGACTGCCCAAGCTTGAAGACGAGGACGCCGCAGATACCGGCAAAACGCTTCTCACTCGAGCGCCTGTGACCTTCAGGTCGTACGGACACCTGACGGCCGGATGTCTTTAAGGCCAAGTTGTTTATCGTTTCCTGTAGTTTAGTGCTATTTACTAAAGCTACATACCGTATGCAAATTTCCGTTGAAATTTGGGGGCGGCTATGTAGAAATCTCTTATCCCATAGAGGGCGCTATGACAGTTTTATGGTTGGAAAATGAAGTTTGTTCTTGACAATTGGTGGCGCCCTTGTCACACACCACATTTTTTCATTGCCTTTAGTGCCTCGTGATTTTTCACCATGTTTGCTATTTGATGCTGGAAAGTTGTTGAAATTTGCCTGAAATAAGCTGCTCTAAGGTTCTTAACTAGGTGAGATTAACATTTGGTTATTAGACTACACTTTTGTAAGCTTATATTGACCACACCAGGATTTTTAAGGAGTATTTAACCCGCAAATATTTCCATAACTTGTCATGGTCGAAAGTGTTTATTATGACAACTTTTACGTGTAGGCCTATGTAGGTGAAAGTTCAAGCCTTACCAAAACCATGCTCGATTTCTTAAACATGTTAGTGTTCTTGGAGAACTGACCTTTATGTTTATCTCTCATTGTATTTCAGCATAAAACAAGAAAACAAAGAAAGAAACAAACTCGGAATCAAACATAACTGTGTCAAAGGAGAAATTTGTGAACTGAGTTTATCGGCTAGAAGTTTCTTAGTTGCGGCCCCACTTGTTAGAGATTAAAACCCAACCAGACCCACCGTTCCGAACAGCCAGCATGAAAGTCTGTACGGTACCTAGAATTACTCTATGCATTTTTAAGCTGGAACATGGTGATTGAACATGTTGAAACATGTTGGCCAGCATGAAAGTCTGTACAGTACCTAGAATTACTGTATGCATTTTTAAGCTGGAACATGGTGATTGAACATGTTGAAACATGTTGGCCAGCATGATAGTCTGTACCGGACCTAGAATTACTCTATGCATTTTTAAGCTGGAACATGGTGATTGAACATGTTGAAACATGTTGGCCAGCATGAAAGTCTGTACGGTACCTAGAATTACTGTATGCATTTTTAAGCTGGAACATGGTGATTGATCATGTTGAAACATGTTGGCCAGCATGATAGTCTGTACCGGACCTAGAATTACTCTATGCATTTTTAAGCTGGAAAATGGTGATTAAACATGTTGAAACATGTTGGCCAGCATGAAAGTCTGTATGGTACCTAGAATTACTCTATGCATTTTTAAGCTGGAAAATGGTGATTGAACATGTTGAAACATGTTGGCCAGCATGAAAGTCTGTACGGTACCTAGAATTACTCTATGCATTTTTAAGCTGGAACATGGTGATTGAACATGTTGAAACATGTTGGCCAGCATGAAAGTCTGTACGGTACCTAGAATTACTGTATGCATTTTTAAGCTGGAACATGGTGATTGAACATGTTGAAACATGTTGGCCAGCATGAAAGTCTGTACCGGACCTAGAATTACTCTATGCATTTTTAAGCTGGAACATGGTGATTGAACATGTTGAAACATGTTGGCCAGCATGAAAGTCTGTACGGTACCTAGAATTACTCTATGCATTTTTAAGCTGGAACATGGTGATTGAACATGTTGAAACATGTTGGCCAGCATGAAAGTCTGTACGGTACCTAGAATTACTCTATGCATTTTTAAGCTGGAACATGGTGATTGAACATGTTGAAACATGTTGGCCAGCATGAAAGTCTGTACGGTACCTAGAATTACTCTATGCATTTTTAAGCTGGAACATGGTGATTGAACATGTTGAAACATGTTGGCCAGCATGAAAGTCTGTACGGTACCTAGAATTACTCTATGCATTTTTAAGCTGGAACATGGTGATTGAACATGTTGAAACATGTTGGCCAGCATGAAAGTCTGTACGGTACCTAGAATTACTCTATGCATTTTTAAGCTGGAACATGGTGATTGAACATGTTGAAACATGTTGGCCAGCATGAAAGTCTGTACGGTACCTAGAATTACTCTATGCATTTTAAAGCTGGAACATGGTGATTGAACATGTTGAAACAGGTACTCGCCATGAAATTTCATCAAAATAACGAGTTATACATGTTGTTTGGCCTGAAATGGATGTCAACTTTGAAAGCTGGAACGTTTCCAAACTGCAATGATAAATTCAAGAAAGTGGAGTAACGATTCCGGGTTATGTGACTGGTTTGAAGTTGCTGATTGATCTGAACGAAGGGAGACGTACATGTACATGTACATTGCACACACTACAGCAGACTGGACTTGAAAAAATATGACATGCAGCCGGTAAATCTTGCCACAAACTGATCAAATTAATACCGCCATTGACTGAGAGTTTATCCATTCGATAGGACAACGTCCGAAATTGGTGAGTTTTACTGACAAAATGCTAGGAAATAGCACTGCTGTTACAGTGCCGGCCGGAACGCACGTGTAACAGCGACTCCCGTGTTGCCGATCGTGCAAGTGTGACCTGCATATTTGACCAGCATATGATTACACCAACCTTTTTGCTTCCACATCCAAATTGGAGATTGTAAATTTCCTGTTTTCTAACCATGGATAGTATTTTGGGGAGGTACATGTAGACTGATTGGTAGAACAAAAAATATATATTGCGGAAAAATATTAACACGCTCCTTTAAATTTCCATGATTTGTGTCCTTTTCAGCCTGTATCCATTGTGAGCTACAATCATCTGGGTAACAACGATGGAAAAAACCTCTCTGCTCCTGAGCAATTAAGATCAAAGGAGGTATTAAAACATTTTGTCGCATTTTTCCCATACTGACGAACAGGCACTTTTTGACAAATTTAGTTTTTTGACATTTTTGGGGTTCTTGGGGTACCCTCTTTCATTTCTGAACATTTCAAACCCAATTATTATTATTATTATTATTATTCATGGTTTATTAAACTTCAACTTGGTTGCCAAAGGCAAAATTGCATTGAGTTTACATTTAAAATATTAATAAAAATTATTCAAATATAACAACAAAGAATGACCTTCACTAATGCAACAATTACACAGGAAAACATTTAACAATTAAAGGAGCAATCATTCAATAGTTTGACCATGTAAGGAATAGCACTATTAGCATGTCTCTGGGTACGCACATTTGGAGCAGTCAGGTAATGTGAGTTCCGAAGAGCAGTGCCACTACTCTCTCCTCTGGTTTTAGGGAGCCAATTTCGAAAATATTTGGAGTTCATCAGGGATTTAGCAAATTTCAAGCATATGTCCTGCCGACGTTGTTTAAGGTTTTGGATTTTGCACAATTGCAAGGCATGATGGTAACTCAAATAATCCGTACCTAAAATAATCTTACAGGCACGTTTTTGTATGCATTCTAATGAGTTGTGCTGTTTGATTGTGAGACCTGGATGCCAGACTGGGACAGCATACTCTAATAGTGGTCGAATGAAACCGACATAAATGGTGACAAGGTCTTTAATCACAAGGCCAAATCTTTTAAGGGTTATTAACATAAATAACCGTCCACTGGCTTTACATATAATGTCATTAACATGTACGTCCCATTTGAGATTACTTGTTACTTTGATGCCAAGTATTTTGAGAACATCAATTGATTGGAGTTGTTGACCAGACAGCTGCAATGGAGCCAAGGATATAGGAAACTTGGCAAAGGTAATGTCCATCGAAAAACACTTTGATGAGTTGATCGACATATTATTTTTAGAAGTCCAAGAATTGAAATAATCAAGAACTTGCTGCATGTTGCTGTTACTGTTATAATCAGTGTTCTCAATTAAGGTCAGGTCATTCACATACATGTACTTCAGGGTAAGGTGATGACTCTCACTGGACACCGCTGCATCATTTATCATGATCAGAAATACGGCAGGGCCTGTGAGAGTTCCTTGAGGGACCCCAGCTTGGAGTTCTGACCAGCCAGAGAGAGAGCCACGATATCTAACACACTGAAGTCTATGTGAAAGGAAGTCGGCGATCCATGAAACTATACATGGCCGAGTACCTATGTCCAGTAATTTAGTGATGGCTATATTGTGGTCCACTCGGTCGAAAGCTTTACTAAAATCAGTGACCACTATACGTGTAAGGCTCTTTGATTTATCAGCATGTTGGAACACGTTGTTGAGAAGCTTGACCAGGTAATGAGTAGTGGAGTGACCTTTCCTAGCTCCAAACTGGTTGAGGTCTATGTGCCTTTCAATATCCTGTGAGAGCCATCCAATAACAAATGCCTCTGCAACCTTGATGAAATGATCAGTCAGTGAGATCGGCCGTAGTTGATTCCATGTAGGAGGATTAGATTTAGGTACTGGGACGACGACTGCTTTCTTCCACTGAGGAAGAACTACCGATTGCTCAAGAGATGCATTAAGTATGTCAGTCAAGGGTAAACTCAATTCACACGCGAATTCGCGTATTAACTTAGCTGGGATGCCATCAGGGCCACAAGCCTTGCTACAGCTAATTTTCGAAAGCTTTGAAAACACTTGCCATGGATGAATCGTTGGAGCTGGAGTAGGGGCGGGCAGGTATGCAGGTAGGCTTGAAAGCGATAAAGGCCTGATGTCACTACCAATGGAAGTGAAGTGATCATTGATGCACTCAGCTAATGCAGCAGAGTTGTCTGGGTCAATCTCTTGTGGAGGTAATATGGTGGGTTGCTTGTTATTCTTATTAGTCATGATGCGAATATGGCGGTACCACTGAGCAGGGTTGGATTTTTTCAATCTCTGGACTCTATTGTGGTAGTATTCATGCTTGTCCATTCTAATGGCTTGAACTACTTTATTGCGATAGAATCTCCACAAAGGCGGTCTTGAGTGGTTGAAAACTGCTTGTCGTTGGCGGATAAGAGCCTTTGTTTTTGGCGTCATCCACGGTTTATCAGATGAATGCATCTTAATCTCGCGCACAGGGAAGTGGAGATCAATGCGATAATGGAGTGTCTTATAAAATTCATTTGTTTTGTCAGTAACCAAGTCTACATTAGTGACCTCATCCCAATCATGATGTGTAATCCAGTAACCAAATTCTTGGATGTCCGAATCTCTGATAGGTCGAACCCTTTGTATGACAGAAAAATGTTGAACGAGTTCAAGATCCTGTTTCGGAGTCCAAATAACTGATGAATGATCGCTCAAGCCGATTGGTGAGGCAATAGTCGGAGATTGGTAGAAATCGGCAAAGTTTGTTACAATCCGGTCTAGTGTAGCAGATCCCCTGGTAGGTTGATTAACTACCTGTTTGAATTTGTTATTCCTACAGATGGCGGTAACATCAAGGTGATTTTTGAGTTATGAAACATCTGAAAATGGCGAAAAACTCCATTTCACTTAATTTGTTTTTCCCATACGGACAAACATGAATTCTTGGTGGGTGACCGTTCACTGCTTCTGCGTATTACAACAGAGCGCGCTGGTACCGGGTACCAACCAATATCGCGCAAAGCTGAATGCTATTTTCACGTTAACAAAATCAATAAATAAGAAATATATGGAATTTTACAAAATGTTAGTTTATTCATCAATATAACCACTAATCTGGAGGACCGCCGCTCAAAAACACACTAAACATATGGAGGTGGCGAACAACGTTTTGAGTTTTTCTCATAGTGATGAATCCGAAAGTGCATAGCGTTACGGGTGGCGAACAACATGCGCATCAAATTTTGTTTTTTGTGATACCGATGAACACGTTCACAGCTTTATAATTGCTCAGAGAGATTGATCAAATAATTTGAAAATACGTAATTAATTAAGGTTTAGACATTAAGCAAGAAGGTTATTATTTAAACCCAAAAGTGGGATTTTATTTTTCATCAAGTTCTCTGAAAAGTCAGTGGTAGGGCTGTAATCACGTCCATCATAACTCCTTACAAGTCACAAGTTAGTAGGCTTGGGCAAATTCTCTCTGGGGTTGACTAGAATCGATTCCAAGTTATAAATCAGAATCATGATTCCGCCTGTTAGAAGAATACCTTTTACAGGAATCAATTGCCATTACTCGTTGCGGGCTCGCTGCGTGCGGCGGACTATAGTAGTGCAACGGACTTCCAGGTCAAAGTATGTACAAAGTATGTACAAAGCGTTGCCCACGAAGCAAATCATTCTTTGAAGTCGCTAATTATTGACAGAATTAAATATACATTTTTAGAAATCTTTAACAAATCTGCCTTTTCAGATTTCTAAGAGCAACGTTGTGGATGACGTGGTTGAATCTAATCGCATCTTGTACAAGGACGGAGAGACACCAGACCATTGTGTAAGTATTCAAATACTGGCTAATCAACACCGGCTAGCTTGGTGGTCGAGTGGTTAAGACATCTGCGGATGGTTGTGGTTTCAAACTTGTCCCACTTGAACATGCTATGAAGTTTGTTTTTTTCTGATAGTGCGTCATGGAAGCACCGAGTACGCAGTGCTAATTAAAAGTTACGTCGGATAAGGGCAAAATAGTGCTGCAACAAAGTCCGCGGGTTCGGTTCGGAAAAAGTTTGAAAATTTCTTTCCGAACATTTGTTCGGTTCGGGTTCGGCAAGTACGTACATGTAACGTTGTATTACCGCCGGCGGCGGTGTGGGTTGAAAGTGATCACGCAACGTGCAGCTACATGTAGATTTCTTTATAAAGTACATGTACAGTATGTATTTTGTTTATCTTCAAACCCGCTCTTTTACATGATATATTTGTCGTAATAAACAAGGTAACGGCTTTGGTGGGAGGAAATTGACCCGGGATTTTCGGGAAACTGAACGGAATCTGCGGCACTACTGTCAGAACTTGCGTTGTGCATGCATTTTGTGATTTGTACCACGTGCAAACCATCGTGAGACTGCGTGCGATGGTACATGTTTTTTTTCCAAGCCAATGGGGTTCGTTTTCCGACGATTGGTTGTAGTACCCGCAAGTATCGCTGTGTTTCTGTAAGAGGGCTTCATGGTTTCCGTCAAAATAATGTTCACAATGTTGTGCAAATAATTATGTCTAAGAAAATACGGTAATTTTATTACTCCCTATACGCCATTTTTACAATGCAAATATATGCCATGTCGCTAGAGGGCATTTGCAATCAAACCGCTCCGATCAATCGACAAATCCTGTTCGGTTCGTCTGTTCAGTTACAGCAATAGGGCAAAACAAACCATATAACTTTCATCCCCCCAACGCAAGCCTAATCACATTCTCTCTAAATTCATTCAGAAGGTGCACAAATCCTGCCAGGGGGGAGGGGAGGGTGGAGGGCATGGCAGCAGCACCGATGCTGGTGCTTACAAAATGTCATTTTGTGGGGTACCGTGGCCAGATGGTTAAGGTCGTTGACACACAACAGGGGTGAAAATTGAGGTCGTGGGTTCGATACCCAGCCTTGGTACCTGTGCCCTTGAGCAAGGCACTTAAACACACTTGCTCCATCCTTCGGAAGTGATATATAATAAGTGTGTTGTGTAATGCATTTACAAGATCCTATAGCATTCTTTCATGAAGAGTAAGGGGGTTACCCAGTGTTTCTGGCCGTCGGCTGCCAATGGCACCACCCACCTATGTATCTTGATGTTTAGGTGAAAGATATTTGTAAGCTTCATGCAATTCAGCCTACGTGCTGCGATTTGACGTTCATTACAATCATTAAATAAATAAAATAATCTCTTCCTTTGATCTTAAGGTTGTGATCAAGTACGTGCCATTTGTAGGAGATAGCAAGCGTGCCTTAGACGAGTACACCTCAGAGATCATGATGGGCGGGCACAACACCATCGTGATTCACAACACGTGTGAGGATTCGCTGCTCGCTAGTCCCATCATACTAGATCTAGTGATACTGACGGAGATCTGCCAACGAATTACATTCAAGACAGGTAAGCTTGTGAGTTCGAGTCCCACTAGTGCTGTGTTTGTGTCGATGGGCAAGACGCTTAAAGGTACACAACGGCCTACTATTTACGTAATTTAGTGATGCAGCATCCTTGACAAGAATTTTTTGATGGTTCTTGTGAAAAAAGATCATCAAAATGTCCCGAAATTAACCACAAAAGCTTAAAATTAATAAAAAATGGTCAACAGTCAAGTTATATGATTTACCAGCTGTTCACTATCGCACGAGACTTACGACTTTGTTGGAAACGATTCGCTCTTCACTTGGCAGCTTTTTGCTTTGCATATCTCTTATTTTCTGCTGAAGACTTCACTGGACAGCCTGGACGACCGAATGGGTTTTTCCTCTTTCTGTAGATGAGCTGACTTCACGAACGTACAATTGTAGTTCCACGGCACTGTACTGGTCCTGACGTGTGTGTGCTGTGGGGCTAAATGTCACATTGTCCGGTAGATTGTCCACGGTGGAACTCGCTTCAGTTCCTTGGATTTTGTGTCAACATTTTATGTTCGATTTTTCAGACTTATGTTTAACTTTATTTCATAACCTTTTGTCAAATACTCATAAATATTTTGAAAAAAAATCAGAGCTGAATTTGATGCAGAACTGCAGTAACGAAACTCCAGGAATAAAGTATCGTGCGGCTGGAAATAAAACTAACTCCAAGGACACGTGATTTATCCGAACCAGAAATCTGGTTCGGATAAATCGGATGCCACTAAAATTTCATTTATCACCCTGAGGTTTCATTTTCTATGGAATTGCCCATACATATAGGTGTTGTAGATTACTGAAGCTTTTGCACCATGAAGCTGGCGTGGATAAACGTTGCACTTATCATAATTTCCTACAATTATGCTCACTCCTGTAAAAATGGTCGAGAAAAATATGGCAGTTCTCGATCGGTACAAGCTGCTCAGACATTAGAGGTGGCTTGGTGGCTCCTGACACAGAGGAAGAACATCAGTTCATTTGGAAGATGTTCACAAGAAGTGTTGAAGGTGGCAGAGTCTGAATTGGCTGTACTGACAGAGAGGAAGAAGGCAGGTGGATGCAGGCTGGTGGGGAAGGCCAAGAGTGCAGCTACCTCAACTGGGCACCAGACGAGCCAAGTAATTGGAGAGGTCTTGAACACTGTGCTGAGATGTGGCATGGGCCGCCTGGAATTGTGTTGCCCAATCGATGTTCTGTCAACAAGTATGTGATCTGCGAGTGATCTGCGAGTTCCCTGCCAGTTCCCATCCTACCCCAGTAAAGTTCTGCTTGAAAGCTGATGCCAATGGTCGTTTCACAACCAAATAAAGAACCAGACTCATTAACATGATACAAGGAGGTACTGATTGGAAACTGATTCGGACTATTTAAAAAAGCATGTACCAGTACACTATCATTCAACTTAATAAAATAATGATCACAAGTTGTGGAGTATAATCATTTGAATGAACAACGTGTGGATTCTACACTTTGTAACAATCTTTGCAACAAAAACCTGTTCACTAATTTTTGCACCAGTTTTCCATTAATAAGTACTAATATGTAGCATTATTCTAGCTAGTGACAATTAACAGAACTTATCTGCTCACAAAAGCTCAGACCAAGTTCTCTTGAAGTTTCAGTATTTGTTCTGAATAAAGGCCTGGTCACACATACGAGTTGAGCATCAAGTATGGCATGCAAAGATAACATTTAGAAAGATGAACTTGCCAATCCATGAGATAAAACTAGAACCGAGCGTTTCTTTTTTAACAATTGCAAGGTGATCGGGTGATATGAACATTCATCTTATGATGACGTCACAATTTTGAAATTGGTTGAAAACTTGAGTTGGTCGATGTTGCAAAAGAAACATTCACATATCGATTCCCAGTATTGGAATTCTCAAGACATTCTCTTTGACTATTCAACTCTGAGGGCGTGTTTGTTTTACGACAGATCCGAATCCAGATCCCGAGTTATTTTATGCGCAGAAACAAACGTAACTGCTCTCGACTAGGTATTCAAGTCACGTGAATTTGATCTGCGCATTATCTGAATCTGGATCCGTCCGAAACAAACTCGCCCTAAAATTGTGAATCTGATGACGTCATTATTGGCACAGTCGATCTAATCATGACGTCACTATTGTGCGCACAAAATGTTCAAGGTTGTACTGAAGAACAAGTTCTTACATGTGTGCATGGTGAAACAATCTTTCCAATATCTATTAGATTTCTCAAGATTTTATCATTTAAGATCATATTACGTATCCACCGTGCACGTGATGATGTCATCATTGCTATAGTCATCAAGTGCACATGTGTGGGAACATTTCGTTCCGTAGAACTATGGTAAAATTCCCTACCACATTGGCTCTATTTGCATTAAAAATGCCAAACATTATGGCACATTTTCGATCAACTTCCGGTTTGGACCGGAAGGAGAGGGTCACATCATTGAATGATTTGTTCAGTTGATTGAGACATATGCTGTAAAAAAATATATATATTACGTAAGTATCTATTACGGTTTTTCAGATATGAATTTTTGAAATAATCACCTTTTAATTCTTGTAATTTGACACCTGTGACGACATCATGACGTCACAATTCTGCGCACAAATTGTTCAACAATTTGTTGAACATCAAGCTCTTAATTGTGGTGAAGAAATCGTTTAAATATATATTGTAGTTCTCAAGATTTTTAAACAATTCAGCTCCAACACCTTACGTAATTTAATACCGTATTACGTAACCACCGTGGTTGTGATGACGTCACGATTGGTATAGTCATAAGTCCACATGTGTAGGATCATTCCGTTTCGTAGAACCATGGTCAAATTCCTAACCACTCTGGCTCTATTTGCATTAAAAATGCTTTTAAAAAAAGGCACATTTTTAAACAACTTCCGGTTTCAACCGGACGTTGGGGTCACACAGTGGTCATGTCAATGTATGATTTGTTCATTTCTTTGAGACCTATCACGCTGTGAAAGAAGTTTTCAAATATCTATCACGGTTCTTGAGATATGAATTTTTGAAATATTTAACTTTGAATTGCTGTAATTTGACACCCGATGACGTCGCGATTGCGTCATCACACTTTATGTCATCATGATACTATACATGCTGGTGAAAGTATGCCATAGTGCCCATGTCTGTATCTAATTTAGTAAAGATTCAGCTTGGTTTCATGGGCATTGTTGCTCAGTAAGTGAAAAAAATTGAGGTTTTCGTTAAACTTTGACCTCCAATTTACCCCAGAAGGAAGGGTCAGATGAAAATGCCTACACAAAGGAAACTGTAGCCCATGATCTGATCCATATGTCTGCCAAATACGAAGATCCTGGGTCACGTGGTTTTCGAGACGGAAGCATTTTAAAACATACATATTTTGGTTATTTTTGGGATGTAATTTGATACTTGATAACGTCACAATGACGTCACACGTGATGCCATCATGATATTATACATGCCGGTGACAGTCTGCCATGGGACCTATGCCTGTACTTAGTTTATTAAAGATTCAGCTTGGTTTGATGGACATTAATTGTTGCTCAATAAGTGCAAAAATTTAGATTTTCGTTTTCGCTGAACTTTGACATCAAATTGACCCCAGAAGGAAGGGTCGGATGAAAATGCCCACACAAAGAAAATTGTAGGCCATGATCTGGGGCCAATTTCATGGCGCTGCTAAGCACAAAAATTTGCTTAGCACAGGATTTATTTGCTTTATAAAATGGATTACAAGCCCAAATTATACGCCAACTTGTGTAGGAAAATAGCTTTCAATACACGTCACTTACGATTTTGGCTGGCAATCCATTTTTGCAAAATAAAGCAAACAAATCCTGTGCTAAGCAAATTTTTGTGCTTAGCAGCGCCATGAAATTGGCCCCTGATCTATAAGTCTGCCAAAAACGAAGATCATGGGTCACGTGGTTTTCCCAGACGGAAGCTTTTTAAAACATGCATATTTTGAACATTTTTGGGTTGCAATTTGATACCCGATGACGTCATGGTGACGTCACACTTGTATGCACACCTTCACATTGGGGTTCATGTTCCTACCAAGTTTCAAGTTGATAGCTTGAACCGTTTTGAAGAAAAGCTCTGGAAACGTGAGTGGAAAAAGAAAAAGAAAAAAAACTAGAGCTACATGTACGTCTGTTCTATGAACAGAGCGTAGTGCTTTTTCGATTTTTTTAACTTCAAAAAATGAGCATGCTTAGCTTGCAAAATAAGATATTAACATATAAAGTATTTAATTTTAAAAAATGTTACCTTTAATGTGTTACCTTTAAAGAATTGGAGGAGTAATCAATGTTTTAACAACACAGACATGTTTCGCCGCTAGAGGGCGCCCTTTTATGGAATGACGTAGAAACTTACATTTTTGGAAACCTTATTCACTAACACTACCAACCGCATCTCGGCAGCTTTAACCACTTTTACAAAATAGGTTCATTTAAATGCACTTCCGGTAGAAACCGGAAGTGAGCAAGGTCACAGGTCATGGCGATATTTTTTGGATACCCCACCCTAGTCGAACTCAAACACCTTTGACCCCATCCAAATACCACTTACCAGTTTCAAATGGCAAGGCAAAGTCTGTTTGACCAATAGGGAATGAGGTTAGATGTCAAGGCATGTTGGCATCTGAAAGACCTTTATTAATGCCGAAAGAATCAAGATCGTAGGTCAAACGGTAGATTTGTTATGAATTTTTGAATATGGAAACATTAAATTTCATGCCCCTTTAAACTTACACCTGATGACGTCATGATGACGCCATTGTTGGGTGCACACCTATTAATTCTACTACCCGGTATGTCTTTGATGTGACCAAGTTTGTTTAAGAACAACCTTAAGTTTGGGAACAACCTCAAAAAGTGCCGACAACGCCCATGCGTTATGTCAATGGGGGGAAAAATCAGAAGAAGAAATAAACGGAAAAGCCAAAAATTAACGACCTTTGCTAGTGATCGTATATGGGAAGGAATCAAGGTTGTAGCTCGCATTTTTTTATATTTCATATTTTAAATATTTTTATGCACCTTTAATTCTAATCTGACACGTGATGACGTCATTATGAGATCATCAGTTAAATACCCTTGTTAATGACCGTATATGGCGCAGGAATCACGATAATAGGTGAATCGGCTGATTTGTTATGAATATTTGAATATGGAAAACATTAAATTGTATGCTTATTTAATCTTATACCTGATGATGAAAATTTTTTGAGTTGTACTGCTATACAGATCTACCACTTCCAAGTGTTTGAACTGTGAGAACAAAGTCATGGTGCAGGTAAAAACTTTTGATTACTTAATTAGCTCATTGAGGAGTATCATAACAGGTTCAGGATTTATACTAAGAGAGTATTGAGCCAAATTTCTTATAAAACAAAATAACATGTACATTGGTGTATACTTTGTATAGTAGCAGTAGTTGATATACATGGCTGATACTCAAAGTTATTTGATTGTGGCTTTTGTTGTCTTAATACTTTCAGATTATAGCAACAGTTAGCAAATAAAATAATAGCAATTTGTTTTAAAGGTACTTCACAAATTTGGCATTGGCGGTATTTTTCAGAAGTACATGTATGTATACATTAAGGAGTATATCACTGAACAATCCCTCTGAAAATCTTCGAAAGCCAACTTAACAAATCGTGGAATCTAAGGACTGCCATTTTCCACCCATAGCAGCAGCATAGCAACAGCCACAGCCAGTATTTCGGATGTAGCATAATGCATAGTTCCGAGTTTGCCTAGTTAGCCCCGCCCCCGTGGATATTGTTGCTATGGCTCACACGCTATCGTCAAAATGGCGACACACTACGCACAAAGCAACGGGCTTTTCAACGGAAAGCACAGATTCATTGGAGAAAACTCGAATACATTCATGTTTCAGGGTCGACAGTTATCTTAGAACACACAGAGTAAAGGGCCAGTAATACAGGGATGTAATATCATGACATACGTGCTTTCGTACCTTTGAACAACGAAACAACCGGCCTTGAAACCAAAAATTCACCCGGATCATCGCATACAACACTGTACAAATTGTATGCGGGCCGGCAGAACATATCGCGTGATCATGTTGTTGTGAGACAGTGCACTTTGACCTATGTCAGTGATGTCTGCTATGTTAGTCTTCAATGGAAGAGACAACACCATACTGAGGCAATTATCTAAAGTGCAGTGAACATGGCACTGTTTGTGCATTGCCAAGCTAACTGCTGGATCTCAACTGAAACCATTTTATCATTGAGATGACTATGATGCATGGTTTTCATTTTCAACCAAGTGGAAGTAAAGAGCACGGAGCACAGAAGGGAAGCAGCCAATGGAAGATTTGAAGCTTTTGCAGGTGCTGCATCAGAGAAACTGGAATAATATTAAAAACATCGCCTAATGTCACTGTAAAACTGGATGAAACTCGCTGTTTGCGGACCACAAGTCATTTCAACAACAGACTTTCACAGAGAGGTTTGCCACCACTCTGTTGTAGCAATTCAAGGTTATTTATATCCACTGTAGTAAAACCTTAGGTGCCATTTGGTTTTTGGAAAAGGTGCAAGACATTTCATCACAGTTTTCACAGCATCTGACAGGACTGCACTTGTGGTGCATGTACATTTCTCTCATCGAGATAACTATTTCATGAGCATAGTGTCTCTGTTTGACAAAACTTCAACTAAAATGTGGTGACGAAAACAATTTCTTGAAACTCGCAGGAATCAAGGAACAAAACCACAAGTATTGTAGATTACTGAATCTTTTGCACCATGAAGCTGGTGTGGATGAACGTTGCACTCATCATAATTTCTTACAATTATGCTCACGCCTGTCCAAATGGTCGGGAAAAATATGGCATTTCTTGCTACCAACTGCTAGATCAGACCACGACTTGGGATGAAGCCAGCACAACCTGCTCAGACATGGGAGGTGGCTTGGTGGTTCCTGACACAGAGGAAGAACATCAGTTCATCTTCGGGATGTTCACAAGAAGTGGTCAAGGTGGCAGTGTCTGGATCGGCTGTACTGACAGAGAGGAGGAAGGCAAGTGGATGCAGGCTGGTGGGGAAGGCCAAGAGTGCAACGACCTCAACTGGGCACCAGGAGAGCCAAATAATTTGGAAAATAGTGAACACTGTGCTGAGATATGGTATAAGACACTTGGAACAGTTTATGATACCCACTGTTCTAACAAAAAGTATGTGATCTGCGAGTTCCCTGCCAGTTCCCATCCTACCCCAGTAAAGTTCTGTTTGAAAGCTGATGCCAATGGTCGCTTCACAACCAAATAAAGAACCAGACTCATTAACACGATACAAGGAGGTACTGATTGGAAACTGATTCTGACTAAAAGCACTCACCAGTACACTTTCGTTCAACTTAATAAATGATCACAAGTTGTGGAGTCTATGCTTTGTAACTGTATCCATCTATCATTTGGCTGAACAACGTGTGGATTCTACACTTTGTAACAATCATTGCAACAAAAACCTGTTCACTTAGTCTTGCACCAATTTTCCTTTAATAAGTACTACTACTAATAATAATAGCAAAGCACTTATTAGGCGCACAATATCTGAAGGCCATTCAAAGGCGCCAGGTCAAGAAAGAAAGTCACTAGTTGTTGTGAAAAGCCTGGTGAAAAAGAAATGTCTTTAAATGCCGTTTAAAGACAGAAATATCACGTGTGGCTCTCAGCTCATCTGGCACAGAATTCCAAAGACGGGGTGCATAACTAGAAAATGCCCTTTACCAGACGGGTTCTGGGGACATAGAGCGTGTTACCTGTTGACCTGAGACTCGGTCTCACTGTGCGGACTCGTAGCAAGTCTTGAATGTAAGATGGTGCATATCCATGAAGGGCTTTAAATGTCAACAGTGCAACTTTAAATTGAATCCTGTGGGTAGCCAATGACGTTTGAGCAGAATGGGAGTTATGTGATCTGAAATCCTTGAGCGTTTGAGTTATCGAGCGGCAGAATTCTGTACAGATTGGAGACATTTTAGTGTACTTTGTGGAAGACCCATGAGTAAACTATTACAGAAGTCAAGCCTAGATGAAACGAAGGCATGTATGATCTGTTCAGCAGCAGACGATGTTATGAGCGTCCTGACCGCTGCAATGCGACGAAGATGCATGTAGGAGGATTGACAGACAGAGGAAACATGTTGGTTGAAGTTCATGATGCTGTCAAAGAGGACACCAAGATTGCGTGCATGCTTCGATGCAAGCTGTAACATGGACATCACCTATATGAATATCAGACAAGTTGATTTGGTTTTTCAGTTGTTTAGAACAAATTAAAAGTACCTAGGTTTTGTGCGCATTAAATTTAAGAAAGTTTGCAGCCATCCAGTGTTGAATATCACGAATACAGGGCTGCGTTCCAAACACGCGAACGTTGCCAACGTTCGCCACTGGTTACAATGCTTTTGTGCTCTCGTCTATGGAAAGCCGGGTACCGGTTGTTGGCGAACGATGAAAACGTTTGCAATGTTCGCGTGTTTGGAACGCAGCCCTGATCTCTAACCATTCCTGCGTGTTTGTGTCATCACCAGGGATACTAGGAGAAAATGTTGCGTATAATTGTGTGTCGTCTACGTAAAAGTAATGCTGAATTCCATGGAGCCGCGCAATCTGTCCTAAAGGAGATGTGTAAAGTGTGAACAAAAGAGGCCCAAGGACTGAGCCTTGTGGAACACCACAGACAAGATTAGTATTGTCAGATTGAGTCCCTAAGACACGGACAGCTTGTAACCGATGTTGTAGGTATGACTTAAACCAAGCAAGTGCTGTGCCTTGAATCCCAAATCTATGTTGTAGTCTACTGAGAAGGACATTGTGGTATATGGTGTCGAAGGCCGACGAGAGGTCGAGCAAGATCAAAACTACAGCTTTCTTTTGGTCAACAGCCAACATGATGTCATCATGAACTCTGACTAGCGCAGTTTCCACACTGTGGAATTTAGTGTAGGCAGATTGCATTTCTTCTCGTAATGAATGTTGGGCAAGTAGGGTATTGAATGTTGGGCAAGTAGGGTATTTAATCTTGCTGCGACGACCTTCTCGACCACCTTCGACAGAAATGACAAATTGGATATGGGCCGATAATTCCTAAGATCATTCGGCTCCAGGGACCGTTTCTTAATCACTGGCGTGATAAGTGATTTCTTTAAAGAATTTGGAACACGGCTAGAAGAAAGTGACACATTGATAATTTTCATGACCGGTTCGATGAGAACATCTGCGTTTTCCTTAACCATCTTAGTCGGAATGGGGTCTAAGGAGCAGGTTTTAGCTGGGGAAGATGTTATGATCTTAATCACTTCAAACTTAGAAACTGATGCAAATTCCGTTAACGGTGTGGCTTGAAAGTCAGTCACTGGTGGGGTGGTATCAGGGACACAATTTCTCGACAAGTCGTTTCTGATTTTATAAATCTTTGCTTCAAAGAAATCGGAGAACTCTGATACCACCTCATCCAGGGATGAATAGGATGATGGAAGAGTAGGAAGAGTCATTTCCACCTTCCTATGCATCAAATGGTTGATAACCCGGTATAAAGACCTTTGGTCACCTTCACAATCGCTGATTTTATCTAGATAAAATCGAGACTTATATTCATCAAATTTACTCTGCACTACGTCTCTTTGTGATTTAAATAATTGTCGATGAACATGGAGTTTTGTTTTACGCCAACGTCGCTCGAGTTGGCGCCGTTTACGTTTGGCTGAGGCAATGTCATTATTGTACCACGGAACCTTGACCTTGTCGACAGCAACACCAGTTTTTAATGGAGCATGAGTATCCAACAGATGGCACAAGACGGTGTTGTACTGATTCAACAAAGTGTCCAAGTCATCAGAAGGATTAGTGACTATAGTGTTGACGAAGCAATGTCTTACTTGAGTGCCGTGGCATCTATGTTCTTTAAACAGATAGAATCCCCCCTTCCACATTTGTTTAGTTTTTCTGTTTATAATGGAGGTGTATGTGTCTACAACACCATCACAACTTGTTTTTCACAAAAAAATCGACAGACTTTTGCTTAAAACGTAAAGCAGTTCCGACCCTCTTCACCCAAATTCTGAAACGCTCGAGGTCACTCGGCTTGTTTATCAACAGGGTGTTGACGTCATCCTGAGAAACATACAAAACGGTCTGTGCAGTATTGAATGGAAAATACACGAAGTGAATGTTTATCATGCCTATTTTGTCCTTGTAATTCAAAATACAAACGTGAAAAACACTTCATGTAATATGACAGCAATCTACTATTACCTGTTTTGTGAAAAAAACGATGAAATTGTGGGTCACAGTGACTCTCTTTTGAAGTAAATACTGGTGCATTGCGACGGGTGGTTTTGTCACGGAACGACCGGCATTCACAGCGGTCTGTGTACGGTCCAATGCGGCGTAGTTTCCACGTGTTTGGACATCGGCCGTACAAGTTATAGAATGAGCGACTCATTTTTCTCTCTTGGTAATAGAAAAGAAAATCTTTCTGCTCTTTTTTTTCCATAGTGTCTGGTAAAACATGCAACCACGCAGCTACTGGGCATATCTCTGGCTTTTTGGAACAACAAAATTCTTCAAAAAACACCTAAAAGAGACGGTTTTAGTTTTTTGCGTGTAAACGTATGGAGCTAACTATCGTGTTGACTTCTCTTTCTCAGGATTGCGTCACGGGGTCACGCGCATATCATGAATACCTAATGAGCGTTTCAGAAATCGCGAAAATCTCATTTTCGAAAAGCGCACTTTTGCTTGCAATTTATCCACTTAAAACCGACAATTAAAAAATAATAAAAATCCACGTCGGCAAGAGGGATGTTTGGACTATCGAAAAAAGCCTAAATGCTGGATTTTCGTCAAGGGGGATTCTTCCTCTTTAACTTTCGGAAGGTAACTTGACGCATCATTATAGCTAGTGACAATTATCAGAAGAGTTATCTGCTCACAAAAGCTAAGACAAAGTTCTCTTGAAGTTTCAGTATTTTGTTATGAATAAGGCCTGGGCCCAATTTCATAGAGCTGTTTAAGCGCTAGCTAAAAACGTGTGCTTACTGTAGCAGAAAAGTTGTGCTAACGTTAAGGCTATTTCACGGCCGCGGCGTGCTTAAGCATGCGCGCGCTTGGAAACCGCCATTGTTGCGTCACTATCTTAAGCAAATTTTGGCTCTGCGGTTAAGGCAGGTTTTCAGTTGCTTACCGTTAACGATGTCTATATGAAATAGCCTCGCGCTCGGTTAACGGAAAATGGGCTGTTAAACAGCTCTATGAAATTGGGCCCTGGTCACACATACACGTCAAGCGTTGAGCATCAAGTATGGCATGCAAAGTTAACATTTATAAATATGAACTTGCCAATCCACAAGATAAAAAATAAATTATAAAAGCACTGATGCAAGACACCTAATGTGAGTGGTTGTAAAGTGCAGCTAGACAAAGGTATTTGGTCTGTTGACATTAGCCACTTTTATTCATCCCAAATCGTTCACAAACATTTAGTATTTATTTGTTATCTTTATTTTTAAATCGTAGTTGACATGGCATCAGGCAGTTGATGTGGCACTAAAGGGCAGTTGTATGTCGGTACCCGAGAGTGAATAAACCATGCAGTAACAAATGTCACAATTTTGTCTGTCCATCGTTACATACGTATATGCAAAATTTGTACACAAGCTTTACAGAAATGTATGTTTATGTGGGATCATTTTCTTACATTTTTGGGCAAAAGTTATCTCCTGGGAACAGTACAAGGAAATTTCTTTAAGTTTGAGATAAACTGAAGACATCTGAAAGGAATTATTGACTTATTTTTCAAATAGGCCCATTAGCGTGAAAAGACCCAAATACCCTTGGAATGTTGAATTTGAAAAGCAGACTGGTGTCGCATTTGAGCGACGAGTGATTAATTTTAGCGGGACGTGTCGCATGACCGTCATGGGGCCAGCGCAGCGCACGGTCGGCTATACGTGGACACGCGCTGCGTGAAGGGACGTAATTACTTGGTACTCGTACTCGGATGTTGAAGTACTCGTACTCGGATGTTCAAGTACGCGGACTCCTGTACTTGTACTCGGTTGGCAAAATACTCAGACAGAAATGGTACTCGACTACAACGCTAGATTTCAGTGTCAAATAAGTCTTTTATGTACGGACAATTTTCTGTCCTAGAAGGTATGTGCAAAAACTTTCATAATATACATGTAGTGCCTTACTCTGCAGGAAAAAGCTCTTTACCTGACTTTTAAAATGAACGTTTTGATTTCTTCTACAGCGAATGATGATTCCTTCCAGAGTTTTCACCCTGCATTGTCCATTCTAAGCTACCTTTGCAAGGCTCCTATGGTCCCATCCGGAACCCCAGTCGTGAATGCGTTGTTTAAGCAACGTGCCTGCATTGAGAATATCTTTCGGTAAGGGCACTTTCACACATTTTCGGTGTTGCGTCCCGGTTGGCCCCAATGCGTCCTGGTGTCCCTCTGCTACGGTCAACCACGGTTTTGGCTCCAAACCGGAATGAATTTCTGATCTCATCCAAGGAAAGCCAAGAACTTAGAAGGGAGCCGGGAAATCTGAGGGCAAGTCCAGTGCCCCCAATACCAGTGTTGTAGTCGAGTCCATCACAAGTCCTCACATGCCTTCGCAAGTCCCTAGGTCTTAATTCAAGTCACAAGCTATATAAATGAACTCCAACAAAGACATTATTTTGTGGGTGTCCATCCTTTGCTTCTTGTTACTGGACTTGTGCGGGACTTGTTACAGACTTGTGATTTTATCGGCTCTGGACTTGTGATAGACTTGTGATGGATTCAACTACAACCCTGTTATGCAAGCAAATGTTTACGAAACTGTTTGCTTTCTACACTCACAATGTATCCGCCATCTTGGTTTTTATTAGCAAAAAGAAGCTTGCATTTGAGGGGTGTGTTCGGATTTTTCCAGAAAATTAATTTCGTTTTAACCCAACAATCTTATAAAATACATCCCCAAAATACTATTAACGGGGAAAAAAAGGAACTTTGCAATCTCCAATTTGGATGTGGCAGCAAAAATGTTGGTGTAATTACTGCACTGATTTATGTAACTGGATAAATTAGTTTATACTAAACTTTGGTGGTCCTTGACGATATCTCCAGAAGTAGAGGAAACTAGCCTTGAGTCTGAGTCTTGAGTCTGAGTCTCGAGTCATTAGTCCCAAGTCACTTTCCTCGAGTCCGAGTCATGAGTCACTTGTTAATCAAACTGAACCTGCTATATTTTGTTAACAGGATATGTGAAATGATGACGTGCTCGTGCGCTCCTTGCCGGCTTGGGCTGCTTTCGAGCGCTCGTCCCTGGTGCTCCTAGGCGTCGGAAACGTTACGTCACACACATGCGTACACACAATCTAGATTGGTTCCCGATCCCTATAGATTGGTTCGCTTATTGCGAAAATATAGGGATCGGTAAAGGGCAGCCATGACGGGCAGAATTCTGCCCGTCACGTGGTTATTATTATTTTTTATTTGTTTAGTAAGTGCGCAGATTTTGCATTGACATTTGTAACTTGGCCGTGCGTGTCGAACATATCCAATTATGTAAATAAAGTACATTGCCTAAAGCAAAGGGCTTGGCCAATTTTTAAATATAAAAAACACAATGCGCACGCGCAAAGACGACCAATTACAGATCAAGATGAAGCGCCCTTTACCTGTCATTATATTCTCCTGTGTGGAATATGTGGACGGGAACCAGTTTAACACACAATCGCGCTCGAAAGCGTTATCGGGATCCCTAGTGCACCACGGTCATTAGAAACTACATCCCCACTAATAAAATCTTGGTCTTCCACAAAATAAATCACAGATATCTGATGAAAATAAATCATGAAAATATTTATAACATTTGGTTTCGATGTGGAAGCTTGAACATTCAAAATATCAACCCAAATTTCCAGAATTATTCTACGACGCGCCAGCCATTTTCGCTGAGTCATGCATGAGTACGCGCAACTGCGCATGTCTCCCAGTTGTCCCGACGACTCGGAGGTCGGGAGCAGTTGGTGCCACCATCTGGCGCACCAACGCGCTTTCGGGTGAGCACCAGGGATCCCTGGTGCCGCGCTCGAAAGCAGCCCTGGTGGGGCAGTGTATGTTACCGCTGGGCGAATAGCTCGATTAATCGTGAGTAGTAAACGATACGCGTACTCGTGATTATTATTTTTAAACTACTCGATTAATCGCGGCGCCACGTGTATACCGTTACATACTCACAATTAATCGCGATGATCTGACATGCTATATTGTTACACTGTAACAGGCCTTTTCCCCAGCACACTTAAAAGGCGACCTGTGTGCAGGTGACTTATTTGTTGTGTCTGCCGACTATTTCAATTCATTGTGTCCTTTGTGCTAGCCGAAAGTCCGAGAAGCATGTTTTGAACCACAACGATCGAGTACAATCACTGCAGATCTCCACGTGTCATCTGCCGCGTACGGTTCAATAAACTGTTTCACTGTGCTACTCGCAAATTTGCGCTTACTTGTGATTAATACATGCTATGTTAAATAATGTGACAGTAGCTACATGCACGGGTTGAAGGAGAATTATGGCAAACTTATGCCGTCTAATCGCGGAGGAAGACCGTTTGATTTTCATTACTCAAAGGTAATCGAGGTAGTTTTTTTTAGGAGAGAAATACGAAATAATCGTTGCTGAAGTTCACCATCTACATGTATGCATTGTTTGAAATAGAATCGGAGCAGCACAGATTAGGCAAATTTCCGCTGTACAGTTGGTTACTTATACACACAAACGTACATTTTGTTTTCCTCCCTTTTTATACTTTGCCAACTACTCGCGATTAATCGATTACTCGCGAGTAATTGCTGCAACTACTCGCGAGTAGCAAAATCCACTAGTCGCCCAGCGGTAGTGTACGTATTCACGCATCGGACTGTCCCGCCCGCGTAATTTTTTTTTACACCACTGCGAGGGGAGAACAATGGGGTTTGTACCTTTTTAGCGTCTTGAGAGTAGACTATATAATAGGTTAGGGTTCAGGGTTAGGGTTTAGGGTTGGTTATTTTAAAGGAATTTAGGGTTTTGAATGCGGTCGGTTTGCAACCAGCTTCGTGGTCTGGTTAGAAGAGAGCTCGACTTGTAATCATAAGGTCCCTGGTTCGAATCTATGCATGTTTGGGATTTTCCGAAATTTCTCGGTTTCTTCTTTTTCTCTAATAGTGAGAGTAAGAGTTGTCACTATTTCCAAGATTGTCACTCGAGAAGTGTCAGTCATTGGAAACTTAGACTCTATTCGGGTTGAAAAATTGGGGTGTACCCCTCGCTGCGGTGTAAATAAAAAACACGCGTCCCGCCCCCCCTCCCCCCCCCCCTTCCCAACCCAACCCCCACCCCAAAGAATCCTGCATTAAGCGGACAAATATACATGTGTATATATATTAATTTTTAAAATAGTGACTCGCGAGTCACGAGTCATCATGGTCGAGTCCGAGTCAGTCCTTTTCCACGAAAATTGTGACTTGAGTCGGACTCGAGTCAGAGTCCTGGACTCGAGTCCTACAACACTGGATTTTCTTGAGTCAAACTCCTTGTTCTTTGTAAAAACAAAAATGGTGTACATGAGTTACACTTGTTCCGTTTCTTGAGTATAATTCTCCATCTTTCATGTTTTTCTCCTTTTAAGGGCTTGTGTTGGATTGCCACCCCAAAGTCACATGACCCTGGAGGACAAGTGTAGCGCCCTCAATATTACCACGAAGGAGAAACCTGCAGTTACGACCAAAGTAGCGCTCTCAAATGAATTCACAAACGGATTTGTCAGTAGTGGCCACGCGGTCTTGACAAACTGTGGGTCACACCCAAGCAATGGAACAGCCGCAAAGAACAGCCATGATGTATAAGAACAAGACTTGATCTTTTTATGGTGCTGTTCAAAATGAATATAATGCCAGCGATGTTATTGTTACATGTCAAAAAAGTCCTACTTTTTATCTTAAAGAACTTTGTCATTTTCCAATGGTTTTATACCTGACCAATTTTATTGAGGAACTTGCATCAGCTTTGTCCGAGAGGGTGAGATTTAAAAGCCATACGGAAAATAAATATCAATTTCAGAATCTGCCACTTTAGACTTGACATCTTCCAATGTCGATATGGTGGCGGAATGTGCATGCTGCAGCCAAAAGCTTCGGAATGAATGAAGGATCACCCCTAATCATGTCATTGCAAACCACCTCGATCATTTTGCGCAACTCATCAAGAAGTGCAAAGGGACCTCAGACATATCTCCTTGACATCGGAGTATGCCAAGTCCAAAGTGGCACATTCTGGAGTTTAGGTTTTTAAATCTCATACTCTCGGACAAAACTGATGCAAGTCGCCAGGGGGCACCGGTAAGACAATTTGCAGACAACCACTACGGGTAGTAGGTCCAGTCGGTTTTTTTCAAAGACTTATTTCAAGTCTGAGGTTGTTTATATTTCACCAATTATGGGAAGTACCCTGTGAATAACTGGTACATGATACATGAAGTCAGACTTGAGTCTGAAAACGACGGGACCTACCCCCATAGTAGATGTATGCAAATTTTCTTTCCGGTACCCACTGAAGTCACTCAATAAAATGTCGTACCTTGCTTACATGGGGCCAATTTCATAGAGCTGCTTAAGCATGAAAAATTGCTTAAGCACGTTTTCGTTTCCTTGCTTGATAAAATGAGGTTACCAGCAAAAATTTCACATGATTGTCATGGTAATGAAACAGTCCTATAACACTGGTCAGTACACTATTTCTATCACATGAGGATTTCACTGGTAAAGTTCTCTACTAAGAAAGATTTTTTTGTGCTTAAGCAATTTTTGGTGCTTAAACACCTCTATGAAATTGGCCCCTGATCTTAAATTTTTGGTTTAAATCTGTTGGAAAATGAAAAAGTTATTTAAGAAAAAAATTAGGACTTTTTTTCCGAGGCATTATTAATAGGCAGGGATTTAAAGTCTGCAATTTTTAGCAGTTTTACTATTTTTATTTTTTAAGCGTGCTATATACGTACAGGCGGAACCCAGCGACCATAAATCCGAAGTATATGTAAGGCCTGCTTCAGACAAGGTGCTTATAAATGCCATTTTGATGTGAATTGAAATTAGTGCTACATACTCCCATGCTATGCTTTTGCTGTACTACATGTACAGTAAACTCTCATTATAACGCTCTTGAAGGGACCAAACTAATCAGAGCTTTATATCCAGAAAGCGCCATAACCAGTGCATAAACAATGAAAAGAATAGCGCGTGTTGAGATTCACTGTCCACGCTGCGCGCCCTTTTGATCGTGCAGCCCGTGTGTCATTGTGATGCACACAATGAACAATTTCAAAACGGGTTATGGGCAAACGTTTTTCTGCAAGCCTCGCTTTGGTTACGTTCATTTTAATAGGATAAAAGGGAAGATGGCCGCACCATGATAAAGGTCTATAAAAGTGGGTTTGGCCAGTCTTAAACGGACGTTTAGAACCGGCTAGGGGCCTGGACGAGTGATAATTATATCACTCCTCCAGGCCCCTGTCCTGTTTTAAACGTATTGTTTAAGACTGGCCAAACCACTTTTATTCCCATTCATATACCTTTTTGTGTAAATCAGTAAAACTCACCAAAATTAGTGTGCTGCTTTGTCATGTTTTGCGATGTGCTCTCCTACATGTACAAAGGCTACATACATACACTGTTCGTTTAGACTACTAGACTGTGCGTTGTCGTTGTTGTTCGATCGCAGGCGTGTTATGCACACGACCGGGTACTTTTTGTCAGTGTATCTGCTTTTGGGCGCTTCCAGTTTATGTGTGTGTGCGCGCGCACATATTCCATACAAGTTGGAGCTGGTGTGGGCTAAAAAGTGTTTAAGACTGGCCTTTATTGTCTGTTTAAGACTGGCCACGTAACGTACTCTCAGCCAATAGGGATGCGTAAACTGTCTTATGACTGTGATTTTATAATGTACCAAATTTAAAATCTTATGTTAACGAATGCACAGCCATTTATTGTCGACAGAAAATGGATGCTGACAGAAAACATGATAGAGTACATGTATACCAATGTGCCTCAGCTCAGTTGGTGGAGCATCTGCCCAGTGTGTCGGAGGTCTTGGGGGGGGGGGGGGACCCGAGGGAGTATACCACTGTGCATCATAGCTCAGCTGGAAGAGCATCTGCCCAGTGTATCAGAGGTCTTGAGGGAAAAACCTGAGGGATATACCACTGTGCCTCTTAGCTGGTAGAGCATCTGACTGTAGTTGAGGCCTCATCAGGTTCGAATCCCGATGATGACTTTTCTCTTATTTTGTAGGCTATTTGGTTATTTCACCCCCATGGAAATTCATTGGTCCGAGATTGTCCAATTAACCCCACCCACTTAGTTACTGTTGCCACGCCCCACAAGCCATCGCAAGAATGGTGATATACAACGCAGGCAACAGTAAGGAGTTGGTGCATGGATCATGAAAAGCACAAATTCCTTGGAGAAAATTCAAGGGTATTTATGTTTCAGGGCCAACAGTTATTTTTAGCACACAATGAGTAAAGGACCAGTAATACAGGTATGTCACATGCATATACATGTATTCACAAAATAAAATATCCACTTCCTTTCCAATCGATATTGAAACCACAATATACTCTGGGCTGCTGCATACAAGCAATACACATGGTTAGGCCATGTAGTGCTTACAGGCAATAGACTACTAAAGTTTGACGTCGGTTACCATGGTAATTGGGTCTAAACTTTCGCTGGTAATCTGAAACAGTTCACTGTTGTAGTGTAGACCCAGTAACCTTGGCAACACACAAAGGGTGACTTTTTCACTTTAGTAGTCTATTGTGTCTGTTGTGATTGGTAATAAATTGTCACGCGGGTTCGGCTTGATTAGCAGGCGGGACAATTAATTATGCACCATGCCAAATGGCGAGTCATTGGCGGATCTGGAAGGGGGAGGAGGGGAGGGGGAAAACTAATGTTTAATGAATAAATAAATAAAATGTTACATTAAAATTGTTTTCCTGAAACATTTAAAAAAAATTAAGCCCCCAAGGTGTCATATGCAGCACGATATGTGGCAAACGTACTGCCCCCTACCATTGTTCCCCTACTGTGTTTCAAACATCCAAGGAATTTCCAAGGAATTACTTTCAGTTTTTAGGGGGATTGGAGCGTTAACAAAAAGGGACGAGTGTGTTGAGGTATAGAGCCTTTGCACGGCGGCCATGACAGGGGGCAATCACATTGTCACCATGTGTCATGCATGAGTAGGTGTTTTGTGGTTCTATTGTTACATCATTTAAATAAGAAAACCTGCCCCCTGTCATGGCCACCGGTGCAGAAGCTCTATAGGGGCGTTAGAGGGAGTCCCTCTGCCACATATCGTGCTGGGTATACAAGGTGTCGTAGATGTTCCGAATTACCCCCTCCAAGAGGGCATGTTATCGGCACACAAAGACACATCCCCCCACCCCCCCCACCCCCCACCCCCCACCCCCCCCCCCCCCCCCCCCCCCCTCCCCCACCCCACCCCACCACCACCCTTAACCAAAAGCCAGATCCGTCCCATGGGTTAAACAGCGTTTTGAGATTCCTTTTTACACAATTTTATTCCAATGTAACTTTAATTTTGAATCAGGGTTAATACAAATTGGACAACATGTGAACCAAATAATTATCTCATTTACAGAAAACGTTAATTATGAATTCAAAATTAAACCATATTTATTGATGCATTCAAATATTTATAGGTTTTATACATTTTAAGTGCTATTTAAAACCTGTCATAAATTTGCTTGTTAAAGGTCATTGCAGTTATGCTTTTATTACTGTAATCCGTTATAGGTATTTTGCTCTTCTAAATTCTTTACAAGTGTTGGGTTTTTATGCTAATGTACAAGTAAATTCCCATATTCATGAGAAAAGATGTGATGTCACATCGGTCACAGGAATTGACCTGTGCACAGAAACAGCCTGACGCCTCGTCTACACTGGTAAACACTTGCAAACATTTTGTTTGCAATTTGCTGATGTTTTTCTGTCTCTTCATTGGCAAACGGAAACATAACAAACGGAAACGACTCAAGCAAACGGATATGTTTGCCAATAGCTGCCAGGGCTGTAGTCGAGTCCCCACTTTCCGAGTCTCCGAGTCCGAGTCCAGCAAACATCCGAGTCCTCAGCAGGCCGAGTCCCAGTTCCGAGTCCTTATTTCAATTTCAAGTGCAAGTGTCAACGATCGTGCATGTGATCTTTGGCAGCTCGTAAGTCTCCTTTAGGCCGAGAAAAATGTTTCTTTGGGAGGTGAGATACATTTCGAGTGCTCAAAATTATTTTAAGCGGTATAAATGAATTTATTTTGCATTTTCAGAATTTTATATCAAACATGTTTGAAATACTTTCGGCCCCAAAATAAATTACAATAGACACTTCAAATTATTTTCGGCGCCTGTATAATATACTTTGTGTAAAATATTGTATTTTTTTTTTTCAGTTGACTCGGCCCAAATCTCCGAGTCCTTACCGTCCGAGTCCTTGAAAATCAGGACTCGAGTCCGGACTCGAGTCCAACAGCGTTGATAGCTGCATGTCCAAACACCGGCAAACACAGTTTGGTGAAGTTTGCTGGTGTTTGCTATAATGTTTTATGGGCTGTCCACACCTGCAAACATTTCTGAACAATATGACCAAACTTGTTTTCTGTGAAATGTTTGCCATTGTAGACGAGCTTTAATGATACGAGTGTTTGGTGATGTTTGCAAACAAAATGCTTGCAAGTGTAGACGAGGCTTTGAAGGGTACAGTACCCGCGGAGTCTCCTCTTTGAGTCCCTTTGTAATTTTATGTGCAATGCATGTCGGAGAGATAGTCTAAATGTATTCTTGAGGTTAGGATTTATTTCTTCGACTGTGCGTCGTTTGCAAAATGTGCACTGAAATAGGCAGCCGAAGTGTGACGTGGGTTGCCATGGTAATTAGCTCTAAACTATCATGGCCGTCGGCAAAAGTACCATTGGAAAAGCACAGGGATACGGTTCAGTGATTTTTAGTTCAGAGCAAATTGCCTAGGCAACCAACAAAAGGTGACGTATTCACTTCGGCAGTCTATTGAGTATTTTGATGACCTTCAAAGGTCAGTCTTAGGTATATGTAATTCTAAAGATATCTCATTGATAATTTTGTTTTGGTTTTTTAACATACCCCGCAACTTGAGTTTACCTTAAAAATATACAGTCCGTGGCTCTCAGCAAATTTACTTTATTTTAACGATTTTTGTTTTTAAACATCATAGTTTATATTTTAGACATCAACAACCATGTAAAGAACGCCGTTTGTATTCTTGGGTTTCACTTGGCTTGACAACGGTTGCTATCCGCTATTACTGTGTCCATACTATGGCACGCCAAAGCTGAAATAATTCAACACTGATAATTCTGTCGCCAACCCTGAAAAACAAGTCTTAACAATTTTAAAAACTTGTCAACAAATGCACGGTATGCCAGTTTCAAACATTCTATCAGCATTTAAAAGTCATGCGAACTTTTTTTTCTTGCGCAACATTTGCGAAAATATGCGTCAACATAAAATAATCAGTGTTGAACTATTTTTCGCTTTGGCGTGCCATAGTATGGACACAGTAATGGCGGATAGCAACCGTTGTCAAGCCAAGTGAAACCTATACGGCCGTTTTTGCGCCTTTCCTAGACTTGCCCAGGGCTAACTTCCCGTGTTTGGTCTGTGGTGCGGTGCGTGCAGCGCGCCCTCTGGACTGGTGGCCCGTCAAATCTCTTTTTTTTCTGTCGCGGAAGACCTTCCGAGACGGAAGAAACGGAAGAAAACAGATTGGACAGGCCACCGGTCCAGAGGGGGCGCTGCGCGTTGCAGACCGAGCACGGAAGGAGGTCGGACTTGGGAAGTCAACGCACCGACCGCCAATAATTCGAAATATTGACAGTAATTGTTCGATAACTAAACGTTGGTAAATTTTTGTTTCGTTGATGTCTTATTTGAAAGCGAAAAACTGTTGGTTTTAGAAAAATATAAATTCAAAAAAAATTTCTAGTTGCCACACCCAAAAGGCACGGACTGGTATATCTTTAATTTATAAAGCAGTGCTCCGAAACCAGGAGTTGTGGGGTATTTTGCAATTGTGCTTTTTTTGGTCTCTGTGTGTAAAAGTATATATTGTTTTCCTGCTATTTTGTATTAACTGCTCATTGCATCCAGTGTTATTAAATGTGACATCATGCCTAGCATTAGGCCAAACAAAAAAAGGGGTAAGGTGGTTTTCTTACCCGACCCTACACAAACGAAAACTGCTGGGAGCATGGTTGTGCTTTACATGTATTTATAGGTAATTCACAAAATTGGGAGTGCAAAACGTTCGGTGTCCCATGTTATGTAAGACACCCTGTGCATCAAAAATCACCACTCATGATCACAGATTCTCAGTAATAGACTGTGGCCTGTGATTACAGGGGACAGCACCAATTTTTAAATATTTTGTTCTGTGATTACTGACAAAAAGTTTAAACAAAACTATAAAGGCTCATAATTTGTTCAGCCTGTGATTACAGGGGACAGCACCAATTTTTTTCAATATTTTGTTCTGTGATTACTGACAAAAAGTTGAAACAAGACTATAAAGGCTCATAATTTGTTCCATTATATTGTTTATTGAATAGGAATTTGGTGTCCCAGGTTACCTACGCCAATGAAAATTACAAAATAAATGTAGCTGTAGAATGAGTTTGCATTTACCTTGGCGTCTTATCCGCACACAAACTTTAAATTTAAGTGGCGTTTGGAAATAAAAATAAATATTGTCTACTGGAAAGCCACTTTCAATCACTAAACACACTTGAAAATCTTTAAAAGCATGTCACACTTTTGGACCCCTAATTTTAGGAATTACCCTTATTTGAAACACTTTCCATGGGGAAGGAAACAAGAGTTCCATTCTTCCATGGGTTTTCCAAGCCTATGCAACATTCCATCTTTTATTGCGGATGCATGAGTGTGCAGACTGACCATTATCTCGCAGTTCAATTTCTGAATAACAGTAATTAAAAAATAACATAAAACTGTCATATGTTAAACCATTATTCTTTGTCTTAAACATTTCCCCTCCCCCATGTTACACGCGTTCAGGAATACGGCCTATTGGCCTTTTGCGTGTTTCACATAAATAGCGTCTGCCGTGTACCGACATACTTTCTTTTGCTATTGGATCAGGTGCACGCGACAAATTAAACGTATACTAAAGGGCCCCTTATTTAGAATTTTTATCAATGAAATATATGCTTTAACACCACTCCACTCAGTTAAAGTAATAAAATTCCTATTTGGAGTTTACTGTAGATTCGTAACTAAACTATAGATTCGTAAAACAAAAGATTTTACGAATCTACAGTTTTGTTAGTTTTGTTTCCAAAAGGTGCAATTTCACTGTATAAATCCTGAGACAAATCCGCTTTTGTCGACTCCAAACTCCAAAATGACTCCAGAAATGTCAAAATCTTCTGCATCAGACATGGCGATAAGTACGTAGGCCTAGTTGTTAGCAGCACACCACGAACGAAATGACTGCAGCACCAGAATGCAACGTGTTCACATGAGTGATTATATTACACCAAACAGAACGCCGTGCATTGTATCCAAGGGTAAAAGCCCACTGCTTACGTAATTCTTTTGTTCCTTACCAATCTACACTTATAGACAGCCGAAGTGTGACGTGCGTTGCCATGGCAATTGGATCTAAACTATCATGGCCGTCGGGAAAAGTACCATTGGAAAAGCACTGAGACACGGTTGAGTGATTTTTAGTTTAGATCCAATTGCCTAGGCAACCAACAAAAGGTGACGTATTCACTTCGGCAGTCTATTGACAAGGGGGTGTTGTTGGCGCGTTTTTTTTGTACTGGATGGTGGAATGGTTTTATAAGTCTGAGAATGGACGAGAAAATGTAGATTCGTGAAAGAATAGGCTCGGCTTGCCTCGCCATTATATTCACGAATTTACACTTTCTCGTACATTCTCCTTGACTGAATCAATACCGTGTTCACTGTAGGAGAGAATCGGACATGAAGCAACCAGGCTGTTGATTGCGAAGCAATGACGTGCACACGTAGTAATAGTAGCATATATATGTTGCCTTTCTAAACTGTACCACCATCTGAAAGTGAACTCGGGGCCCAGCCCGTAGTGCAAAGCCGTGGGCCCACGAATGTGAAAGGTCTGCAGGACTTTTATACGGCACCGTGAAGGCATTGGCCACAGCTTAGCCTTGTCCAAGTGATATGAAATTGTTACGAGACATATTGTGTTTCTTAGATTATTTATACTGAAGCCTGCTTACCTGTCCATAGTTGACTGAACAATTGCATTCCTTTCGCGAGAATGGAATCACCCAAATAAACACAAAAACACCCCCTCTAGCCCATGTGGTCTAGCCCTATGACCCCAGGTCATGCCATGTGGCCCAACAATCATCATCACGTTACGTTTGGTCCGACAACAAAGACGTGGGGCGGGTACGGCGTGGGAGTCCACTATGGACAGGTAAGCAGGCTTCAGTATAAATAATTTAAGAAACACAATATGTTTCGTAACAGATTATTACACTGAACTGCTTACCTTGTTCCATAGTTGACAGAACAATTGCATTCAACTTCCAGAATAGCACACTTAGTAGGAGGTCTGAGCAAGATGTCAACAATCAAGGGCTCCAGGCACGTCAGTGCTAGGACATGGCAATGCGCAGACAGGCCAGACTCAAAAAGCCCCAGGAGAGTACGAACTAAGGGAAGACTCTGCCCTCCTCCCGGAGGACTCTAGGGCTTCTATGATTCCGACTGACTGGACTCTGTTTAGCAGCATGGAAATGGAAAAAACTCCTTCCGGGCAGTTATAATGCCTGAGAAGCCCGAGGAGAAGGAGATAGAGCCTTTCACAGCACCGCTTCCAAACAGAAGGTCAGTTGGGTCCCGGACAGCAGCGGACTGACCGGGACTCTGACCGGGCACCAAGGCGATCCCCCGATCCAGAGGAATAGTAAATATCCAGGGAGGATAGCCGATTGCGGGAAGGATGCAGACCTGTTCCAGACAAAAGCGTCTAGGAGAACAGGGAGGCCTAGCCTTCGGAAAGTCTAGGCAACACCAACAGGATGTGGCCCTCGAGAGAACGTTTCCCGGAACGAGAGTACAGGCTTGGCGGCCTCAAACAGACATTCCTTTCAAGAGGCAGAAGCGAGAAACATCGCCGTAGATGTTCGAGCCTACCTCAGAACCCTCTATGAATCGCCAGAATTAAGGCCGGAGGAGCCATGTAGATGACTTAAGGCCCGAGACAAGGCGTTCAGAGAGGGATCCCGCAACTAGAGCTACAGCGCTCTAGTGGGGGAGCAACCTCTCCGTCACACCACCGAAGAAGGGACCCAGGCGTCAGGAAAACAACGAGGGTAGACACTTCTCCCCGGTGACGAAGGCCCCTCAGGGAGGGCCTTCCTCCCGGCAAAGTTGTTGGGAAGAGGCCGAACGGTCAGGTTCATACTCTCTACAGGCAGGATAGGAAGCAGTCCTAAGCGCTGGAACCGGGCCCTAGAGCGGGCACCGAAGAGCGCTGGTCAATGTCCCCAATATGCATCCCCGTCCAGGGGATTCAGTGGTAGACATACGGAGGAAAAAGCCTACGACACTCGGTATTCCCAGGTGGTCTCCCACCGAAGTACTGACCGAGCCCAACGTTGTTGAACTGCGGTGATCCAACGGGAACCGGTGTAAACAATGTGGTAAGGTCGTAGACTGGGACGCTCACAGTTCCCCTCTGGAGGGAGCGGAAATTACTTTAGGGACAAAGTCACTGAGGGGGGAAATGAAGTGGCCGACTAGGCAGTATCCCCGATTGCTGACCACCATAACCGATGGGCCCGGGAGAAAGGGGCCCCTCCCGGGCGCAGAGACCTCGGCGGCCGCCAAGGAGTGTAAAAACGGCGGTCCGTGGACCAACCGTTACGGCCGCATCACCCTCAGGAACAGCCCTGCTTCGTCTTCCGCGGTCTGTTGGCCTTGGAAGGCGGGGTCGGGCGGTCCTGACCATAGCCGAGACATAGCTACAGGATTGAGTGTGATCGGAATGGGGTGGAGGCAGCACCGTTCTACCTACTCCGCCTGGACGGGCTTGGAGCACCCACCGAAAGGTGGCGGACGCTCTACTGCCCTAGTCCACTGGGCGGGGTCGCTAATAAAAACGACCTTCTTTCCTGGCCTTATCTCGCTTCGGCCTTATCCGCCAGTCCAAGAACCGACAACGGAGGGGCGCGCTGGCATATTCCGAAGACTGGAATGCGCCTGCGAAAGGCCTCGGATGCTCCCGACTGGCAGGCCAAGAAGGCCGCTAGGAGAGTGGGCTCGTACGAACGACCGACGAAGCCACGTTACTCAAAGACTGCCTGCGATCGAGGGTGACCAGCATAGGCGTCCATGGGAGGCTTCCTAGGAAAGAGACACGTCCTCCTGAGGAGGTCCTTGCAGGAAAGGAGGCGGCATTCTGTAGGCATAAGGGATGCCCCACAACAGCTTAGCTAACGACCCAAGACTGGGTACGTCGGCGGCCGTAACGCTCCCCGTTTCCTCAGCCGTACGGGCGGTCGGGACAGATTGACTCAGGGACAACTGGTCCCGAAATCTGGAAGCGACGAGCGGTCGCGTCCAAACAGGATCCTTGTTGGGATGATCGGAACTACGGTCCATGCACCAACGATCAAGGGGTCCCGACGGGAAAACCTTGGGAGCCTGAAAGTCCGCCGCCCCGGCGTAGACCATGTAGCAACCTGGGATGGTACATGGGTTCCGGGGGTGGTGGAGCCCCGGGCGAGGTTCGAGCAGGACAGGACTGATGTCCACCTGCCATGGCCTAAGGACAGGGTTTCCGCAAGACATTGCGGGGGGGGGGTGGGGGGGTGGGGGGGGGGGGGGGGGTGGGGTGGGGGGGGGGGACGGGCCACTAGGAACTTTACCGTCGGTGCGGGCACCGCGGAAGTCTGCACCACAAACCAGCCGGCTCCCGCACGGGTCGTGCGTTGGGAGGCCGGATTCTCCGGCGTGCTGTGGGAAGGCAAGCTTCTATGGGGAACGGCCTGAGCCACTGGCCCCGCCCACCACGCCAGCTCCGCGCTCCTGCAGGAGCTAGCAGGTGGGACGCACGTCGGCGGCGCGTAACCGCAGTGTCCGTAAAGGCGCCGACAAGCACCGGGGACACAACTTTCCCCGGCGTGCTTTCCTGGGAATAGCCCACGAGGGGCTGTCCCCGCAGGCGGCCGCACGTCGGAGGAGCGGTTACGCTTTCCAGAGTTGTCCCGCGTGCTGTAGGAAGGTAAGCCTACTTGAGGGTTGTCCCGGAGGACTGGCCCCGCCCGCCATGCCAGCTCCGACGTGGAGCTAGCAGGCGGGCCGCACTTTAACTTTCCGGGCGTGCCGAGGGAAAGCAAGCTTTCCTGGGGGTTGTCCACAAGGGGCAGGCCCTGCCCGCCACGCCAGCTCCGACATGGAGCTAGCAGGCGTGCTACACGTCCGACCGGAGCGGACACTCTGTCCTTCCCCGGTGTGCTGAGGAAAGGCAAGCTTTCATGGGAATTGCCCGTGAGGGCTGTTGCCCGCGAGGGCTAACCCCGCCCGCCACGTCAGCTCCGACGTGGAGCCATCAGGCGGGCTGCACACCGGAGGCGCGTAACCGCAGAGGAGATCCGAGCCTAGCCCGGAACACAGAGCGGTCACGCTCTGCCGTGTCCACAGCAGCACCCAACGGTACCAAGGACACAACATCCCCGACGTGCTGAGGAAAGGCAAGCTTTCCTGGGAATTGCCCCGAGGGGCTGGCCCCGCCCGCCACGCCAGCTCCGCCATGGAGCTAGCAGGCGGACCGCACGTCGGTAGCCCGTAACCGCAGTCAGGATCCGAGCCTAGCCCGAAACCCTAAGCGGTCCGCGAGCCATCCGTTTGCGCGGTGCGTGGGGGTCCTACAGCCGAATACTCGGCTGCAAGGGGAACCCGGGACTTATCGTCGGAGAGTCCACCGAGGAAGTCTGCACCGCGAGCCAGCTCCCCGGCGTGCTGTGGAAAGGCAAGCTTCCCTGGGGTGCGTCTCGGAAGACGGACCCTGCCCGCCGCGCTAGCTGCAAGGTGGCAAGCTAGTAGGCGGGCCGCTCGCGGGAGGTGCGTAACCGCGGAGGCGATCCGAGCCTCGCCCAGAACCCGGAGCGGTCACGTATTGCCGGCCTAGAAAACTCTGCGTCGGTGAAACCCCTTGGGAAACACCGAGCTGAGCTCCCTCGACCAGCGACAGCGGTCCCTGCTGAGGGGCCCGCTTTGCTGGTCGACAGCCGGAGGTGTAGCGTGAGCGGAAGAGGACAGATCACCTCCGTCCTCCTCGCAGGTTGTACACCGCGAGTCCCTCGCTTGAATCGGCCTCACCGATCCAGCAGGGGTCTCGCCTTTCGTGCTCAAGCGATACCAGCAAGCATCGCGAGCACGAGGACCGGAGACCTGTTAGGGTAAAAAAAACGGTTCAGTAGCCCTCTTGGCACACATCCCCATCATAAACCCCCAAATGTCCCTTGTCCGTCACCTAGCGCACTCGCGACGGAGGCTCTATCACCACGAGCAGTTAACAATGGGAATTGGGCACGCACCATCGTTAACAACAACAATGGTCCGCGCCCAATCTCCACCGTGAGTCGCTTATAGTGTATGCGGCTTATGCTTGACCACCGAGTAATTCATCCGATGGTTGAACAGCGCGCGGTAAGCCCAGAGCAGCACAGGAGCACTGGGCTAGCGGAGCACGGCCCGGGAGCGCGAAGGCAGAGGAGCGACCGGGGAAGGGCGCGAGCGGTACTGAATTGCAACGCGCCGAGGCGGGGGCGGTACCAGGTGGATATGCACGCCGCTGAAGCTGCAAAAAAATCTTAACCGAGTGTCGAACTGTTCGATACTGAACGCTCCCGAGAACTATCAAGAGCGAGGGTTAAGGAAAAGCAGTGGCGTAAACACATCGACAGAACTGTATTCTTACACCCGAGTACACAGAGGCCGGATCCCAACGCTAACATGGCGTCGGGTCAGGCCGATACTACGTGTGAATCCGGAACTGAAATTCGCACGATCTATTAAAAGGATATAGAGGTGAAATCCGTCCCAGAATCGCTTCGTTTGCCAGGAGAACTGGTAGGGAATTGGAAGCGTGGGTATAAAAAGAAGGAGACTCTCTCCGGAAGACTATCAGAAATCCGATCTCGAAATTGGCTGAACACCGGAGCACTACAGAAGTACGTCTGGCCAGGGTGAAACCAAACGAAAGTGAGGGATTGTTGGGCCACATGGCACGACCTGGGGTCATAGGGCTAGACCACATGGGCTAGAGGGGGTGTTTTTGTGTTTATTTGGGTGATTTCATTCTCGCGAGAGGAATGCAATTGTTCAGTAAACTATGGAACAAGGTAAGCAGTTCAGTGTAATAATCTGTGTGAATCCGTGAAGAATTTGCATGTAGCCAACTGCAAAATAGTCTGTTTACCGAAATATCTTGGTCTGAATCCTGACTTCACGCGCGAGGCTGAATCATAGCCTCGTTCTTCATGCACCGAGACGTAAAAGCTCATTGGTTAACGGTTTTGACAGAACAATACGGTGCCGTTTGAAAAATAGCAGATTTTCCGTACGTAGCCTATACCCAGTTGGTAAGTTCACAAACACGCCATACCTTTACAGAAAATATGTGAGGGATATCTTCTGGTCTTCATGAAAGTCATAAATTTGCAATTTGTAGGCTGCATAATTCAAACTACCGTTGATTTCCTCAGTTGTAACACTACGTGTGATGTCGCCATAATTTCATCAGACAGGCCTACATACTGTACACTACACATGTACGACGTACAAACGTTTATGCTTGCAAACCGGTCACATGCACTATTTGACCCGAGTAGTGAGCTCTGATTGGATGTTATGTAAGATATGATTATTTATAAGCACTCGGGTTTCGCATAAGTAATTGCGTCGGATTTCCAATGCAGTTATAAAGAAACACATAACAAATCGAGTACATAAATAACAAGGCTATGATCCAGCCTCGCGCGTGAAGTCAGGATTCAGACCAAGATATGTCGGTAACCAGACTATTTTGCAGTTGGCTACAATTCACCGCGTGTTGGCGCATTTTCGCTGCATAGCATACATGCAAATTCTTCACGGATTCCCACAATTACATAGCCCTTGGACAAGGCTAGCCACGGCTTTGCTCTTTCAGTGTTATGTATAGTTTATACACCAGCCGTATAGGTAGCCTTTTGACAAGGCCACGTGAATTTGGGCGATTTGGTGACTTCAGTAGAGTCTACACATGCCGAGTGTCTCATTCACTTGGCCTTCTTTGAACTGCGGGGCAATAGACCAGGGGCCAATTTCATCAAGCTGTTTAGCGAAAACATTTGCTTAATAAACAAAAATGTGTTTGCTTTATAAAAATGGGTTATCAGTCAAAATATTATGTGATGTATTTACAGTTGACTGGTGTTGTGCCTTTCTTGCTATAAACACATGTTGACAAACAATTTTGACTATTAAACTATTTTTTTATGAAGCAAACATATTTTTGATTAAGCAAATTGTTTTGCTAAACAGCTTTATGAAATTGGCCCCAGTTGCGTGATAGATCCTGCATGGGCTCACGCCTTATATTTACATAAATGTTGGAATCCCGCCTTTGCGCTATGGGCGTTCGCGTACGAGTGACTCAAGCTCCATTACTATGGGCGGCCAACAGGCCAAAAAAAGACAACGCGGTAAGCCGAAAGAACAACGCGGTAGGCCGAAAGGACAACGCGGCAGGCCGAAAGAACAACGCGGCAGGCCAAAAGAACAGCGCGGCAGGCCAAAAGAACAGCGCGGCAGGCCGAAAGGACAACGCGGCAGGCCGAAAGGACAACGCGGCAGGCCGAAAGGACAACGCGGCAGGTCAAAAGGACAACGCGCGCAAATTTTGAGCTGGAGGTACTGAATCAGATTGCGCATCGAAATTGAGGCTGGATCCGAATTAGTGGCTTTGGCTGTGGCTGTTGCTATGCCGTTTCTAAGAATTGCCATTGTCCGCCCGTAGCAACAGCATAGCAACAGCCATAGCCACAGCCAAAGCCACTAATTCGGATCTAGCCTAAAACTGCGCTTGGGCATTTGCTTACGTCACGTGCTCTATGCCGCGTTAAGGCGGATACACACTATCGCGGAAAAATCACACTTTCGCGCTGCGCTCACCGCATTGCATGAGCTCCCAATCGCCGATTATTCCAAAATAGAAAATTCCACTCTGGTAACTTGGGGCTTCTCTGATACCTCATTGGCTGCGCGTTGGAAAGGTCAGCGCACCGCGGTCAAAGTTTAACAGATTTGAACTTTGACCCAGCTCAAAATGTTTTGCGCGTCGCGATAGGCCGCGCACAAGCGGCAAAACAGTTTGTGTACAAACCAATGGAACAGTGTGATTTTTCCGCGATAGTGTGAACTCCCCTTTAGACTGGTCCCCTGTCCTCATATTTATTTTCCCTTTGTCGTATGGTTTGAATGGTTTATTTTGTTATTATTATTATTATTTCTTTCTGGTATTAATACCAAGGATTCCTCAATAGTGCTCAAGTGCACTGTCACTCGCAAGCGTGAGGAAACCCATGAATAATTATAATTATGTTAAAAAGCAAACCCAATTTCTCTTTGTTTGGCCATCCTTTTTATACTATACTAGCTCCATGGTTTGGCCTAGTCCTAGACCCAGTAACTGAGTCGTTGGCCCCATTGTTGACGATTTTGGCTCCCAAAAAAACCCAAAATCGTCAAAATAGTCCAGTAAAAATTATTAATCAAACTCGATCTCTCATGGCTAAGTGCAGTGCAAACAAGAACATATTAAAGGTGGTGGGAAATGCACTGTTTATTAAATAAAATGATATTTAAATTTTCTGAGTACGTTTCTGTATTTGTTTCCATTATTAATTGAGATTTAATATTTTTAAACGAATTTTGAAAATTGTATTGTTGGCGACCACGCCCCTCAAAGGGACTTGAATTTGCAAAAACATTAGCGAGGTCATGTGAAATAGGATTTTTATTAAATATAATAATAGTAGAGGGTGTGTTTTACACATTTCGGTCAATTGAAGAAAATTTGATTGTTCCGTTTTGGTGTAATTGCAAGTTTTCTATTTTTATGCTAATGAATTTCCATATTCATGAGCAAATCTGTGATGTCATCTCAGGACAACTAAGGAAATTTCCATTGACTTGTGTAAAAAAGTTTGTCATTTTTTAGTGACTTCTTGATCTGTAACAGTTTACTGATTTTATTTAGTATGTCATTTGCAACAATCCCAACAAGTTTGTTTGGGTCAAAAATGGATCAGTGGGCTACTGTTACTGTTTTAAATGTAATGTTCTTTCTTTTTTTTTCAACTGTGGGTTCCCTCCATGACTAGCAATAAACAGCGCCCTCGTCTGTCAAGAACATTTTAAAATAGAGAAAAGGTCACTTCTTTCTGAAATGAAAACAAATTTCAGTTTGCCCCTTTGTTTGCAACACTTTGATCTTCTGATTCGTAAATAAAAACAAATGGTTGATAATTTTCACTTCACTAAACCTTTAAATGAAATTCATCACAGGGGACCAGTCTAGTGCCGCGTATGCGTACCGGATAGTCCCTAGACGTACGTCTTTTAAACTTATATTCATATGTGAACCAGTCTAAATGCTTTGTTCAAAATTTAAGCGCGGTTCAAAATTTGCGCCCAACTTATGTTGCGCAGATTCTGAAATTGCGTTCGGAATCAAAATCTGTTCAAAATCTGCGCGCGCAAATTCGAAATTTGCGCCGAGTTCAAAGATTGCGCCCAACAGTCGCAGCTAGCTAGCTAGCTGTCTAGCACCTGACTAAACCTAGCCGCGTATTGGGCCTAAAATCCTGCCGCGTTGTCCTTTTGGCCTGCCGCGTTGTTCTTTTGGCCTGCCCCTTTGTCCTTTTGGCCTGCCGCGTTGTTCTTTTGGCCTGCCGTTGTCTTTTGGCCTGCCGCGTTGTTCTTTCGGCCTGCCGCGTTGTTCTTTCGGCCTGCCGCGTTGTTCTTTCGGCCTGCCGCGTTGTCCTTTCGGCCTGCCGCGTTGTCCTTTCGGCCTACCGCGTTGTCCTTTCGGCCTGCCGCGTTGTCCTTTCGGCCTGCCGCGTTGTCTTTTTTTGCCCTGTTGGCCGCTCATACATTACTATATCTGGCAAATCGGACCCGTTTCCAGGGGTTGCACGCTGGCACATGGTAACCGTGCGGTACCTGGAATACCTCTCACATTACTCTATGTATTTCTAAGCTGGACCATGTTGATTGAACATGTTGATCAGCAACCTTAAACCGGTCACATAACCCAAAATCGTTCTCTACTTTCTTAAATGCACCAATGCAGTTTGGAAACATTCCAGCTTGCAAAGTTGATAATCGATTTAAAGTTTAAAAAAAAACACGTTCTATTTCGTTAGTTTGACGAAAATTCTCGATGACTACATGTTTCAACATGTTCATTTCAACATGTAATTTCGGATGGTCCAGCTTAAAAATGCATACAGTAATGTGCGAGGTATTCCAGGTACCGCACAGACTTTCACGCAGACTTTTTCTGCCGTGCCATCCAAACGTCGTGCTTTTAGAGTGTCGAATTAAAAAAAAAAAAGTTTAATTTTAATAATTCGACACGGCATAAGCGCGACCTTTGATGCGGGCCCAGGAAGCTTAGTCGAGCTACGCGTACCGTATTTGTGAGCTATTATTGAACCAGTCGCTCTCTGGCTCATCATCATGGCAATTTGTATGTGTTGAACACATGCATACTTGCAAGCCTCTTTTGACCTCGCGTTTAGTATAACTCTAATATTGACCGTCGCCATTTCGCGAAACGGATAACCGAGAAGTGTTCAACGCCGCGGAATTTCGGGTCAATCGATCTTCTTTTGAGTTAAAGGCACAGGCTCGTCAGTAATGCGCGCGCGCCAAATTCGTGCCACGAAATACGCAGCTCCGCGCCTTTGCTATGGAGCTACGTATTTCGTAGCACTAATTCGGCGCGCGCGCATTGCTGACGAGCCTGTGCCTTTAAACCAAGAAAGCTCAGGCAGATCGTAAGCTGAAACAAGGCATTTTAAAGTCAAATTGCATTCGTTAACTTTTACTGGGTTTCCAGAATCTTGATTACCGCCTGGTATTATTATAAATGAGCCAGTTCCATGCGAATCACATCCCTGACGAAGAGCCAAAACCTTGAGAAAGAAGTACCCCAGGATGATAAGCGGCCCTTGTCTATTGTGAGTACCCGTGGTCGTAAAGATGCTCATTGTTGGTTTGTTATTGAAGGAAGCTAAATGGTTGTACAACTAAATCATCAACAACAGTAAACACCACTTTACATTCATTTCGTACATAAAGCTGTGGTATAACGATATATTTTTCTCTCTTTTATTTCCTTATTTCGTTATCGATTCTATTTACGGCATGAACATAATATTTCCCCTTTCTTTGTAAACGACCATTCTATCCGTGTTCTGTTTCACAGAATGAAATCCACTTTCTATTTCTCATTTTGTGCCATGGATTGGTTGAAATACTGCTTAACGTTAATACATCAGATAGCTTTGACCATCACAATATACAGCAATTGGTGGATTTCCCAGCTTATATACAGCTAATGACGATACATGCAAACTTTTTGGCACAGCCTTAAAGCTAAGGCACTTAAAAAATAAAATTTAAATTTAAACAAATATTACCTTTAATGTTAAAAATAGTCCGTCAGGACAATTTATATTTTTTAAAGGAAAAATAGACAGGTTACTGTAAGCACAAACGTATGCCGATCTAAAGGTTTCAAAAGCATCCACTACAAAAATTTGGCATTAAAGTTGCATTGCCCGTTTTCGGTGAAAGGATTAAAAAAATTAATTTACACAAGCGAACGAATTTAGAAAGCTTACGTGTCTCTGTAACGAAAAATATAAAAAACGTAAATTTCCGACGTCGGGAATTGGAGATACAAGCCTTTTTCTTGAAACGTGCTTCACATGTTGTACATGTGCGCGTACGCTCATATGTACATAGTATGTGTACAATGTACACATGTACGCGCACATGTACATTTACGTCATAACCCTGTCGATTAAATGACCTGCCAGCCATTTAATCATTTCTTGTTTTTAATCGACTGGCATTAATCCTTGACGGATTTTTTACGTTCTTGGTACCAAACGAAAGCTGATAACTTTTTCTATTCTAGAAAAATACCTATTTAACTTTTAAAAAAAATTGTACGCCCAAATCGGCCCAAACACGGGCAGTGCAACTTTAAAGGAGCGTTTCCAGATCACTTTTTTTTTTTACCCCGCTCCCAAGTTTTTTCCCATGGGTGTTGAGGTGTGATACAATATAATTTGCCATATTTCTCAATCTGTATATTTTCAACGATGTCGTAAAAAAACCATTGATGTTTTGTAAACATGCATTTTTCCGGTTCCATAAAGCATTGATGCAGTGATTATACATTAACCTTTTTGCTTCCACATCTAAATTAGAGATTGCAAATTACCCATGGATGGTATTTTGGGGAGGTATTTTATACGATTGTATAGGGTTAGAGCGAAACCTATTTTGTGGACAATTCTGAACACACTCCTTTCATTGATCAAATTTATATTACTGTAAAAGAAATCCACTAACTGGCAAAAATCCGTACAGTATATTAACATGTGCACTTTCCTATATATACAGCAGCCAATGCAGGGCCCAACAAATCGCCTGAATCTCGGACACTCGGCAAGTGTAAACAAATCGTGGCGTAATTTTCTTAGGTCTGAACAAGGGTGACCGACCGTGGAAAAGACAATTTTCTAAAAAATTCCAGTAAAAATAAGCACATATTTTTCACAAACTTCGAGCATTATTACTGTGCTTAGCAATCACCACCGTTTACAACACGATGAAATGAAATTCACAAATCAAAAATCCGAAGTTGCTTATTTTTGTCGAAATATTAAACTCAAGTTAACATTCTGTTTTCGTCTATAAATAGCGATGACAGATACTAAAACGGTCTTGTTTAAACCTTGTATACAGAATTTTCAAGCTTAAAAAAGCGAGGTACCATAAGTAAGACCTATTTGTAAGGTCTTGCAGGGCCTTTAAACAGCTTTGTCAAGGCATTGGTTACGGCTCGGTTTGCGCTTGAATTGTGCGTATATAGGTTTATATACAAGACCCATCGTAGGGCTGATACAGTACATTGTCAATCATGCCTCCATCTGATGCGCAGCTAATCGACAAACGACCGTCTCTCATTACTGGAGTACCAAGCGTACCCAGGTTCCCCGAAGCCCCGTCAGCAACGGTCTCCGGTTCGATCTCTTCAGACGTTGGCGAGCCAATAGTGCCGTGTTCATCTCTTCCCGGTTCAGACAGAACGTGATACACGTGTTGGTCAGCCGTGCAGGTGGTCTCTGGCGATGCGCCTGTTCCGTTAAAGATAGTCGAACCGGGACTCGGCTCGACTCGTACGGGAGAGATACGCTGATGTCCCCCGCCCGTCGCCTCGACATCGCCTGCTGAAGTGGCCCGAGGTGCGGAGTGTGCTTTAGTCACTTCGGTGTTCCTGGTCGACTGGGATTTTTCTTTGCCGTCTCTTCCTTGGTCTGGCAACCACATTGTCCTTAAAAGGTAAAATATTGCCACGGCCATAAAGACGAGGAATAACACTGAGGTTATTGCGACTGCGGCAATGGGTCCGGCGGGATTATCTTCATACGGAGCTTTTGTTGTGTCTATTCCAGGTATGTTGGTCGAGCTATGCCTACGTTGTTCGTGACCTGTTGTTGAACCCGTTGCTTTTGTGAGTGGATTTGTTGAGTTTTCACGTCCCTGATAGTGATCTGTTGAAGCCGTTGCTTCCACGTGTGAACTTGTTGAGTTTTCAAGTTCCTGGTCGTGATCTGTTGAACCTGTCGTCTCTATGAGTCCACTCGTGGTGCTCTCAGCCTCGTCATCGTGGCAACTGGTATTTTTCGAGCACACATATACTTGCAAGCGTTGCATATACTTGGAAGCCTTCTCGGGTTTTACAACACACTCATAAAATCCTCCATCGGACAGTTCAACATCAGTAAGTAGTAAAGTATATCCGTTATACTGACCCTCGCCATCTGACGAAACGGATAACCGAGAAGTGTTGAACGCCTTGGAATTTTGGGTCAATTGAACTCCTTGGTTAAACCAAGAAACCTCGGGCCGTTCGTAATCTGAAACAAGGCATTTTAAAGTCAAATTGCCACATTCGTTAACTTTTACTGTGTTTCCAGCATCTTGATTACCGCCTCGTATTACTGTCAATGAGCCGATTCCATGCAAATCACATCCCTGACAAAGAGCCAAAACCTTGAGAAAGAAGTATCCCAGAATGATAAGTGGCCCTCGTCTATTGTGAATACCCGTGGTCCTAAAGATGCTCATTGTTGGTTTGTTATTGAAGAAAGCTAAATGGTTGTACAACTAAATCATCAACAACAATAAACACCACTTTACATTCATTTATATATAACTCATGTCGTACATGAAGCAGTCACGTGGTATAACGATATATTACTTTCTCTTTTATTTCCTTATTTCGTTATCGATTCTATTTACGGCATGAACATAATATTTCCCCTTCTTTTTTGTAAACGCCCACTGTATCCGTTTTCTGTTTCACAGAATGAAATTCACTTTCTATTTCTCATTTTGTGCCATGGATTTTGTAGAAATAGTACTCAACGTTAACATCAGATAGTTTGGCCATCACAATATATAGCAATTGATGGATTTCCAAGCTTATATACAGCTACGATGATACATGCAAACTTTAAAAACAATTTTCTTGATAAGATAAATAAGACAAATTTACTAATCGAATAATCGAATATTTGGCACAGCCGTAAAGCTATGGGCACTTAAAAATAATAAAAATAAAATTTAAAAAAATATTACCTGCAGTGTAATGTTGAAAATAGTCAGTCAGGACAATTTATATTTTATTTGTATTAAAAATATACAGGTTACTGTGAGCACAAACGTGAAGACAAAAACCCAATGCCGAATCCAAAGGTTTCAAAAGCATCCACTGCAAAACCTCGGCATTAAAGGAACGTGTCCAGATCACATTTGTTGACCCCGCCGCCCCCACTCCCCTCCCCCCTATTTTCCCATGGGTGTTGAGGTTTGATACCATATCATTTTTTTCATATTTTTCTCTTTATCGTTCTGAAACTTCTCAATCTGTATATTTTCAAAGATGTCGTCAACAAACTATTGATGTTTAGTAATCATGTATTTTCCCGGTTCCATGATGCAGCGATTACACTAACCTTTTTGCTTCCACATCTAAATTGGAGATTGCAAATTTCCCGTTTTGTTCCCATGGATGGTATTTTGGGGAGGTATTTTATACGATTGTTGGGTTAGAATGAAACCTATTTTGTGCAACCTAAATGAATGAAACCTATTTATCAAATTTATATTACTGTACAAAAGAAATCCACCAACTGCCAAAAATCCGTATACAGTATATTAACATGTGCACTTTCCTATATATACAGCAGCCAATGCAGGGCCCAACAAATCGCCTGAATCTCGGACACTCGGCAAGTGTAAACAAATCGTGGCGTAATTTTCTTAGGTCTGAACAAGGGTAACCGACCGTGGAAAAGACAATTTTCTGAAAATCCGAGTAAAAATAAGTACATTTTTTACAAACTTCGAGCATATTACTGTGTTCAGCAATCACCGCCATTTACGAAACGATGAAATGAAATTCACAAATCAAAAACCAGAAGTTGATTATTTTTGTCGAAATATTAAACTCAAGTTAACATTCTGTTGTTGTCTATAAACAGCGATGACAGATACTAAAAAGGTCTTGTTTAAGCCCCGTATACAGAATTTTGAAGCTTAAAAAAAACCGAGGTACACTGCAAAAACTATGATGTTAAATTTCTGCCACCAACCTGGTGTAAAACTTGACGTTATTCTTTTAGTGTTAAAGTAACACCAAAATCCAGCTATTTGATTGGCTACATGCGTTTCTGATAATTATTCCACGTTTCTGCATACAAACCGGAATCACCACGTTGTACTTATAGTTACATATGCAGCACGATATGTGGCAAACGGACTCCCCTATACCATTGTTCCCCTATTGTGTCTCAAACATCCAAGGAAATTCTAAGGATTTCCTTTCAGTTTTTAAGGGGGATTGGTGCGTTAACAAAAGGGAAGAGTGTGTTTTGGTATAGGGGCGTTAGGGGGAGTCCCTCTGCCACATATCGTGCTGGGTATATATAGTTAGACTTTCTGCAGTGGTTTTCTTTACGAGATCAGGACGGTCGGGTTGGCGTAGTTGTTCTTTCCTCGCCTTTCACCTCTGGCGTCCCGGGCTCGAATCCGGGGCGTGTATGTGGATTGGGTTTGCAGTCCCTACTTGACCACGTGGGTTTTCCCCTGGGGATTCCTCTGGGGGTTTTCCTCCCACTTCTAAAACTGCAACTCCTTCTTCGTCATCTCAAGTTGATAATATAGTATAGTTAAAGCTAAAACCGTATAGTTGATGGCATAAAGGGCCTTAGTTGCCGAAGATGCCATAACATTAACAACAACAACAACAACAACATTGATGAGATCATCATTACTCCTTTGGGGGATGTGACACAAATTAAATATATAGGCGTTCGTCTGTTTTTTTAAAATCATGATGAAGATAATGGCATTTTGCCAATTTCACTACTAAACAGATTAGTGCGAAAAAATTGGGGAAAAAATAGTACTTTAAGTGAGAAGCAGTAAGTTAGTGTTCTCGTCCATCAAGACGTTTCACAGTGAAACGTCTTAATTTTTGAGGGAAAGTGTCTTCAGTATTAACACCAAAAGGGAATCAAGTGACACCAATATTATTAAAGTAGACCAAAGTTGTTGTTAAAACATGGGTGTTGTATTATAGATACCGAGTTTTTGCAGTGTACCAAATTAAAATGTATGAAATACCTGTTTTTATTAACCTGAACAGTCATAAGCATTAATTTGTATAATATGTGCAGGGTATTGTTTTTGTTCTGGCCATTTCAACCATGTTTTCTTGTTTATGCATGGTATATAGGCCTAATGTCTATTGTTTCTGAAATATAATTTTGAGCTTAATGGATCAGAATAGATACTCGACATGATGTTCAAGTCCGAGTCATCTTAAATCATGTCTGTTAGTGGCTCGAGTCAAATTCAAGTCATTTGTAACAGTGGCTCGACTCGGGTCACTTGAATGAGGTTGGAGACTCAAGACACAACAAGCCAATACGAATCGTGACTCGCGTCAACTCGAGTCACGAGTCTTGAGTCTGACTGGGTTTCTTGATTCCCAATACCCAAGCTTCCCATTGCGCTGCCAGTATTGTTCTGTGGGATGACTTCGTACATTGTTGACGAGCGAGTCGTGTCGTTTTCATTTCCATGCCCAGCCACGTTGTAGTATACCGTCTCTGATCCGTTGAAAGTACCTAAACCAGCAGCAGGATTTAGCTCAACTCGCACCGGGGCGTTACGTTGGGTGCCCTCGCCAGTCGCGCTGGCGTCGCCCGCTGAAGACGGCTGAGGTGTGGAGTGTGTGTTTATTGGTTTTTCGTTCGCGATCACCTGGGACTTCCCGTTTCTTCCGTTTCTACCTTGGTTTCGCATCCGAATTTTCCTTGAAAGATGAGATATTGCCAAGGCTAGAAAGACGAGGAATAAAACTGTGCTCACTGCGCCCGCAGCAATGTACCCAGCTTGGCTGCATTCATTCGGAGCTTGTGGTCTATCCACCTCAGGCATGTTCGTCGAGTTATTCGTATCGTGGCCTGTTGAAGCTGTCGCTTCCATAGTCATGTGTGGACTCGTACTTTTAGGCCCATCTTCCCCGTCATCGTGGCAACTCGTATTTTTCGAGCACACATATACTCGCAGCAGGTCTCCTCGGACCACGCGTCTATCAGTCCAATTAGCTACACATAGATAAAGTCTTTCATCGGACGGTTCAACATCAGTAAGTAGTAAAGCATATCCGTAATACAGACTATTGTCATTTGACGAAACGGAAAGCCGAGACTTCAAAGTTGTGTTCAATACGGTGGAATTTTGGGTCAATCGAACTCCTTTCGAGTTAAACCAAGAAATTTCAGGCCGATCGTGAGCCTTAGAAACGAAGCAATTTAAAGTCAGATTGCCACATTCATTAACATACGTAGATTCAGAAAATACCCAAATCCGGTTTCTCAAATATGTCACTGAGCCAGTTCCATGCAATTCACATTTCTCACAAGAAACGAAAACCAAGAGACAGAAGTATTTCAAGGTGATAAGCGATCCCCGTCTATTGTGAAGAGCCCTTATAAAGATGGCCATTGTAGAAGGATTGTGTCTGGAGGCAGCTAAGTTGTCGTACAAATCATCAATGTCACTAATGACAATGATGCTAATTTCTTTTCGTTTATATTTTAGCAATGGTACAAATATTTTTTTAGCCTTTATTTCCCGATTCCGTTATCTCTCCATTTATGGGCTTTATGGCATGGCTTAATTCCGGTTTGGACCACTGATCTCTGAACAATTCGTTTCGCGGCCCCCTATATAGGTGAAGCATACCGTTCGCCATCTTGATACAGGAAGCTATTGCCTAGCTTAGACTGGTCATGCCTGCCCAGTAAGTGGAATGCGAGCGTCGTGTGATGACCAGACTATAGCAACGAACACAACATCTGATCACCATTGTAATAAAAACAACCAAACTTGGGATGAGAGAAAAATCGTAAGGGCCTTATCGGGATTCGACCCCGAGACCTCTGACTCACTAGGCAGATGCTCTACCAGCTGAGCTATAAGGCACAGTTGGTATACTCCCTCAGGTTTTCCCTATAGACCCAATTCTTCTCTCGGTGTTGCATAGTGCACAGTGGCGCAACTGGGCAAAGTAACGATCACAACATCTGGTATGGTGCCTGATCACCATGGTAATGAAACAACCAAACTTGGGATGAGAGAAAAATCGTGAGGGCCTTATCGGGATTCGAACCCTAGACCTCTGACTTACTAGGCTGCATATGCCTTTTTGTTTCTTGAGGACATAGCAAACTAGTGGCGCCTCGCTTCTCTCCAATCCAGTGCACAAAGGTCAGTGGTTTTAAATTAAGGAATGTTTTGCATGACATGTTACACGTGCCCGTAAACGCCCACCGTAAACCGTGACATCATGGTTTGTTGACGTGCGCGCAAGTCCTGGGAGTTTCAGGAAACCGGAGAGTAGACTGTCGAATATCTGCCATCTTGTAGCCTAAGGGCAGTTTCTTTTTTTCTTAAGGACATTAATGGTTGCATATTTTGTGCTTACATTGTTGACAAAAGTTGCCCTACCAGATGGCAGCTATTCGATACGGTCACCATGTTTGGGATCTATAGACTACTAAAGTGTGACGTCACTTGCCAGGGTAACTGAGTCTAAACGTCCATTGCTAAAGCGTAGGGAAACAGTTCGCCGGTTTTAGTTTAGACCAAGTAACCTTGGAAACAAACAGTGACTCTCTCAGAAAATTACTCATCTCCTATTCAGTGACGCCATGCACTGCGTAAAAATTAGCGCACTATGCATTCACGCAGCACCGCGTGAGCAAAATAGCCGTGTTCTGATAAAGAATACCCGCTTTGGAATGAAATGTTCCAAACAATCCGTAAAGAGGATGTTTTTATGGAATAAAACATGTTTTTTTATCCCATAACTTCCCGAAATGGCAAGAATTTGTCAGTGTTTTCGTGTTGCTGCGTTGGGTGCTCGCTATTTTGGGCGGGTCTGATGTTGGACTGTTGTAGCTGAAGCGTATGATAAATCTATATACGAATTTGGTAACTAGGGACTCCTTCCCTGCGCGTCCGTCATAACGGGGCGCCATAAAAAAAAGTGTGCGTTGTGTGTTGCCGTTAAAATTGCTCAAGGCGCCGCTAGTGTTTTGTGTGCGGAGGCTTCAACAAAAAAATGCACAAATTGTTCTAAGTGATAACATAATGTAATGTACAGTTCATGGCACTGGATGCCCCCAGTTATGGCAGACATACAGAGTCCTCGACTCTCGGATTGGTGTATACCTAGCCTTTGTTGAGGCCGCAGAGCTGGGTGAGTCGCGCACCAGAACGAGAGCGCCACCATGCGACGGGGACGGGACGAGCAGCGTCAGCTGTGAGGCCTTTGCTGACCCGGAATTTTGCTACCTGAGAGGTAGCAAAATGCTAATGATCGTATGACACAGTGTGCGTGTTGCGTTGAATAGGTAACAATGCAAGCCAATCAGGTTCGCGCGCACCGGTTTGTAATCACGCGCGCGCGCTTTACATAAACATACATTCGCAGCACAACAACGCATGGATGAATAATGTAACAGGGGCTGTATACATTAACAAATAATGATTCCGGGACAGCAAAGGCCTCACAGCTGACGCTGCTCGTCCCGTCATTGTCGCATGGTGGCGCTCTCGTTCTGGCGCGCGACTCACCCAGCTAGCTGTGAGGCATTAACAAAGGCTAGTGTATACCCAGCACGATATGTGACTTGTAATATTGGAGTCAAGGGAGTTTCTGCACGTGGCTATTTAATTCACCACTTGCACCAGGCTTTCCTGGCATGCGTCATATTTTACAATGGACTTAAGTCAACGTCACAGGAAGCGACATGGTAACGACGCGAGGGAGTCATTGTTCATGCAAAGAAAGCCTCGCTGTTTTGCCAATATGGCGGAACCGTGCAAATGGCGAATTCTCTCGAATAGTTGTCAGATCACTTATGATAATAATGATACTTTCTACACTATGAGCGTCTAACAATGGAAATTGGGCACACACCATTGTTAAAGGGACATACCAGCTTTGTTGCGCTATTTTGGGCTCGAAATAGACCCATGATTCTGAAAGCCTTTCTGAAACAGACTGAAGAGAACCTGAAAAGAATTTACCACCAAATTCGGATAAATCACGTGGTCTTGGAGTTAGTTTTATTTCCAGCCGTAGAAACCAGCGCGAAGTGCGAGTTGCTTTCGTCATTCGCGGTTGGTTTCTCTTATTGTTGGAAAATAATGTCCAACGAACACTATGTACATACCGTATTTTCCAATTTGTACACAAATCTGCCAACAGATGTCATAAGAAGGGTTTTTTGATGTTGATATGGGCGAGAGAATCTCTCAGATGTTCGCGTCTTCGCTTCGCGGCAATAAATAATATCCGAAGAAAAAAAACACAGCACATAGGCCTATTGCGTTCGAGTTGCTTCCTCGAGTCAGCGCTGACCTGAGGGATTATGCAAGGTGTGATGAGTCGGGGAAAACAAGGAAACGAGGTTAAACAACACGTGTCGACCCATATCGAATGCCACCTTTATTTACAAACGCATGATACATAATACCTCGCGACGGCTGTTAATTTTAAACATTTCTAGCTAATTACGTGAAATTTTTACAATTGTTTTTTTTTTCACAACGACTATCGAAAAATGATTGTCAAGGATGCTAGATCGCTACATTATGTAAACAGTAAGCCGGTGTTGCTCATAATGCTAGTTGTTTATATATTTTAGCAACGGTACCAATATTTTTTCAAATTAGCTTTTATTTCCCCATTTCGTTATCTCTCCATTTATGGCATGGCTTGGTTCCAGTTTGGACCACTAATCTCTAAACAATGGATCGGACCCCGCGGCTTCCTGGGTGAAGCAACCGTTCGCCGTCTTGATACAGGCATAACATTGCCTTGCGTGGAGTACGAGCCATCGTGTGATGACCAGGGACCAGTCTAGGCAAACCATTGTTATGCTGTCTCATTTCTGGGATAGCCAGTCGCCGTTTCATACCAATACATAGTCTTGGCCCAAGATTACTGTGGACGATATCGGTTTGTGTACGCGTTGACCATTCCCGGCAGTGCGCCCTCTTGCAGCACTAACAGACCAGCCTTTGCGCGACTACAATTAGACTGGTTCCCGTCCGCATATTCCACATAGGAGAATAAGGACAGGTAAAGGGCGCTTCATCTTGATCTGTGATTGGTCGTCTTTGCGCGTGCGCATTGTGTGTTTTATGAATAAAAATTGGCGAAGTCCTTTGCTTTAGGTAATGTACTTTATTTACAGTTGGAAATGTTCGACACGCACGGCCGGGTTACAAATGTCGACAATGCAAAATATACGCACTTACTTAAAACATAATAATAATAACCACGTGACCACGGGCAGATTTCTGCCCGTCATGGCCGCCCTTTACCGATCCTTATATTTTCGCAATAAGCGATGGGATCCATCCGACGGGCTGTATTTGGGTCGCGCGCTGCATTCCGACGCGCTGCTGTATTTGGGTTACTCGCTGATTGGTTCCTTAGAAAAGCGTAGGCAAAAACAAAGACAAAGTTAAACCTTCCGGGAGAGTTTCCCAAGACTATTGTTGTCGCGCAAAGGGCTAGTCTGTTAGTGCTGCAAGAGGGCGCACTGCCGGGAATGGCCAACGCGTACACAAACCAATATCGACTACAATAGTTTTGGGCCAAGACCAACCAATACAGTGCACAGAGATCAGTGGTTTCAAAGGAATGTTGCATCATGTTGTGTTACACGTACCTGTAAATTAGACTGGTCCCCTGTCCATGTGCGCTACACTGCTCTCCGGTATACAAGGACAGCCACACGCCGAGCAATAACCACTCGTGATTGGTCGTTGTATTAAATATACTCTCCAACAAAAGAAACTGTGCATGATAAAAATTGCTGTATTTTTTCAGCCATGGCAGGTAACTCGCTGGAATAAACTGTTAATGAAAGTCCATGAAATCTTTCAAATGGTTAACCGAACTTGAAATGTACAAAATTTGTTCTTCGTGTTCTCAGAGGTTGCTGAAAACTGACTTGCCAATATTGAAGTCACAAAGTCAGTATCGAGTGCATCTTCGCCTCATGGAGCCAATAAACACGCGCATGAAAATCTTGTGGGATGTCATTCCACACCTGGACGAGATCTCTACCAAGCTGTTGCAGGTTTGTTGGCTGCTGAGGAAGATGACGTAATCGGCGCTCCATCTCATCCATCTCCATCTCAATCGGATTGAGATCTGGTGAGTTTGCTGGCCATGGCAGTACATCATTTCGCTCTCTCTGCCTTCTCACAAGTGCTGAAATGGTGTTTCGGTGACATTGAAAGTGTGCTGCAACCTCGCCTTGACTCATTCCGGCCCGCAACATTCCAATGAGTGGCCTGATGACGGTCAGCTAAGGACAGACGCGGCATGACGTTTTGAGTACTGGACACAATCTTGCAAAATGCTCTTCTGACTTTTGGGTAGTCCTTTTATACGGCTTGCTAACGAGACCTGAACTTTATGGAATTATGTTACATAACAACCTGTAGGACCCCTATTGTGAAATCAACACCCAGGCATGCCTAAGTCCTGCACTATGCCATGAGCAGGTTTTGAGTGCATAACCTTTTTCTATCAATGTCAGAGAATATTGTCTGTGAATTTGGTGTTTATTTTCCACCTACTTGAAAAAATACAGCAATTTTTACCATGCACAGTTTCTTTTGTTGGAGAGTATATATGCATGATCCGGACATTACCGAGCATTTGAGTAATTTGCATAAACCTCCAGGAATTCCTGGATTTGTATGCCAAACATGGCGGCGTGTACCTGTCATCATATACGGAGGGAATGAGGACTGGGAATCCCTTTATATTCACTGAAGTGTACTTATCATCGATATATATACACTGGATGAAGCAACGACGTCTAAAATTGAAGCCACCTTCCGCCATTGTACCACACCAAATACAATGCCTTGCCTAGACTGGTCATACTGTCTTCACTAGTCTACATCATGGTCTACATGTGTTAAATGGAATGCAAGCGATCACATGGACCGGGGAGCAGTCTAGGCCACGCATTGTTCGTAGGGTACAATGGTGGCCGGCGCATGGCTTCAATTGTCGTATAGCCATGACTGCTAGTGCATACTTCATCTAGTGTATATATATAGACTTATCTCCCACTTGACGTCATTCACTGCGTCAAAAATGGCGCCGCATCCACGCAGCACTGCGACAGCAAAAGAGCCGTATAAGGAATACCCGCTTTGAAATTAAATATTGATCCAAACATTCCGTGAACAGGATGTTATGGAATAAAACTATGCTTTGTATTCAATAACTTCCTGAAATGGAGAAAACTGTCCGTGTTCCGTTCGTGTTGCTTGACGCGTTACTGTGTGTGGGCGGGTCTGACTGGATTAATATTTTGTTGCCAAAGCTTTTACAAATCTACCATGATAATGATATTTCCGATTGGGCCATGGGCTATTTGCATAATGATATGCAAATAGTGGCGCGATGTTCAAGATGCAGCGGGGTGTGGCAATGCTAGATCATTGACCGTTTTCGCCTGGGCACTGCTGGCTGCTCGAGCCCGGTGTTTATTTTTGTTGTTCAGAACTTTTAACTATTTTAAATTATTCGAATTGCATGCAGGACAACGCAAGGCAATTCTCCTTTAAGTATTCCCTGCACACATGTGCACCAAGCCGTCACCATACTCCCGGACTTGATATCAAGTCGGTATACGGTCGTGTTTTGGTCCGTGTGACACCTTTTTACCGCACACGATCGATAGCCATTTGTATGTACATTATATTGGCTTTGACACGTATACCGACTTGAGAAACATGGTTGCGCGCCACAATTCATGAATTAATGGCGCCATAGAACGAGCCAATAGAAATTCGTCCACCGTGCTTCGGGTACCGGTAAGAAAATTTGCAGACATCCACTATACGCCGAGTGTAATGTAATGTAATGGTGGACACTTGTATAGCGCACATGTCTACCCTAAGGTACTCCTGGCGCTGTTGCCATTGGGGGTAGGTCCTGTCGTTTTTAGACTTATTTCAAGTCTGAGATCGCGTGGGAAGTACCCTATGCATAACTGGTATGCACGAAGTCAGACTTGGTGAAATAGCCTAAAAACGACAGGACCTACCCATACCCACCCCCCCCCCCCCCTCCCCCCGTAGTGGATGTATGCAAATTTTCCTACCGGTACCCCTGCCCTTATAGGGCGCTGGGACGGGCTTATGTGCATTCGCGCGGAGCATTGTGGGTTGCGCATGCCAGACGGAAAATTAATAAATAGTATGCTTATGCTTATATCCAGCGCAAAAAAAAAATACGAATGGAATGAGTGTACTGTTTGCAAAACCTGCCTTGCCTGCTGGGGAAAAAAATAGTTTTTTACGTTCGTTTACAAGAAAAAGACGGGACCTCGTGGTCACGTGCCGTAAATTGAACAATGAGGGCGCAAACAAATAAGCCTTTACAGGCGCTGGGTACGAGCGAACCATCGTACCTGGTAACGTCCATTTGTACCAGAGGGAATATAATGTTTACATTATTAAGTTTTTCATTGATACGTGTCTTTATTCAGATGAACTGCGTTTAGCTGTTACAGCAAAATGTAGTTGGTCTTTTTGGAGTGACGAGCATTTATACTGCATACATTAATGCACAATACAAAATTAATATACGTAAAAATATCTCCCCACAAGGATTTGGGGAATTGGCGGCTACTATTTTTGAATTGATTTTTAAAAGAAAAATCGGGCGAACGGAAAGGTCGGATTATTACTACGATTGTGTCTCATTTTAAAATTCTGGAATAATGGATAGTATACAATTCACTGCTTGAGGAAATCTAATTCACAATTAAACACAAGCTTTTTAAAATGTGATATGAATGTTAAAAAAGCCCCGTATTTCAATCAGATCTCTACGTCCAATTCTGGTAGCGAACTCCATAGCCCGTGTACAAATAGCCTTGATCAAGGCGTTGGGCTTGTCTTTAAGTTATAGACGGCCCGCTGAAGATAAAACTGAACAAAGCGCTTACAAGCTACGGAATCTGTTGCACGTATTGGCTCACAACGCGCCACGCTACGACTATGCACACATGCACGTACATGTATCGGTACGGTCCTAAACCCAACGCCTTGGTGGTTCTGCATCCAGCCAGCGAAACTCGGTGTACAAAGTCAAACAACTTTCTCAACCCGGTTTACTATGCTGCACGATATGAGACCGAGTGAACTCCCCCTACCGCCTCAGCTATACCTCAATACACTCTTCCCTTTTGTTAACGCACGACTGCCCCTAAAACCTGAAAGGAAATTCCTTGGATGTTTGACACACAATGGGGGAGCAATGGAAGCGGCTGTTCACTTGGTCTCATATCAAGCACCAATTGTCGCGGCTACGCTGCCGCGGTTTATGAACCAACCGGTCCAGTTACCGACTTGACATCAAGTCTGTCACCATACTGAAGTTCACCGGGATGACAGCATGACATCATCTTGGTCGTCCGCGCAGACTCGTAGCACAGTGCAAGCCGGGAGAACGGTGCTCTCACAAGGTCGGTGGTTTTGTTGTTTTATGTGCTTTTTAAAGCAAAAGGCTCGAGCGAAATAGGAAATTTATTATTTCCGGTTGAGCGTGCGCGAATTAGGAAAACAGAAATCACATAGTACACAACTACATGTATACTGCAACGCGATGCGTAAAAGCGGGACCCCGCTACACCAAATGGCGTCTACATCTGTGACCACAATTACTGGATGAAGACACACGTACTGTCATTGTTGCAGTTCGTTTCATGCAAATAACCTGTTTTTTTCTAAGACTTATTTGTAAGGTCTTGCAGGGCCTTTAAACAGCTTTGTGAAGGCATTAATTACGGCTGAGTTTGCGCTTAAATTTTGCGTATAGGTTTATACAAAAGGACCAACGTAGGGCTGATACAGTACATTATCAATCATGCCTCCATCTGATGCGCAGCTAATCGTCAAACGACCGTCTCCAATTACTGGACTACCAAGCGTACCCAGGTTCCCCATTGCCCCGTCAGCAAGGGTCTCCGGTTCGACCTCTTCATACGCTGGCGAGCCAATAGTGTCGTGTTCATCTCTTCCCGGTTTAGACAGAACGTGATACACGTGTTGGTCAGCCGTGCAGGTGGTCTCTGGCGATGTGCCTGTTCCGTTAAAGATAGCCGAACTAGAAGCGGGACTCGGCTCTTCTCGTACGGGAGAGTTACGCTGATGTCCCCCGCCCGTCGCCTCTACATCGCCCGCTGAAGAGGCCCGAGGTGCGGAGTGTGCTTCAGTCACATCGGTGTTCCTGGTCGACTGGGATTTTTCTTTGCCGACACTTCCTTTTTCTCGCATCCGCATTTTCCTTGAAAGGTAAAATATTGCCACGGCTATAAAGACGAGGAGTAACACTGAAGTTATTGCGCCTGCGGCAATGGGTCCAGCGGGATTATCTTTATACGGAGCTTGTGTTTTGTTCATTCCAGGTATGTTGGTCGAGCTACGCGTACCGTATTCGTGGCCTGTTGTTAAACCCGTTGCTTTCGTGAGTGGACTTGTTGAGTTTTCACGTCCCTGGTAGTGGTAGTGATCTGTTGAAATCGTTGCTTCCACGTATGAACTTGTTGAGTTTTCAAGTCCCTGGTCGTGATCTGTTGAACCTGTCGTCTCCACGAGTCCACTCGTGGTGCTCTCAGGCTCGTCATTGTGGCAACTCGTATCTTTTGAGCACACGTATACTTGCAAGCCTCTTTTGAGCTCGCGTTTTTCGGTCCAACTAGCCACACACTGATAAAATCCTTCGTCGGACGGTTCAACATCAGTAAGTAGTAAAGTATATTCGTAATACTGAGCGTCGGCATTTGAGAAAATAGATAACCGAGACTTGGAAGTTGTGTTCAATACGGTGGAATTTTGAGTCAATCGAACTCCTTTCGAGTTAAACCAAGAAATTTCAGGCCGATCGAAAGCTTTTGAAACAAAGCAATTTAAAGTCAAATTGCCACATTCGTTAACAGTTATCGGAATTCCAGACGAAAACCCTTGCAATAATGTCACTGAGCCAGTTCCAGGCCAATCACATCCCTCGCAAGAAACGAAAACCAAGAGACAGAAGTATTTCAAGGTGATAAGCGATCCCCGTCTATTGTGAAGAACCCTTATACAGATTGCCATTGTAGAAGGATTGTGTCTGGAGGCAGCTGAGTGGTCGTACAAATCATCAATAATAATAAACACCCATATCCATTTATATATAACTCGTGCCACACATGTCTGAGCAATGGTAAAGATATTTTCCCCTTGTATTTCCTCATTTCGTTTTTATGTCAGCTTAAATCCGGTTTGAACGGAATGTTTTCCTTGTTTGTAAACGCCCACCAGTATCCAATTCTGTTTCTCAGCAATGACCTTCACATGTTGCCTTTCAATTTCGCTTTTGTTGGAATGCTGCTTAAAAGTTAAACAGAATTTGTTCACCATAGTTATTATTATTCAGATTTCAGAAATATGAATATGTGCAATTCCATGATCAATTTGCAATTACATGTATATATTTGCTTATGAACTGACTTTAAATGATTGCGTATGAAAAAAGGTTCGGCAAAAACATGTTTGGTGTTTGAATAGTTGTGGAAAATATACTGGAAATTTATTTTCGTGTGGGAAATGTCATACATTTTGGAAGCATTGGGCAGCTGTAACGTGACTAACTGTAACGTTACTAACCATGATTTGTCGATAGTTCTTGAAACTCGTGAGAGTAGGTGTGACTTGGCATTTACAAAAACACACGCCAGTAAACAAGCAATGAAAGAAATATAATGGTTTGTTTCAGTTGTGTCGCATTTGAGGAAACGTTTTGTTTTAATGTATTTTTTCCCAAGGCCCTTTTTTCGTAACGTTACTTAGTAACCAAGATTAAAATCTTTATTACAATTAATAAAATGGAGCTAAATGATTGTAGTTATTACTGTCCAGTAGATGTTGGTGAGATGCATTGTTTGTACCAAAATGAAGAACTGACAGGCTTGCGTGTTGATATAAAAGAGGATAGAACTCCAGTAAATTGCTCAATGTGTAACGTTACTAACCGTGGAATTTCCCATTATGTGATTTATTTCAGGGATAATGACTCAGGAACCGCCGGGGTGAATAAATTCGATAGAAATGTGAACAACCATTGAGGAAAAAAATGCAATACCGTGTTTCGAGACCATTTTGGCTTCGTGGCTCAAGTGGTATAGGGCTGTATGTAAGGTCCGCGGTTTAAATCCCGGTGAAGTGAGGTTGTGTTTGGCTGCATCCTGATTTCCCAAACTCATGAAGTTTCGTCTACATTTTTATTAAGAAAAGGGTAGAATGTGGAGTTTCGGCGAGCAAAAATGTATGTTCATGGGTGCTGCAGGGTAAAAAGGAAAAGTTTCCTGTTCAGCGTAGCTTACTTACACGACAAAGTAAATCTATAAATAAACACCAGCTGGTAACAAAAACATGAGAAATGTCATGTATTTCAATGACATGGATATTTTTCAAGCCCCAATAGATAATTTATAGTGACCCAAACTTTTATACTTCATGAGTTGACAAGAAAAATCCGACTATAGAAGTGTTGATAGCAACGGTAACAAACACATGATTTTTGCAGACGACCTTTTTACTAATCATTCTCAAAAACCATGAATGGATTATTAGGATTGACTGAAGTATTACTCCATCTATGTAGCTGAAATTTCTACATGGCAGTTTATCAGCATTATACTCTTCAGATTATTTGTAGCGTCACGCACCATGCGCGCGCACCTTGTCCTATTGTGGCCCTGATTTTGTTGGAATTCTCTTGACAAGTTATTCACAAAATATTCGGAAACGGATGAGTTGGAGCTATTAAAATGCTTTGAAAACACCAACGGTTCATGTCATTTAATACTGGGAAAAGCAAGGGGAAATGTGGTTTCTTGTCTACTTTCCTGCCGTTAAACTCTAAACGAAACTAGAAGTGAAAACCAGCTGGCTTGAAGCTGGCTTTTTATGGATGTCTACCCGAAGTTGAAAAATGCAAAACAAATAGGCCTACGTGAATTAGTAAATTGGAAACTATTTTCTGACGATTAGGTTTCAAACGAGAGGTTGTGTGTAATTTATGAAACGTTTGAAAACAGGTGTATTTGGGTGTATTTATAGAGGCACAGTGGATGAGGTCACAATTATGTGTGTATTACGTGTTAGTGTTAACAGATCTGTTATCTTAATCGGATTCGTGACTCAGAACAAACTGTTAGTGTTGAACGTCGTGCGCAGAACGGCAAATTGCAGTATATGAGTGATGCATAGTTCAAATTTTGTCCAGTTAACCCCGCCCTCTTGGATATTGTTGCTTGGCCTCACACGCTATCGTCAAAATGTCTACACACACTGCAAAAACCAATGGGACTTTCAACGGAAAGCACAAATTCATTGGAAAAAACTCAAAGGTATTCATGTTTCAGGGTCGACAGTTACCGTAGCAGGCCAGTGATACAGATATGTCATATATTTATAACAATTCGCTTTCTTACCTTTGAACAGCGAATCGCCCGGCCTTGAAACCAATAATTAACCCGGAACATCGCATACAACATGTACAGTACAACGCATCGGCAGAAAATCGCGATCAATTTTGTTGTGATGCAATGCACTTTGACCTATGTGGGCGCTGTCTCCTAGCTTTGTTGTGATTGGTCGGCGGGTTCGGTTGATTGACAGGTGGGAACTATGCATTCTCCGTGTTAGTGTTAGCGTAACATATCTGTTGACTCGGTGTCTTTGGAAATGTCAAGGCGGTAGGGTTCTGCACAACTTTCAACACTACACTAAGTAACATAGAATTGTGACCTCCGTTCCGTGTTACACGAGCTTAACCACTGAGTGATTGAAATTTGCAAAAAAGTCTTAATTGTGGGTAATAATATGCAAGACCAAACACATTTATAAGTTGTTCTTTGAACTGAACCTCAATTTATTGAGAATTTCGAAAGTTCTAATATTAATTTCTTTTAATTTCAAATTTACAATTCCCCTGAAGGATCTTGTTGTGTAGATTACAAAACACTTTGAATTTTGAATATCGGTACAGGGGTTCCCAAGTTATGGCCAAAACAGTTTTGGAAAAAATGACCAATTCCTAGACAGCTCAACAAATAAATGGCAAAAATCAATTGTGATTTCACACCAACTTTTCTATTATATTCATCAACTTTAAATATCTTATTTGCTCTTTTCCTAGATGTAAATCACCCAAACTTTACATATCAGTGTTTCTTTCCCAAGTTATACACCTCATTGTTTAAATACAGTGCATTAAAAAAGCCCTATAAGTTCACAAACGGGCCAACTTTTAAGCCCAAATCGCCTACATTTCAAGAACATGTGTAGTTCAGCATCCTGAGATCTCAGGGAATTTCCACTCAAATCTGTGGAGTGAGCCGGCTGTTGTGTTCGGACAACACACGCCCGAGTCATTTTGATGTAATTTAATGAATTCGGTCATGTTATGCCGAAAAGAAACGATTTCTATACTTTCCAGAAATTGTATTGGGTTCTGTTCCTTATGACTATCCCATTCCTACAAAAATTTCTGGCGACGATCTTGATTTACTCCACAGTTTTTTAAATTAAGAATGTAATGTAACGGTTGTTGTTTAATCTTCGGCAACTAAGCCCTTTATGTCATCAACTGTACGGTTTTAGCTTTAACTATATTATCAACTTGAGATGACGAAGAAGGAGTTGCAGTTTTATAAGTGGGAGGAAAAACCCCAGGGAAATGCCCCAGGGGAAAACCCACGCGGTCAAGTAGGGACTGCAAACCCAATCCACATACACGCCCCGGATTCGAACCCGGGACACCAGAGGTGAAAGGCGAGGAAAGAACCCGTACGCCAACCCGACCGCCTCGTAATGTAACGGATTCCCCAGTGTGCTTTAAATAGCAACCAATCGCCGACGCGGACAACGGCCAGCCTTACCGAGTACATGTATCACATTCATGCAGGTGTTTACAATCTGCGCGCGTGACATTTGAATGACTGCTAAGCGTCCTGATTGGTCCAGCAGAGGCGACAAGATTTCTGTCGCTTGTTCCCCCGCGAATTGGGGCCGGTTTCAACAGGGCGACTGTACGCAGGAGTTGCGGAGTGCGTTAAAGGGGCACTGTTGCAAGAGGATGGTAGTTCAGATGCCTTATTCTTGGTGTATATATATGAATGTCTGCTGCCTTTATTAAAAGTATAAATGGGAGTTCACACTATCGCGGAAAAATCACACTGTTCCGTTGGTTTGTACACAAACTGGTTTGCCGCTTGTGCGCGGCCTATCGCGACGCGCAAAACTTTTGAGCTGGGTCAAAGTTCAAATTTGTTGAACTGTGACCGCGGTGCGCTGACCTTTCCAACGCGCGGCCAATGAGGTATCAGAGAAGCCCCAAGTTACCAGAGTGGAATTTTCTATTTTGGAATAATCGGCGATTGGGAGCTCATGCAATGCGGTGAGCGCAGCGCAAAAGTGTGATTTTTCCGCGATAGTGTGTATCCGCCTTAAGTTTGTTACAAATAATACTAATTTTCCCAAATTTGGGCTGAAAGACCAAATGTCAATAATTTGTGCTCTGGAGACATAGTCCAACTTTATTAAAAGTATAAATGGGAGTTCACACTATCGCGGACAACACACGCCCGAGTCATTTTGATGTAATTTAATGAATTCGGTCATGTTATGCCGAAAAGAAACGATTTCTATACTTTCCAGAAATTGTATTGGGTTCTGTTCCTTATGACTATCCCATTCCTACAAAAATTTCCGGCGACGATCTTGATTTACTCCACAGTTTTTTAAATTAAGAATGTAATGTAACGGTTGTTGTTTAATCTTCGGCAACTAAGCCCTTTATGCCATCAACTGTACGGTTTTAGCTTTAACTATATTATCAACTTGAGATGACGAAGAAGGAGTTGCAGTTTTATAAGTGGGAGGAAAACCCCCAGGGAAATGCCCCAGGGGAAAACCCACGCGGTCAAGTAGGGACTGCAAACCCAATCCACATACACGCCCCGGATTCGAACCCGGGACACCAGAGGTGAAAGGCGAGGAAAGAACCCGTACGCCAACCCGACCGCCTCGTAATGTAACGGATTCCCCAGTGTGCTTTAAATAGCAACCAATCGCCGACGCGGACAACGGCCAGCCTTACCGAGTACATGTATCACATTCATGCAGGTGTTTACAATCTGCGCGCGTGACATTTGAATGACTGCTAAGCGTCCTGATTGGTCCAGCAGAGGCGACAAGATTTCTGTCGCTTGTTCCCCCGCGAATTGGGGCCGGTTTCAACAGGGCGACTGTACGCAGGAGTTGCGGAGTGCGTTAAAGGGGCACTGTTGCAAGAGGATGGTAGTTCAGATGCCTTATTCTTGGTGTATATATATGAATGTCTGCTGCCTTTATTAAAAGTATAAATGGGAGTTCACACTATCGCGGAAAAATCACACTGTTCCGTTGGTTTGTACACAAACTGGTTTGCCGCTTGTGCGCGGCCTATCGCGACGCGCAAAACTTTTGAGCTGGGTCAAAGTTCAAATTTGTTGAACTGTGACCGCGGTGCGCTGACCTTTCCAACGCGCGGCCAATGAGGTATCAGAGAAGCCCCAAGTTACCAGAGTGGAATTTTCTATTTTGGAATAATCGGCGATTGGGAGCTCATGCAATGCGGTGAGCGCAGCGCAAAAGTGTGATTTTTCCGCGATAGTGTGTATCCGCCTTAAGTGTGTTACAAATAATACTAATTTTCCCAAATTTGGGCTGAAAGACCAAATGTCAATAATTTGTGCTCTGGAGACATAGTCCAACTAATTACATATGCAAAAAGGTCATATCTCAGGTTCTGATGATGCTATTTAGCTGAAATTTTGTTCAGAGAAAACAAATTAAAAAATTTTTAAAAATTCTTAAAACTTGAGTTTTGGAGTAAAAAATATTGACGAATTTGCAGCACATAATACCAGATTTTGCGCCCTGATTTCTACTGGAAAATAATGGCAGATTTCAGTCCCATTTCACCTGGAGACAGACAATCGTTCCTATTTTTCGTTGAAAGTTGCGCGTTTCACAAAATCGGCAGTTTTTTCCATAAAACAATTTCAAAGCTTTGTTTCGACCCAAAACTGTCGGCCATCGCTAAAACGTGTCATAATCTTTCAAGTGCTCCCTAAATAGTTGATATTGGGCAATATTTTCTAGTGAGAAATTCTCAATTTCAGCCGAGCTCGAAGAGCGTGAAGTGGTAATTTCACTGATATTTGTTATAATTTGGAGTTTTTTATTTAATATTATTGTAAAAAGAAGGCTCTAGTTTTTTATGGTACCGAAAATAAACTGTAAATTGTTGTGGAACCCTGTCAAATATCATCAACAAATTGTCCATCGTTGTCGTGTTTTTATGCGTTGTCTAGTGGAACAGTTCAGTGTGTTTGACCGGCCTACTAATATAATCAAAATTAACACCACCCACTTCGTTCAGATTAACTTAACAGTTAACAGATCTGTTACACTAACACGATCTGTAACAAGAGCTGTTGAACTAACATGAGATGTATCTCTAACACGTCATCAACACCATTTTAACATCTAGTTAACATGGTGTTTGTTCTGAGGTCACAATTCTGATTACATATAAGATCTGTTACACTAACACGTAACACAGAATTGTATTTGCCCTATGTACAGTGTAGAGAATTAACATGGTGTTAACACCGTGTTAACATATCTGTTAACACGGTGTTAACCTGGACATTCAATTAGAGGTCGAAATTAATGCCGTGTTAACAGAACTGTTAACAGAACTGTTAACAGAACTGTTAACAGAACTGTTAACAGAACTGTTAACAGAACTGTTAACAGAACTGTTAACAGAACTGTTAACAGAACTGTTAACAGAACTGTTAACAGAACTGTTAACAGAACTGTTAAACTAACACTAACACGTAACACACACAGAATTGTGACCTCCCACAGTGTTTTTACAGCGTGGTGTGTGTTTATGCCGCGTGACGATTGTTTAATCGGAGCGATGAGTGTGTTAACCGTCATTTACAATGATCCAAATGTGTACTTCTTGAGTTGACAAGAAAACCCATCCTGAGATCTCAGGGAATTTCCACTCTGCAAAGCGACATGACAATACCCTGAGGAAAAACACGCAAATCTGTGGAGCGAGCCGGCTGTTGTCTTGAGCCAACTCACGCCCGAGTCATTTTGATGTAATTTAATCAATTCGGTCATGTTATGCCGAAAAGAAACGATTTCTATACTTTCCAGAAATCGTATTGGGTTTTGTTCCTTATGACTGTCCCATTCCTACTAAAATTTCCGGCGACGATTTTAATTTACTCCACAGTTTTTCAAATTAGTAACAGGGATGCATGCTCACGAATGTAATGTAACGTATTCCCCAGTGTGCTTTAAATAGCAACCAATCGCCGACGCGGACAACGGCCAGCATTACCGAGTACATGTATCACATGCGTGCACGGTGTTTACAATCTGCGCGCGTTACATTTGAATGCCTGCAATCGTGCTACAATGCACTGCAAGCGTCCTGATTGGTCCAACAGAGGCGACAGGATTTCTGTCGCTAGTCCCACCGCCAAATGGGGCCTTTTTCAACAGGCCACTGTACGCAGGAGTTAGGGAGTGCGTTAAAGGGGCACTGTTGCAAGAGGATGAGAAAACCTGACTCAAAGTTTTGATAACAACGGTAACAAACATGACCAGAGTTTATTTTCGTCCTAGATGGTACGTTTTGTACTGTAACAAATTAACAAGTAAAGGTGCTTTTTTTAATGTGTGTGTGCACATTTGTTTTATTTTTACGATTCAGTTAACACAAAATTAATCCATAGATTTTTAACGTTTTCTGGTGTATTGATGTATTTATGTAATTTAATAATTTATGCAGCCTAGTTTAGAAGCGAATCTTCTTATACGTTATTATGCCCTTATTCTGCTATGGGATCCATAAACAAATCTTTCAAATGATGTAAAAATATTGGGCCTTTAAAGGAAACACCAGCTTACTGTTTACATAATGTGGCGATGTAGCATCATTGACAATAATTTGTCGATGGTCGTTGTGAAAACAAATAATCATTCAAATGTCAGGTAAGTAACTATACAAATGTTTGAAATTAACAAAAGAGGCCAAATGTTGGGCTACACGCTTTACCAGCCGTTCGGCGCTGTATTATGATGTGTATATTATTTGTAAATAAAAGTGGCGTTCGATAAGCTTACACGGATCGACACGTGTTATCCTCGTTTCCTCGTTTTCCCTGACTCATCACATGTACACCTTGCATGATCCTCCTCAGGTCATCGCTGACTCGAGGAAGAAAAGACGCGAAAATCTGAGAGATTTTCTCGTCCATATCAATACCCGGAAACCCCTCTTTTGAAATCTGTTGGCAGATATAGTGTAGGGCCTATATAGTTTTGGTACGGGTAATTATTTTCCAACAAGAAGTTAAACCCCGGCCCAGGATAGGAGTGAAACCAACCGCGATTATGCATAGAACAAACGTTTCTACGGCTGGACATAAAACGCTAAAAAACGGCCAAATTTTATGGTTTCTTTTATTTCGGAAAGACTTTCAGAATAATGTATGGGTCTATGGTGTGTGTGTTCCTAAATTTAAGTCGACGCAGCAAGAGTGTCTTGGCGTCGCATACAAGTTGGAAGCCCGAAGTCTTTAAAGATAGTCTACTTGTTTAGTAGGTGGTACTTGTTGTCAAGATGGTAATGGTAGTAATCATCCTGTGAAATTGTTTCGTCTATATTGCCCCCATTCATGAGAAAAATTACAAAACTATTTGAATCTCCAAAGATCTTTTTTTTAGCCATTCATTCGTGCACAAGAACCGTGCTTAGATTTTTTAAGTATTACTGGATTTTTAAGTTTTCCGGGGGGTGTTTCATAAAACCTTAAGATTAATCTTATCTCCTGAAAATTGATCTTATCTCCATTGATCAATCTTTAATATAAGATTGATCTTATATCAGTTTCATAAAATCTTTAAGAGTGATATCAATCTTAAAATTCACTGGTGATCAATCTTAAATTTACAAGTGATCTCAATCACTTGTAAGTATAAGGTTTTGTGTGTGGAATTAATCTTAAGATGGCCGACAGTTATACATGAACATTTTTTTAAATCGTGGCCGTACAGTTTTACTTTAATGAGCACCAAAACTCTTATGTTCTACAGGCTTAAAGGGGTTTTCAGAGACAGAGTAAACCCTTTGTATAGATATTGGCTAATGATAAAGAAATGTACAAGAGATACAGATTCACAAGGCAAGGATTTATGCACATTATCGATATCCTTGGGGAAGTCCTACAGCCCAGTTGATATTTTAGTTAGTGAAGCTGTATCGTGGAGTAATTTATATTCGCGCACATTTAATTTCGTGCACGGACGCTTTTTTCGGCGTATCTCCTCAACAAAAACACGCACTGACGTAAAATGTTTCTTAAAGGCACAGGCTCGTCAGCAATGCGCGTACGCCAAATTCGTGCCACGAAATTTGCAGCTCCAAGCCTGTGCCGTTAAAAGTTGTTTGTCACATTATCTTTAAATTTGCATGTACATAACTTGCATGTAAATAACTTGTACATGTATGTCTGTCAACCAGGCATGTGTACTGACATATTACATAACTATCAAGTGCACAGGTAGCAATCCTGGGGATGGAGGGGGCAGGGTAGGACAATAGGGGGAAAGGGCGGGGAGGAAAGATGGAAAAGAGGGATGGAGGGAGGGGGAGTGGACCGGATGGAGGGGTGGGGGGACCGGGGCATTCCTGTCCGTGGGCGACATATTTGGCTTTGGCGCGCCTTTTAGTGTCGAAATCGTATCGTGTTCTCATATGGCAAAAATAAGCTATAAACAACCAGTAAAAATATGCAGAATGACTTTTGAAGACCTACTTTAAATAATTCCGAGGCAAACAAGTCTTTAAAAAGGGCTTACGCGGATCAAAAAGGGCTTACAGTACTTTGATTTTTTTTTTAAATATATTTTTTTGAAAACATACTTTACAATTTACCTTATTGCTCGCAAAATATAATTTTCCCAACATTGAGACATGTTTGCTAGTACAGTTGATGAACTATTTCAGAGTCTAAATTTTATTTGAACGTGGCAATAAAGGCGGATATGTTTTTTTATAGGCCTATGTGTTTTTATGCGCGAAACTGGCGTAAAAAGTGTATAGTACCTGTACTACGTGCTGTAATGTGTATACAGCGTGCAGTACAGTGGACATGCTAGGCATTGGCGTACGTAAATTCAAATTATAGTCACAATATTTTTATTGCCCGAATAAGTTTGTAATGACTATTTTGTTCAAGAATCTGGCTTTATTTTATTATATTCAATTGGTATGTCAGGGAAAATGATGATTTGGAGAAATTGCTCAGAACATTTTGATGAAAAAAACAATATTTTGTCCGTTTTGCAAATCCACGAGATGACCTAAAATTGCAGTTTATTTAGTCCCGAATAATTTCGCCAAAAAAGCCCTAACCATGTCTCATACATGATCGTCGCTGTCACCACGAAGTGACACCCAAGTGAACTTCAGTTACAGTTCGTGAAAACCGCAGTGTGGGGGACACAAGTTTTCACGAACTGACATCCAAGTGTGCGCGCGCACTCAGTACACTGCACCAAAAGCCATGGATTTTTGTTTCCACGAACTGACACCCAAGAAAACATTCAATTTATCCGAAAAAAGGCCTTAAAAATGCTTGATACGAATGATATCATCTGAATACTTGTAGAATAATAGTAAAATATTTACCGCAACAATCCGTATATAATTAGTAATTTTACGATGGGTGTCAGTTCGTGAAAACAAAAATATTGGGTGTCAGTTCGTAAAAACAAAATTAAGTGTTGACAAAATGCACGTAATTTTGTTTTCACGAACTGACACCCAATATTTTTGTTTTCACAAACTGAATCCCCTCGTAAATTAACTAATAAGGGATTGTTGCGGTAAATATTTTACTATTATTTTACAAGTATTCAGATGATATCATTCGTATCACGCATTTTCAAGGCTTTTTTTTCGGATAAATTTAACGTTTTCTTGGGTGTTTTAGTCAGTTCGTGAAAACAAAAATTCATGGCTTTTGGTGCAGTGTACGGAGTGCGCGCGCACACTTGGATGTCAGTTCGTGAAAATGTGTGTCCCCCACACTGTGCGGTTTCATGAACTGTAACTGAAGTTCACTTGGGTGTCACTTCGTGGTGACAGCGACGACATGTTCCTCAACGGCAATTCCAAATTTTGGCATCCGCGTCATCTGCTTATAAAAGCATTTTTTCCCTGAAACTTTGGTCTATAATCATAAAAGGGTATCGTTGAAACCCGGAGGTCGGAGGTAACCCGGAGGTAGAATTTGTTGTGACCGTGTAGTACATGCTACAACCTACCTCCGGTGTAGAACGTACCGCGCGATAGAGTCGATGTGCTCTCTCATGTAACAGCCGCTGTGCAGCTGGTACGTGACGACGCCGTCGCGAGATGGCGCTATTACGTTGACCTCTCCGCCCTCGCGCATGCGCATATTTGATTTTTGGTCAAAGAGTGTGAATTTGATGGCAAGAAAGGTCTCAAACTGTCCCCACGATTTCACCGAAACTAGACATCGGATCGATGCGTACTCTTCGGAATATTTATAAACTGGGGTGAGTGCACCTATTGAGCAAATATCAGAGCCGTGGGCCAAATTTCATTTGCGTGAGTTTGCCGTGCAGATTTGGTGTATAGCAGAACACAGGGCTAAGGTTCCGAAAACCGAAGCACTGCTCGCGGGGCTAGCGTAGGCCTAAATCCAATGTGCGAAAAAATTGTACTTTAATAGTAGTCAACAGCCTATTTTAATTATCATAAAATAAAATGCACAAATCTGGGCTAAGTTAGGCATATATTAGGCCTATATTATGTACTATATTATGCCTATTGTATAGCCTAGCCTAGCCTAATGCATAGCCTAGCCCTAGGTTACATGTAGGTCTACTGTCACACACACACAGTATACACCATGTACACGCCTATGGCTATGCACATACATACATGATGCACACAGTCACAGTATGGCTATGCATTATTACTACTACGCCTACATAGTACATAGCCATAGGCCTATGTGTAAATTGAGCTCAAAACCTAGTTTAAAAACTACTTTAAAAACCTCAATCTGTGATCAAACACAATTCAATGCAACAACTCAAGATGTTTTTACTATATAATGCTCTCCAAGTGACATACAAACAACCTTAGTCATACATTTTTTATGATTCTTAATGCAAAATTACCACACAGTGGAGCAAAACAAGATGGCTACTTTTCAAAAGTTGGCTGGAAAATGCTGCTCAAAAGGTCAAGGTCATATCATCCTCTTCCAATAACATTTGGGGAAAATATTATATGATATAAGATTGATTATTAATCTTATCCTAAGATTGATTTTATGAAAGGGAATTTAAGATTAATTGTAGGATAAGATTAATTGTAAAGCATTCATTCTTAATTTTAAAGATAAGATCAATCTTATCCTTATCTTTATGAAACACCCCCCCCCCCCCGAAGTATTACTGCCTCTATGTGGCTGAAACTTCTACGAGGCAGTTTTCTCGCCCCATGCTTTCAATTACCAGTGGCGATGATGCTGTTTTTAACAGTTTACCAAACGAGTATACTACCTTTTAAAAACTTGTCGAACGCTAACAAATGAAACGCGCACTTAAAGGCAAAGGCTCGTTAGCAATGCGCGCGCCAAATTCGTGCCACGAAATACGCAGCTCCACGCTTTTGCTATGGAGCTGCGTATTTCGTGGCACGAATTTGGCGCGCGCGCATTGCTTACGAGCCTGCAGCCGATTTCACGAATTTTACGCAATATTACGCCAAAAATTATTGCGCAAGTAATGGCGTAAGTGGACTTGCGCAATGGCGTAAAGTTTCGTGAAATCGACTGCTGTACCTTTAAGGCGGCGTTTACTGTAATGTTTAGCGAAAATTACTAGTTTTAAATTCCATCATATGCAAATGTCGTTAACTGGGAAACCTCTTAGCAAGCCGCATTGACATTCTTACTGCCGAGCCCACGCAGGAAAAAAGTGTAACGGCGACCATTTTGCCGTTTACTTTGAAACGAGCTATACTTTCTGGTATTCGTTAAATGGACGTTGGCAAAGGGTTCTAACACTCATCCAAACTACGCAATTAAAACATCAATACAGTTCTAAATACGTTCTGTCTTGTGTTGGCTGCCGAATGCTAGTTTGATACACAGGTCCTCTTACCCTAATGGGGGGTTCCCCATCATAAGGCTGATAAAACGGATTTACAATCATACCCTGGTCGGCATTATTGGCTTCTTTACGCCACTTACGCACACCTTTATGTCCACCATATGGTTTACGCTCACCGTAATTTGGTTTACGCTCACCGTAATCTGGTTTACACATTTCGTTATTTGCACTAGAAATAGTCGAATTAACTTGTTCATAAGGTCCAGTTGTTTGTAATTGGGTAGAATCGCTTGCCTCTGCATGTGGCTCAACAGTATAATAAATCACGTCAGCGTTGCTGGGTCCTCCGGTTGCCGGCTGCGGGATTTCCGAGTACGTGGCGGTCTCACCAGCGAAATTTATCTGGACTTCGTACGGGGCTCCAGTCTTCGTTGCCCCGTCGATGCTCCTGGCTTGCACCGCTGTCCTTGTCGGCCCGGTTCCGTTGCTGTGGATGGCGTTGGTGTCCAGGGTCGTGACAGAGTAAGGCAGAATGACTTTCCCGTTAATAGTCTCGCCAACCCTGCCTGAAGATACAGTAGAGGAAACAGATTTCAGATATGGCGTCGTTTTCAATTCCTCCGAAGGTCGGTCTTGGAATTTTTGTTTGACTAAACAAATGGCGATAAACACCAGCAGAAGGACTACAGGCACTGCAACAGCAGGCACTGCAATGTAAGCATTATTTCTAGAAGACAAAGGTGCAGTTTCAGTAAATGTAATTCCTGTGAGCGTAGATGAAATCCCTTTAGATGTAATTCCATTGGGTGTAAATGTAATCCCATTGGACGTGTTGGGTGTAAAAGTACTACTTGTGATTCGAACCGTCGTAGAAATTGTAGTAAGTTGGCGTCCTGTGATGGGACCAAAAGAACACGTCTGGTTAAGACCAGGGAATGCCACACTGGTGACGACACATGTAATCAGGTCATAGTCTTGGAAGTCCGAAAGTTGGACTTCGCTTCGCAAACGGTCAGTTCTGGTGGGTTCAATGTGGGTTTTATTAATGACCGTTGTATCTTGTGCTTCCGAGTTGATAATCCATGTGATGTTTACTATCGGATTTCCTTTACTTGGTTCACACCATGCAAAAACGAGGCCCGATTGACTTTGGTTCCAGGAACAGTGTGGATTTTCTTTAGGGAAGTATTTTACGGATATGGTGGCGTAACTGTAGCCGTCAGAAACATCACCGAGCACGTCATATCTTGACGAACACACGTAATCCCCAGAGTCTGTCACTGAGACATTACGTATCTTCATAGAGTATGTCGTAGCATTTCTCATATCAACAGTCATTCGCGCGTTTTCGTTGTCTGACAACCAGCAAACTCCCCCCGGCGAGTCGCAATATTTTCCCCAACGAATAAAACGTACCACCGCTTGACTGACAGAAGCAGTACAATCTAAATGTAACTCATCGCCTTCAAACACGTCAACAGGAATATCTTCATTAACAGTGCTGTCAATTATGACTGTTATCTCACGGGCTTGTAGCGTAGCAAAAAGCAGGACGAAACCCATCACAAAATGGTAGCAAAGAATATGGGTTGTTTGAATTGCGTATCTTCTTTCCACGGTGTCCGTCATGCTGAAATGTAAATAATATTGAAAGGTTCGCGCGTCCAATATCGCCAAACCGATATCATTTGTTTCACGGGTGTCCTTTTACTTCAAAATTCCACTAGTCTTGTATAGTTATACATGGTCGGATTTTGACTGAATCTACACGTCGAAGTGGCTGTCATCACTGCGAATAAAAATGGCCGCAAATGTAGTCGTTCCGAGGACAGACACAAGATTTCTTTTAGACTTAAAAACGAGAGTATATTGAATTCTCGTCAGATTCCACAACTTAAAAACTTATATGCACATTTCCCACGGTACCTTTTAAAGTTCACTCCGCCCTAATCTATGCATTGTATAGGCCTACTCAAAGTTTACTTCAGTGCTATGAAAGACTTTGTGACGTATTTCATGGTGTACAGTCGTCAAGTATTCTATACAAAAGCTTTGTACCCACTTTAAATTTGTGCACTTTTAAAATTGTACATGTAAATCTATGGTCCGCTAGATTTCAAAAGATATTATTCACACGCGTGCACGCTATGTACACCCACAGGTCAACTATTGAGAGTTCGTGATTTTGAAGGTCACAAACGCAACAAAGTTTACGTCATTCATGAGATCGAGTATGGGTATACCATAGAGTTAGGTATAGAAACCTAGAGTGTGCACTAAATATTCACGTGTGTGGACTGTCCGATGTGGACGGCGCCATGTTTGCTTAACGCTATGAGTGCAAAGTGGGCGACACCCCTTTGCCCACCGTGCACCCATATAAGCCAAAATGGCGGCGTCCATAATAAGCCTGTCCAAGTCTATGGGTGCACCCCAGTAAATAGGCAGAGATCCGTGCGCCGAGCTCATCATGAATATTTTGTTGTTGTTGTTGTATATTTTATGGCATTTTTCGGCAACTAAGGCCCTTTATGCCATCAACTATACGGTTTTAGCTTTAACTATACTATATTATCGACTTGAGATGACGAAGAAGGAGTTGCAGTTTTAGAAGTGGGAGGAAAACCCCCAGAGAATGCCCCAGGGGAAAACCCACGCGGTCAAGTAGGGACTGCAAACCCAATCCACATGCACGCCCCGGATTCGAACCCGGGACGCCAGAGGTGAAAGGCGAGGAAAGAACCCGCACGCCAACCCGACCGCCCTGAATATTTTGTTTGCCCTCAATTCCTTTTATATTAGAGAGAATTGCGATCTGAACGAGTGTGGTCTTGTGTAGAATATGACTATCGTCGCGATGTGGGATATTTTTTCTTCCAACTACAAACATTTTAGACACTGTAGCTCCTAAAATTGGCCCTATTTTTCCCAGTAGCGTATGTGCCTTTGTTCCAAAATGGACGCTGGTCTGTTTAGCAATTTTCGCTGTTGCATGGATAGTTTTGTTTCAAGTGGAAAATAGGGAATAAAAGTGACGGATTACCCTTATAAAATTGAACAGAATTGAAAAGATGAGACTTCAATGATTATTTTGGTTGTTGTCCTGAGAAGCTGAAAGAGTTGTGAGTATTTTTAAATGATTTTTAAAAAGTGGGCATTTATTATTGGTTCCTATGGGAGCCTATTTACTGGTGTGCAACCCTATGACGTCCCCCAAAATCTAGGGGCTTTTCAAAATCTCGGCTTTGTCTCCGTCTCTGTCTCCATGTGGTTTCCATGTGGTTTACATGGAGCCGGAGCCTGAGCGACCTCTCGCGATAAACTGTAGCCAGCGACTAGGCTGGTTACCGGAATATCTTGGTCTAAAATCCAGACTTACATGCGCGAGGCTAAATTATAACCTTGTTCTTTCTGTATGCACACGATGTGTTATGTGTTTCTTCCATAGAGTTGTATAAGCCGTAAGGATAGAGGGCGCACTCGGACGTTTGCCGGCCCCGCATGTAGAGTGGCAGCCATGTTTTGCCGTGGCAAGAGCTGGGGCGGATTGTAATATGCGGTCTAAGACCGGTCTTATTTTAAGGCTTAGCCGGCTAACGCAGAGTCCACTAAGACCTGAGTCTATAGTTATAGCCCGCTTGCAATATAAACTGTTACAAATAGTTTTATCCCCCTGTGTGATTGAAGATATCCATGATTAAAACCAACCTGCCCCAAAACCACTTCGCCCTGAACCACGCCCTGTGCACGAAGTGGTTTTAGGGCGAAGTGGTACTTGGGCGATGTAGTGTTGGACGAAGTAATTTGGGGCGAAATGGCACTCGGGCGAAGTGGTTTGGGGCGATTTGAATTTTCGTCTCATGAGACGAAAACTAATTGTTTTACTCATTTCTCAAAGCCAATAGCACTTCAGACAAAACCATTCCATGGGAAGTTTTCTACGGTTATCATGTTTATATTGTGTAAGTTATAGGCGTAAATCTGTGAACGTTTCTGATTTTCGAGATTATCAATGATGTATACTGCCTTTAAAGGCAGAGTATACATCGTTATATAGCCGTCCGCGTCACTGCCATTAAGATGTACATGTTTTTCTGTTGGCGCAGCTGTACTTTAATTAGACTGGTTTATAGCAATGGGCTAAACCTGCAGTGACTAAGCCAAGACTGGCTAAAGTTGGATAGCTGGTCTTATAATGATAATAATCTATAACTGATACCGGTCTTAGACCATGGCTAAGTCGATTTTATTGCAATCCGCCCCTGGCGTTCGCGCATGATGTACAGTGCACTTTACGGCATACAGCTGCGTGTAATTATCAAAGAAATGGCATTTTGTTTTACGAGTGAGGAATTTTATTATTAGTACAGCAGATAAGTGAAAATTTGAGGGGAATCGTTCACAAGTGGATACAAGCACCAAATTTTGCATAGATATCCCTTTTGGACCACTTATTTGGAAAAGCCCGTTAGCCACTTGAAAATTCAAAATGGCCGCAATGTTTTTCAAGATGGCCGCCTTGTCGACATAGAATTGTGTTCTGACTTCATAAACTATCCGAGATTTGTCCAGTTTGAATGATCTTGGAATCCATTAATTTGTTTTTATCAATTATTAACAATTATTCAACATCCTATGAACACCGTGTGGTAAGGCTGACTGCACAAGCCTCCGTAGGAGCCACTGGGGCAGGGTGCGCCACTCTGTCTGAATTGCATGCCCTTTGAGTACTAGTCTCGTAACCAGACCTGCTGGGGATGCTCGCCCAACACGTCTGGAGATTTGCTATGAGAACTCATCGCTGATTGGTTGACGTCCGCACTGAATTTCGGTGCGGGACCCCTGTATGCGAAGCTTTTGGCTCTTTATTATAAGCACCGCGGTAAAGCTCGGAAGGCTGCACACACCAGTATAAAAAAACACACCGAATCAACACATATACCTAATCAAAACACACACCAACTAGTCATGACATGAAACATGACACTCACCCACATTACATTACAGTTTCGCCACAAGACTACCCGAGAACCTGCACTTCTGGCGATTTTTTTTAGACCCGCAGCTCTGGAGGTCAGCTCTTGGACCTAGAGGAAATCACTTAAAGGGCCCATGATTTTGGATTTTTATCAATAAAATCGATGCTATAAAACCACTCTACTCAGTTAGTCATAACAAATCCTATTTGGAGCTTGTTTTATGGGTTAAAACGGAAACATGCATATTCATGACCAATGTCATGATGTCACAAGATGCAAACACAGGGAAATCATACTCAACTGTGCACAAATGATTCCACTTTTTTCTTATAGAGAAATAATCCCTTTTGACGAAAATCCAGCATTTAGGCTTTTTTCGATAGTCCAAACATCCCTCTTGCCGACGTGGATTTTTATTATTTTTTAATTGTCGGTTTTAAGTGGATAAATTGCAAGCAAAAGTGCGCTTTTCGAAAATGAGATTTTCGCGATTTCTGAAACGCTCATTAGGTATTCATGATATGCGCGTGACCCCGTGACGCAATCCTGAGAAAGAGAAGTCAACACGATTGTTAGCTCCATACGTTTACACGCAAACAACTTGGAAAACCGTCTCTGTTAGATGGTGTTTTTTGAAGAATATTGTTGGTCCAAAAAGCCAGAGATATGCCCAGTAGCTGCGTAGTTGTATGTTTTACCTGACACTATGAAAAAAAGGAGCAGACAGATTTTCTTTTCTATTACCAAGAGAGAGACAAATTAGTCGCTCATTCTAACTTGTATCGGGCGATGTTCAAACACGTCGAAGCTTCCCCCGCAGTGAACCGTCCAATGCTGTAGACAGACCGCTGTGAATGCCGTTCGTTCCGTGACAAAACCACCCGTCGCAATGCACCAGTATTTACTTCAAAAGAGCTTCATTGTGAGCGACAATTTCACCGTTTTTTCACAAAACAGGTAATAGTAGAGTGTTGTCAAGTGTTTTTCACGTTTGTATTTTGAATTACAAGGACAAAACAGGCATGATAAACATTCACTACGTGTATTTTCCATTCAATACTGCACAGGCCGTTTTGTATGTTTCTCAGGATGACGTGAAATCCCTGTTGATAAACAATCCAAGTGACCTCGAGCGTTTTAGAATTGGGGTGAAGAGGGTCGGAACTGCTTTACGTTTTAAGCAAAAGTCTGTCGATTTTTTTGTGAAAAAAAAAGTTGTCATGGTGTTGTAGACTCATACACCTCCATGATCAACAGAAAAACTAAAACAAATGTGGACGGGGGATTCTAGCTGTTTAAACTTCCTGGTAATTTTGTAATATATGCTGTTTAAGTTTGTTTTTTATGTTGCCTGTTGTAAGACATGACAAAATTTGCCTCAAGTCCAACTTGAAATCTTATGTGTTTTCTAAACATTTCCTTTCCGTCTTCCTTAAGGCGCGAGGTCAAAATACAAACGGTCTGTATACCGGTAAACGGTTCGAGTTAATCCCTCTTGGAACCGTTTGTCTGTGGGCAGAAAACCGTTTGTTCAGCGAACACGGGTGGATTGAACACTGCCAATTATCTACCATTTGGCCAGACCAGCTGAACCGTTTGCTTGCTCACTCAAAACCTTACAACGGTGTATCGTTTATGTACCGTTTCCCGGTATACAGACCGTTTCTATTTTGACCTCGCGCCTAAGTGATGTGTTGTTTGGAGATTTATTGCAATGAAATCTTCAAAGTTGAAAAGTCTACCTTTTAGTGATTTTACATCCAAACGAACAATAGTAAGTAATCTGTCATAAGAAGCAAAGATTAGGCACACAGCTGTTTAGCATGTCATGGCCATTTAAGGAGAAGTCTTGAAAGCGATTCCAAAGTGATTGGTTGACAATAAGGATACACCAAATGCCTTTCCTTGTCTTTTATTGTCGCCCCTAACTACCATAGCGTGCTGCTAAAAGGTGCTGTCACACCATAAGGCGCTGCTCTAAAGGGTGCCTTCCCACCATAGCACGCAGATAAAGGGGGCTGTCGCACCATAAGGGGCCACTAAAGGACGCGTTCCTTCCATAGGGGACAGTTAAAAGATGTTGTCACACCATAAAACATTGATAAAGAGCTTCTTCTCACCATAGCACGCACCTGAAGGGTGCTATCATACCACAAGGCACTGCTAAAGGCCGCCATCACACAATAGCGCGCGGCCAAAGGGTGCTGTCACACCTTAAGGCGCTGCTAAAGGGTGCCTCCCCACGATAGGACATGGCAAAAGAGTGCTATCACACCATAAGGCGCCGCTAAAGCTCGCCTTCCCACCATATGCCCTACGTTTAAAGCGTGCTGTCACTCCATAAGATTCCGCTAAGTGCGCCTTCCCACCATAGGGCGTGGCTAAAGGGTGCCGTTACACCAAAAGATGCCGCGAAAGTGTGGTGTGCGCTTGCACCATGGGGTGCGGCTAAAGGGTGCTGTTACACGATAAGATGCGACTCAAATTTGGTACCTTGTGGAGACATGGGTTCTAAAGGCAACAAAAGAGTGTAAAGGTATCCAGAAGGCAATTCTAAAGGTCTCCACAAGGATAGCTCTGGTTAGTCTTGTGGATTTTAGGGAAAATTGAGGGCTTTCTAAATTATTCTGGTCGAGCCCGCCGCTAGATTATGAATTTTGGCAATTAAGAACGAAATTTGGGCTGGGAAAAAAATGTCTGCTTCGTACGGGAGGCGCCTGTCGAAATTTTTTAGCAAATTGTAGCCTTGCGTTGGGGGAACAAAGCCAAGGGGAACGGGAAAGCGGCCGCTAAATGGCGCCATACCAACATAGCGTGCCAGTAACACTATTAGGCGCTTCCAAATGGTGCCTTACCACCACAGCGTGCTGCTAAAGGGTGACGTCACACCATCTTCCCACCATAATGCATGGCTAAAGAGTGCTGTCACACCATAAGGTGCTGCTAAAGGGCGCCTTTCCACCATAGGGCACGGCTAAAGGGTGCTGCTTCGCCATAATTAGATACCGCTTACGGGCGCCATACATGTACCAACATAGCGTGGGAATAAAGGGTAGCGGTATAACACCATAAGAGGCTAAAGTGTGCCCTTCCAAATAGGGCGCGGCACAAGGGTGCTATTACACGATAAGATGCTAAAGTGTGCCCTTCAACCATAAGGCGCGGCTAAAGCTTCGGCGCTGTTAGAAAGGGCGCCATTCCATCATAACGTGCCAATAGGTATCTAACATGGAACGGTACGTAAGCGAACGTTATGACCTATAATATAACGTATTGTTGAACAAAAGGGCAGTTGACGTGCTGAACAATACCCGTGCCATGCACATAAAAACCCTTTTGTCGGGTCCACTGTGGCATGTTGATAAGAGTCCCATTCAATGGCTATCGGATTATGCTGAGTGACGGGCGATCTACCCGCGCACATTTTCCGCGTGTGCTTTAGGGCGTTTCACACTGCATTGTTTTCTTCCGTCAGACGTACGTAAACATAATTTGTTAATACGTCAACATGACGGATGACGGAAGGGTTGATCCTAGTCGAATTTCCATCCGTCGCGTCTGTAGCGCGATCAAAATAATATTAATCAAAGCATGGTTTTCTAAAGCGGTTCGTTTGAGAAAATCCTGTGGTGAATTCTTTGTTTTAGACTGTGTGGCTGAAAGAAGGATGAAACAATGCTGGGTGAATTTCCATGCGGTCGGGCGTACGCGTGCGTCTAGTGTGAGCCGCTGTTAAAAACGTACAGAACGGCAGTGTCTGGAAGAAATTAAACTTATCCGAATGCAACGACGTATTCGTCTGACGGACGAAAACAGTGCAGTGGTGAACACACCTATTATACTGAGGGCTCCGGAAGGCGGTCGTGTTAAAAGCGTATATTAAACACGTGGATTTAAAACAAACCTAACATACACAGCGGCGTAGCTAGAGTTCTCTACAGGGGGGAGATTCTGGGGTTCTGCTGGACGTGTCTGTGGGAGGGCGGCCGTGTAATACCAAAACAAAATGTTGCTAGTACATGCGAGCGCCGGCGTCGCTCAGCGGGGATCCGAGGGGGCCCTTTTAACCCCCACCTATATTTGTTTTGGCAATTTTGTACATATTACACCATCGCATTTTACACCAGATAAACAGCACTTTAGACTGTTTTCTTGGGAACAAAATAAACAAAATAATTTCCAGTGAACGTCCCTGAACAGCTACACCGCTGAACATACATTCTCCCTGACGCAAGCCAAATCAATTATTATTACTAGCGTGGATTTGGTTTTAAAAATAACATAAATAAATTATAAAAATGTCGATAATGGAGCTAAACAATTTGCCTTATCGACGCAGGTACAGATAAACAAAACATGTTTGCACATGTTTAATCTACGTTTTTAAAACTGCTCCAATATATGGTACATGTAATGTTCAGCACTAGGCCTTTTTGTTGGGCGATACGTCATGTTATAAGTCATAACGTTCGCATACGTACCGTATCTGCCGTCCCATACTACCTAAGCGAACGTTATTACCTATAATATGACGTATAGGCCTAATCACCGAACAAAAAAGATCTGCTGAACAATGCGCGCCCAAACTTCTACAAACATTCGGGAACGTCCCCTCGACGGTCAAAACAAACGTGACAAAAAACGAACATTCAGCGAACGTTCGCAGAACGTTATGTGTTAGCTGGGGAGGCAATTCTGGTAGAGTGGTGCACCCTGCCTTACCGGCTCGTACGGTAGCTGATGCAGCCAGCCTTGCCTAATTGAAATTAGTACCACTAAAAAAAAAACTAAATCTGACATCATCAGTTAGAGAAGTTATTGTTTTTACCCCGGTTCTACCCATTCCATGCCTGTATTTATGACCACCATTTTGAGTTTGTGGCTTTTTATATTGTTTGTCGAGGGTTGGATTGAAATGTTGTGGACACCAGTGAATTCCCTGGCCCTTAAAACCCTAGGTTAGACATTTAAATCACGTTTCTACTCCAAATATTAAAGCGATGGGACCGGAAACCAATCTATAAAACAGCCGGCTGAGGTATTGGCTTGTTCAATACTTTGTGATTTTGTACATTCAAATTCTTCATTAAAAATTCTGAAAATTACAAATTTGGGCATGGATTTTTATTCAAAAGAGTAGTTAATACTATTTTTTAAATATTGTGTTACGAGAAGAAGAAAAGTACAGGAACTTCTAACTACATTTCACAAAAACTGTGAACAGGACAACGAGGAGCGCCACCAATGATTTAATTATCAAATTTCATGTTGTCTGCAGGTGCCAGAAGTGGTTGAAAATTATGAATATTTTAAAATGCCCAACTTCTCAGAAAGGTCATCAAGCAGATTCTGATAATATAAAGTATATACTTTATTAAACTTTGGAAACCTGTTATATATCTTTCAGTGCAAGGTTAAGGTAAAAACTGGCATTTGGCTGCCGGACTATAATAAGGACAACATTGTGGTATCCGAGTACGGAATTCTTTTCATGTTTACGCCGGGTCTGCTATAGCCTTGTCCAAGGCCGTCTGCAGGTTTTTTTGCTGTACGAGGGAATATTTAGTCTAGCGCATGCAAACTGCACACGGCATGAAAACGAGCCACTTTGAGATAACGACTTCTGTAGTAAACCCGTACGGCAATACATACTGCGTACTAGCTGCGTACGGCCTGGTCTAGCTCGATAGACAGCCTTGTGGCGTCTGTAACTTTCGGGTTTAATGTGTTTCTTTATATTTTCGGCCGGTTATGGCCGAAAATGGGCGGGCTTTGGATATGCGGGTATGCAAGGTATGAATATTTAACATTTGTCTTCAGCCAATCAAGAGCTTCATGAGTAGCACGTAATGCCGCGAAGCGTGCATTATGCATATCATGGCGTCCTCATGTTACGAGAACCGTGGCATGATCGATGGACGAAAACAACAAATATTCTCGGGTTCGTAGCATTTTTGTGCTTATCTGTTTACGTATTTGATTACACTTCTGGGGGACAACGGTCGTAATATGACAGCTTTTCTGAATGATTTGTAGGAGCTCTTAATACTGCCTCGGATAGCTCCATGGATGAACGAACTGGGGATCGCAGATCATAGCGTTTTTCAAACATAGACTGGCGTGCGTCGACCAATGAAATCTCAGCTCTCGCTGGGGTGGTTTCCCTATTACTGTAATGAGTTTCGCTGGCTGAATGCAGAACCATCAAGGCTATTGGGTTTAGGACCGTACCGATACATGTACGTGCATGTGTGCATAGCCGTAGCGCGGCGCGTTGTGAGCCAATATACGTGCAACAGATTCCGTATAGCTCGTAAGCGCTTTGTTCAGTTTAACTTCAGCGGGCCGTCTAGAAGACAATCCCAAAGCCTTGGTCAAGGCTAGGTCTGCTATAGTACGCGTAGGACAAAAGATTCATCTTCTGACAGTGCTATTGCTGGTTTTAAGTTGACATTTTGAAAAACCACTCGGAGGGAAGGGGAATTTATGTCACGAATTAAAAAATGTTTCTCTCTTGTCCTATATGTTTTTTTGTGCACACACGAGTCGCCCGGTGTGCAGTATTTGCTTTTTGCGAGTTCCTTTCTTCCAGATTTCGTGTGAGCATGGATCGAGCTATTTATAGCTCCATGGTGTGAGCGATTTTCTCTGTTATGGGATGGTAACATTAAATGTGTATGTCAACTATTTCACATTATTTCCGACTGAGCCATCGAGATTTAGACCAATAAAGTGTTCAACACATGATCAAGCTACGGCAACAAGCAGTGTTTTAATTTCACCCGGTTTTGTTTTCATTAAAAAAAACATGTACAGCTTGAAAGATTATTTTCCCGAACCGGCGGGTTTTAAACTGGCAAATAGGTTCAACTGTGGCCTCGATTATCCGTGGGATACTACCTTATTTACACTGTCCTCTACAATTGTATTTTCAACAAAATCTCTAAATTGCCGTGTCGAAATCGTAAGGTTTGCCGAGGGCATTACGATTTTCCCAGCCCGCGGCTTCTTCGTGCAGTCATGCCACAAAGTACGTGAGGACACAGATGACTAGACATCGTGCATACATGCATAGTAAGCAGGCGACAGTGCGCTCTGCATAACATTATACAAAACAGGTGCGCGCGCACGGCACTGTTACTACTAAATTCCCTAGACGTTGTTATTGACTGTGTCGCGGTGATCGGTTTTCGGGACGAACGCACGTTCAAAACAAAAACAATAACAACGTCTAGAGCCTAGACTACGCTAACGGCGGTGAGGTGCGCCATTTGAGCTCTTGCGTAATGCTTTGTTACACATCAATGCTCCTTCCTATATAAGGAGTGCAGTTCGCATTGTATCTTTCTTCTCGGTGTGAGCATTAAAACTGGGCCCACCCATTCAGACACAAGAGTTCCACTGTTTAATCATTTAATTAGGTATATGGCAAGGAAAAAGGGAGTCCACCCGCTTTCGGTATCCTAGGATGCACCCACGTTTCCTCCTAAAAAGAAAAATAAATGACAAAAGGGGGGTTTTTTTCGCGGCCTCCGAGGGCCAGCAGCGTGCTGTATGGACTAATACCGAAAGCCTTGTTTATATTCCTGTATAAATTGATACATGAAGCAAACTTTTTGTCATGCTATTTAAATCAGTAATAATGTAATAAGAATTTGGCTTAAATTATTTTATAAATATAAACAGGCGAGTTTCTTTTCCGGCAGCTATCCCAAATGTTCACCAATGAAATTCGTGTCACGATTCCTTTATTTGGTGTCTTTAGATGAGGTAGATATAGAAAAAAAAATGAAGTTTCTGACGTAGGAACGGAATCAGAAAAAGTACTTGTTGGGACTGTGGTCTTAGATCTTACTTTTACCGCGTTAGTTCCATGAGCCAAGTTCCCAAAATATAGAGTAAAAGTACTACTCGGGGGATCGACCTATAGCTGGCAATGGTTGTGAATAATAAAGCTGTCAGAATATACAAACATATTGCTGTAGATTTCTTCGACCGTGACGCTAAAAATACAGGTCATTTGTCTATTATACCGCGCCGGCACTGGTCGGGCAAAAATTGACGAAAATAGCTTGCAATGATAGCCGGGCTAGAAGGTTGGGTAACTAGTGATAACGCTAAAATAATATTATAGAGCGAGGGCAAACAGCGTATCCCGCTCAATCAATCCAGCTGATCGTACATGTTGATCATGTACCGTGGTCTACTACGTTTGCACTTGTTAACTCAGATTTGCTAACTTAGATTTGCTGCGCCGCAAAGCAAGCTTTGCATGCTGACACCTTGACTGCACAGTTTAAACCTGAGCGTCTGGAAATGGAAACCATGACACATTACTGCGAGGGCGGCTGGGGATGGTTCGTCGTCCTTTCGGCCTTCGTGGCACAGTTCCTAGTCTTCGGCACAATGAAAGGTCTCGGAGTTCTCCTCAACGCCGTCAGAGAGGATTTTAATACGGACCTGTGGATTATCGGGACGATCCACTCCCTACATTACGGCGTGCAGTTCGTTCTATGTAAGCTAATAATATTGTTTAGAGATTTTGTTAGAGATAATCTTCCCCGATTGATCAGTAGTGATAGATTCTTGTAACAGGAGGCGCATGGTAGGCAGTCTTAATAACTCACGTATATAAATTGATAGAAACTGCTTACGTCATCGATACTGACCAATCAGAGAGGACGCCCAGCCGAATGACATGATCACTGATATTTGTACAGTGTAGATGTCTGAGCAGGGATTAAAGAAAGGCGAAAGTATGTTTTCAACAAAATATTTTTTTTAAAATCAAGTAAGCCATTTTTCGATCCGTAATTCCGAGTCATATCTGCCTTTTGAAAGACTTGTTTGCCTTGGAATTATATAAAGTAGGTCTTCAAAGTCATTCTTCATTATTTTACTGGTTGTTTATTGCTTTTTGCCAAACATTGCGTAGGATAGCGCCCATACGATTTCGACACCAACAAGCGCGCCAAATATAAAAACGGCCGTTAAAAGTTCGCACATACGCAGTATACTCTGTGTTACCCACGGACTCGCAGTCTGCGATTTTTTTTTCGTACCACATATTCGCTATGGACCCTAACTGAAGCCTCTGATTGGTCTGCTCTCCTCGGTCAGTCATGTATTATGCATCATCCAAAGTGCATGATACGCTCACGTGGCGTATATGTGTCCATCGCGCGCTGGCTACATGGTGGATTCATATTCGCAACGCAACATAGTATTACAGTGTACTGGGCCCTATTGCATAAAACTTTAGGAATATTCCTAAGTAGGATTTAGGAACATTTATCTTTCCTAAATCCAAATTGTTCCTAACTTTAGGAACATTCCTAAAGTTCTATTTCATAAAGCAATTTAGGTAAAAAATCGTTCCTATCTTGGTTGAAATTGTTCCTAACTTTAGGACTGATCATAATCAGACCTAAAGTTAGGTATCACATGACATTTTGGCAGGAAAATTAAACACTGCTTCAGTTTGCTTGCTTGTCAACTGTGTACATAACAATTATGGCTAGGTTTATGGCTCTAGGCCTACTTGACAGGGAAAATAGGCCGGCGCGCTAGACGGAGAGAAAGAGTGTTCAAACTTGATCATACAATGTGTAGTCTGTATAGTTTATGCATTGTTCCTAACTTATAATTGTTCCTAACTTAGGATAATTAATAATGCCTAAGTTAGGAATCTTCCCAATTAATTGTTCCTAAGTGACTTAGGAACAATTAATTAGGAATGTTCCTAAATAGTTTTATGAAATAGGGCCCTGGGCCCATGTGCATAAAAGGCTACTAGGCCTAGTTGGCAACTAAAATGGACTTAAGTTGCTTACTAAGCCTAGTTGATTACTAATTGTGATGCATAAAACCCAACTAGATATAGTAACATTCTAAAATTCTTGCAAAAGTTAGAGTTGATCTGGGGTACCTCTAAGTCACTAGATGACAACTAATCAGTCTGCCTTTGGACAACATGGCTCGTAGAATCATGGAGCTATTTGAACTGCGTCGTCAAATAAGAAAATAACGCGTCTTCCGAGACATAACACATTCTCTTCCTGCAATCTTTAATTTGCCAAGCTTGGTTTTCAAATCACTCAAAGACCTCTCCACTGTGAATCTGGCTTGATGTTGCTGTAAAATCTTAGCCCAAGATTCCTTCTTTTTTCTGTTGGTGTTCGCATCTTTGTGTTGTGCATCTATGACATGTTTAAACTCTTCATATTTGTCGGCCAAGAACAGGTTTTCGTCTTGGGTAAAATTAATTTTTCTTTCACGCTTGAGACTCATGGTTGTAGTTGTAACAAGTTATGTACTAGCTGTAGCAACCTTGTATAGAGAATGTATGTATTTCTACAAAATGTAAGTACTGGGCAGTAATGCAATGTTACAAAGACCCTTAGAAATGAGTTATGCTCAGTTGGAATGTGGTTCGAAGCTCAAACACAATAAACTTGTCTACAAGCCTATTGTATCCGACATAATCACCTTCTCTCCAAGGCCATAGCACCCAAATCAGTTACAAACCAAATTGTCCTAGTATGCAACTAGTAAGCAATGTGCCTAGTGAGGTTTTATGCAACACAAATTAGTTGCCAACTCCGTAGGTATAAACTAGGGAATTTATAATCTTACTAAGCACTAGTTGGCAGCTAAACTAGTAGCCTTTTATGCACATGGGTCCTGGTGTACTAATTATGGCATCAACGCTTTCAGGTTGCATTGCAATGAATAGACAGCCGAAGTGTGACGTGCGTAGGGCAATTGGATATAAACTATCATGGCCGTCGGGAAAAGTATCATTGGAAAAGCACTGAGACACGGTTGAGTGATTTTTAATTTAGATCCAATTGCCTATAAGCAACCAACAAAAGGTGACGTATATATTCACTTCGGCAGTCTATTGATTGAAGTCCAAAAGATTGTGTAACAGTGCATACAAATAAAAACCACTCATAAACAATTAAAAACAAAACACAATACTGCATGAAAATCCACTAAATTTATCTTAAAGTAGAACTGCCATGATGCATAGTATGCTTTTATTGCCGTTGTCACGGTGTTTGAGTTGAACCATAGCAGTACGTACAAATTTGAAACTACCGCCTCATTACTAATGCGCAAGTATTCTGACCGCGCTGCCTTGGGGGTTTGCAGTCAGGCAAGGGTCAATACCCCACCGCTGTACTAGGCGAAACCTGGAATGCAGTTGTCCTTGCTCTCGTCTCGCAATGGCTACCGTCGTTTAACACACAAAACCCTGGCATACATTTTCAGTGTCTCGATCCCTAATTTTCGGAAATTCATTAAACAAGTTAGGGAAAACCTGACAGTTCAGGTAATAAATCATTAATGTTCCAAACTCCAGTGCTAATATACGTCGGGTAAGGGCAAAAACAAACCCTAACATTCATTCTCCCCGACGCAAGCTAAATCAGTTACTGATTAATTGTAATCCCCGTTGCGAACAAACGCCTTTTTTATTGTTTTCATTTGCGAAAAAAAATTCTAGGAAGGGTCGAAAAAAATAAACGGGAATTGGCTTCAAAGTTTATTAGATTGCGTTCCCTAAGTTGCAACATATCGTGCTGCATGTGCATGGTTGTTCGCCCTACATGTACATTACATCTGTTCCTTCCTCGCGACCATGATGTACACGTTATTCAGGCACGCATGTACGCTCGATCTGATTAACCATGCTAATGCATAATGAGGGCGCTGCCCAGCGGACCAATCAGAGGCTTAGAATGCGGTCGCATAGCGAATATGTGGTACGGAAAAAAAATCGCGCCCGGCGATTACGCTCGCATTCCACTTAAAACATGTACTCTAATGAAAGTATGGCATGAGTAGTGTTCATGCGTTTTAAACCTACATAAGACTGGCATTTACGTCGCAGCCAATGAATTGCCTTGCTAATTTGTATCCTCCGCCCACAGTACTGACGAAAAACCAGCTTTCAAACCGTAGCGTCTTAATTGTTATTCAAATTTTGTATTGACGAAGCAGGGCGGGATTCTACTGAGCAGAGAAGTTGTCAATCCCAATTATCATAACAAAGATCTGTATCCTCTGTGGAGCTGCTACAATAGAAAATACCATGCAAGTCTGGCAAGTTGAAGTAATTTGCGCGCGTCATATGCAGCACGATATGGGGCCGAGGGTACCCCCAGCCCTCAGATCTACCAGCCCCAGCCCCCCCCCCCTCCCCCCTCCCCCAACTGTCCCCCTCACCCCAACTGTCCCCCTCACCCCCTCCCTAATTGTGTCTCAAACATCTAAGCAAAGACAGAGTACCATAGTGATCAAATTACAAAATCTGATCAATGTGACCTTTTTCGTGTAGTCAATAAGCTGTCTCCAAAGGAGTCGCAAGCATTACCTGTGCACAGTTGCCCTAAAGATCTGGGCCCATGTGCATAAAAGGCTACTAGGCCTAGTTGGCAACTAAAATGGACTTAAGTTGCTTACTAAGCCTAGTTGATTACTAATTGTGATGCATAAAACCCAACTAGATATAGTAACATTCTAAAATTCTGGCAAAAGTTAGAGTTGATCTGGGGTACCTCTAAGTCACTAGATGACAACTAATCAGTCTGCCTTTGGACAACATGGCTCGTAGAATCATGGAGCTAAACAACTTTGTGCCTAAGCTTTGCTTCACAATGACGGATTACTTGTAAGTACTGGGCAGTAATGCAATGTTACAAAGACCCTTAGAAATGAGTTATGCTCAGTTGGAATGTGGTTCGAAGCTCAAACACAATAAACTTGTCTACAAGCCTATTGTATCTGACATAATCACCTCCTCTCCAAGGCCATAGCACCCAAATCAGTTACAAACCAAATTGTCCTAGTATGCAACTAGTAAGCAATGTGCCTAGTGAGGTTTTATGCAACACAAATTAGTTGCCAACTCCGTAGGTATAAACTAGGGAATTTATAATCTTACTAAGCACTAGTTGGCAGCTAAACTAGTAGCCTTTTATGCACATGGGCCCTGGCCGACAGTTTTGCGGAGTTCTTTCACAGTAAGATTATGAAACTTCGTGATGGGCAGCATGTCACTATTTGTGGGCCCCTCTCTGTTCAACTGAATGAGTCATGTTCCAGTACCTTCAGTTGTTTCTCCGAAGTCTCTGAAGAGGAGGTTCTTAGTGCCATTAAATCTAGACCTATTATTATTAAGTCATGCTTGCTAGATAATGTGCATTCATGGTCTTCTTCCTATTATCACTAAGATTGTAAATTCTTCCTTATGTTCTGGTATTTTTCCCATAAAGGTTTCCTCTTATACAGAAGGAAATTGTGCTTAATAAATGAGTTGGACACTATACTACATGAAAGTAGTCTTTTATTTTGTGTTTGAACCTTTGTGTGTGTTAATTTGGCGATGTTCGAGTCAATTTCTGAACCCCATTTCCCCGCCCCCCAAAAAAACCCCTTTCACGCACCCACCTTGAAACTAGGCCGTGACGTCATCGGCAGAACACATGGCTGGCCGGGGTCATCGCTTCACGTACGGTTGTGTGTGCATATGTCGGCGTTTGACTCGTTGTCTAAAATGGACAAAATTTCCTCGGATTCGTCTGATTTCGACACACAAATTTCTGACGAAGACTCTCCAGATATGAGTGAACACCTAGACGAAAATGTCATGTTGTTCCGTACAAGTACGAACCAGAAAGAAGTGGGAAAACTCCAGGCGAATTCCTCGGTGTAGACAGCGATGGACGCGATCGTGATACAAGAATGAGTGATAAACAACGGTTGGTACGGTGAGGACGATTATTATTAGCATTCCCCAATCGGCATTTCATGGCTGTAAAAGTCAGTTTTTCATAATGAAAACAGTTATCTTTGTCCGTGAACAAATGTTTATCGGAAGAGGGAAAATGAAACCCCTTTCATCGCTTGCACAAAACGGTTTGATACCGTAGAAGAAGCGCTCTGCCACGAAGGTCGAGTTGTCCTGTTGTACGTGTACGCGGCAATGGCACTGTGTTATATGCGTGCGGTTTGCAGGCAAGAATTTACGGGTCGGACATCACTGTTTTGGAGTTGAGAGTAGATCAGATTGTTTTTAAAATAACTAAATCAAGCCTTGATACGTGCAGATGCATGAAAAACTGTTGGGAGTGAGAAAATTAAGATTTTGTGAGTGAAACACTCAATTTTTAGCCTGGTATAAAATTTACTAGTTTCTCACTCAAATTGTTTGATACACAAGGTATTAAAAGCCACCATCTTGGAGAATTTATGGTAACGAAATTAATCTTGTGCATTTAAATTTAACGCAGGTGTTCATGTGGAAACTGTTGCGCTATGCCAGTTGTAGCAGAATCGACATGCTGCAAAGAGGTGGATGCGATTGTTTGCAAGATGATGGCCTCGAGACAGACATGGATTTCATTACAGAACATCCCGGCTTAATGGCTCAATATCAGTAAGTTAATTAGCTTTTGTCTTTCTATGTTCGAGTCATTTCATCCTACCGCTACTTCCAAATGGGTTACAAATATTTGTAAGTTTTGTCAAATATTTACAGTTTTGTCAATGCAATGTTTAATCAGTAAATAAAATATAACCAAAAAGACAAATAAAAAATAAGTCAAATTAAATCAGTATCTTATATAATAACATCAATTACAGCCAGACTAATTATGATTTGGCCGACATTAAAGGCCAATGCTTGCGCGAGGCCAAATTCATGCCATGAATTACGCAGCTCCAATAGCAAAGGCATGGAGCTGCATATTTCGTGGCACGAACTTGGCCTCGCGCATGCATCGACGAGCCTCTGCCTTTAAGGGTAATTCACGAACAAATGTTCACTGTTTTCCAATCACAGGAAGTACAGGCACACTGTTCATCGGCAGCTAACAAGATGGTGTTGGGGATTCTTATAGGAAGGAGAGTCTGCGTTCCACATCTGTCCTGTGCTGTTATGAAGATACAAAATAGATTAACAGACTACGAGGGTTTTCTAAAGGTGTACAGGGCAACTGAGCACCCTGCATGTGGATATGTGCGCTTTACAAATCTCATTATTATCATCATTATTAACTGTCTTTAATGTTATTGGTTGTATAAGGTCGGGTCATAGTTATTATTTCAAATAGAACATGACATCGCTGAGCAGGATTCTACCTACATGTAATTAAATAAAATTTTCCAAAGTCAAATACATGTAACAGTGCCTGGAGTTATTTTAAAAAAATTGGCTGAAACATTAATTCAAGCTATTTTCATTGGTGCTTTGTAATTTTATTAGTGTATTTCCACACAAGCTTAATAAAGATCTTTGTTTACACCCTTGACAATGATGTTTCTAACGCATACGAAGTACCAAGCTTAAGGTAATTTGTATAGTCCAAAACCATGTGTACTTCAGTTGTTGCCAACAAAATACCAACAAGGCTTACAGTTACAGATTCTAGTTTACTTGAGGATGAAGTGCAATGATTGATTACAAGTTAAATTTACTAAAATGGCAGGGATAATCATGTTAACTGGCCAGATTTGGGGGTGTCAATTGTCTTCTCTTTGGTTTCTTCGACTTAGCAGCACGTCTAGCAACTTCCATCAACAGATCATCTACGTAATCTGTCAAGATAAAAAAAACATTGAAATATAATCATACATTTAGGACGAGAACAATTGTAGTGCTCTAGTCATGAGTTAAACTTGGAACGACTAAGCTGGTATATGTGCTTCAATATACTGTATCAAATAGCTGCCATCTTGTAGGGCGGGTTCTTTGTTCCATGAGGACATGCATGGTTTCACACTTTGTGCTTGCCCTACAAGGCGACAGATTTTCGATACAGTGTACTACAAATAAAGGGCTATCATCAAAATATTTTTTAAACAGAATGTATGAGCAGCTTTTCGAGGTTTGACAGGTTGTTTGTTTTTTTTTCTTCAGAAAAATAAATTGGACCAAGCCTTCAAATTGTGTGATCTCTGCATTTATTAATATGAAGGTTTGACTGATGAATTTCTTGTAGACATCACGAGTACAACCGGAGTAGTCCTAAGGCTTGTTGGGCTCAATACATGATATAGCATCTTGCCGAAAGGAACTGATTCCTCGACCATAGCAATCCCCATTTTAAAATTGGGCTTACTCAGAAAATAGCGCTTATTACCTTGCTGTACTCGCCTGCTGTCTTTCGCTGTTGTTTTTGCAAGTGCAATGTGGCAAGATGAAGCGTACATAAATCTTCAAAGGAAAGAAAAAAATACATAAGAAACAATAATTCATATTTACCGAGGAATGATACTGATAGTCATTTTGAAGAAAACAATTTGATTAAAGTCTTAAACAACTGTCCGACTCGTAAATTCTTGCCTGCAAACCGCACGCATACATGTGGTTCTATGTACTGTAGCGAAACAGTATATTATAGTAAACATAGGGATCATGGTATTTGTGCATAATTAGGTTGCGCGCGCAGGGGAGGTCACCGACTGTCGCCTGTGCATGTAACCGTGGGCGCGCATGTGACTGCCAGCGGGCAGAGAGAGCGTTTCTAGAGAGCTTCGAAGACGGACTAGTGTTCGAGTGTGTACCGGCTAGTCAACGGAAAGCTGATAACGCTCCGGCAAAAGTAACGAACCGTTCGTCGGTAAGTTGTGCAGCAGCAATTGGTTTATTTATTGACAGTGTGTCTGCAGGCGTAATAGGCAGCGCTGCGGTGGGACGTGTGTCGTTCCTAATAGCGTTTGATGCTTATGCCTTTTCGAGTTAGGCGCGGAATAGTGTCCAAGTTTGGAGCCCGGGTGCTCCACATTCTTTAACTAGTTCACGGTGCTAAATTAACTGAGTAAGGGCACGCGGACTGCGGTAGAAGTACCGACTTAGGCTAAAGGTAGCGTGTGCTGCAAGGTACGTTGTGTCGAGCTGTGGGTCAGCTCAAGAAGTTCGCCATTTTGAGCGAGACAACGTACTGGTAAATGTGTATTACTTACCCTACGTGCAGTACTTAATCAACGTGCCTTACTTACTCAACGTGCAGTACTTACTAGTGAGCGTGCATTACTTACACATCGGGCATTGCTACAGGCTGGGGAGTCGTGCATAACTTATAAGCTCGTACATGTGCGTCACGTACAGAGCTGTTATTCACAGACTTGTGGGATAATGTTAATTGTTGCCTGTGCATAACTTACCGAGCTGCTGTGTAACTTACTGCGAGTGTGTGTAACTTACTGCGAGTGCGTGTAACTTACCGAGCTGCCGCATAACTTACCGAGCTGCCGTGTAACTTAATTAATGCGTGTGCGTGTAACTTACCGAGCTGCTGTGTAACTTACCGAGCTGCTGTGTAACTTACTGCGTGTGCGTGTAACTTACCGAGCTGCTGTGTAACTTACTGCGTGTGCGTGTAACTTACCGGCTACGTTAGATTGAACCAGCTGCACAACACTGACTGTAAGGTTCATTGATCCCTAGAGTGTATTACTTACTTGTGTGTCAGTCACCCGAAGTAAGCCCTGAGAAACAAAGTGTCAGTCATAATACAAGAAAGCCCTATATAAGACCACCTTTTCTTTATTTTACTAAGTAATTGTTTACACCTACAATTAAGCCACCCAACGTGTTCAACATTAATAAAACTGTCATTAGTTGCTGACAAAGTCCTTGTCCTTCCCTTGCTTTATTTTATGAGTCCTGATTTATCATAGGGCCTGACAACCGATATCCAACCGGCGGTATATTTCCTCCAAAACGGACCAGCACCTTTTGCCTTGAGGTCGCTTTGAGTAGACTCTCGCCCGAGGAAGAATCTTAGTTTAAGGGAATTTGTCGTCGCCACATATGGTGTCAGACTTGATCCTCCCAGACTGAGGTTCGGCCCGGGGAAACCCGCCACAAATGGTGTCAGAAGTGGGATGGTTGGAATCGGTTAAGTTGGTCTTGTGAAAAAATCTGATCAGAGATTCATAGGGTAGAGTTTGCCGGTATTGGTACCAGCTAGAGGAAGGGAGCAATATGACCGAGGACGCTGCAAAGAGCCAGGGTGCCTCAGGTACAGAAAATGAGTTACATAGGCTTAGGTTGGAGACCCAGCTGCTGAGGTGGGAAAAAGATCACTCTGCAAAGCAGTTGGAAGCTGCCATGAAAGAGTTGAACTCTGAAAGTGTTAGGGGTTCCGTAAGTGCAGTGGACGAGAGCACGCCTAAGGTGGTCAGACGTGCTAAGTATTGGGTTGACTCTGAAATTGAGTTACAGTTACCCATTGAGGGGACATCTGGGTATGTCTCAGGTACGACAAAAGAGTTGTCGTATGCCGGCCTATCGCCCGAAGGAGCGACGGCGCCGAAGCAAAGGAAAGATGTGATTCACGTAGCAAGCACGCCTCTTTATAGAGTGGGCTCAGGGGCATTGCCTCGAGCCGATTGTACACCTATAAGGGAGGCAGATGGCTCTGTTGCGGATGATCTGATGTTGTTTTTGTCAGGTCAAAGTAATGCAGAACAGGGGTGGAAAGGGACCAACCCGTTCTTGGTGAATAGGGAGGTGGAAACCCCCAAGAAGTTACAGAGCGAACTGTTAAGTTTTGCAACTCGTCCTGACGAGAAATGCAGGGACAGTTCAGCTGAGAACAAGTCAAGTTCCTCAGTGGGGCAATGGCCATTGAGAAGAAATTCGAAAAGAATCTATGGAGGTGATGAGAGGGAATCTCGTCCGGAGCGCGAAGATCGGCGCCCAAATATTACCCCTGATAGGTACAGTGGTAAAGTACCATGGGAAGAATACCACCGACATTTTGAATCATGTCGACGAGTGAACCAGTGGAACGAGAAGCAAGCTGCAGACTACTTAACAGCTAGTTTGCAAGGCAATGCTCTCCGAACATTAGGTGATTCGGGACAAGATTACAGTTATGGTGGGATTGTCAAGTTGCTGGAGAGACGTTTTGGGTCTGGCCGACAAAGTGAAAATTTCTTGGTCGAGCTGAGACACCGACGTCAGGGCCACAAAGAGTCCTTGCAAGAGATGGGACAATCAATACGGGAGTTGACGTCGAAGGCGTACCCTGAAATACAGGAAGACGCCCGAGACCGACTTGCGAAAAATCACTACCTTGATGCGGTAGAAAGTCAGTCAATACGGGAGGGTATAAATAGGGCCCGACCCAAGACCCTGGATGAAGCTATCCGGGCAGCACTTGAGACTGAAAACTTAGAAAACGTCGAGATGCAAAGAGTGCTCGACAGAAAGCCCGCAAAATTTGCGAGGGCTGCGGATCTCGGTGTCGAACAAAGATTGGGAATGGTAGAGAAGAGTTTTAGCGAGCATGCCCGAACCTTGCAAACACTAGTTGAAACTCTGAAAGATTTGACAGATCGGGTTCAGGGCCAAGGTTCAAACCAGGGCGTGTCTGCAAATAAGACACAAAAAGTCCCTACGGTGGAGCCGGGTGGTCGAAAATGTTTCAATTGTGGAGAGAAAGGGCATTTCGCTCGTCAATGCAAACTGCCCCGAAGACAGAATTTCCAGAATCAGGGAAACGCCAGTCAGCCTCTCGTTGGACCCGTGGGAAGGCTGGATATGCGAGAGGGTCCAAAAGGCGACATGGTGGCATTGACAGAGAAGCAGAGAAGCGGAGGAGAGAGGGAGACAGGCAAAGAATGATTACACTGCCTGGTCTTAATTTGAGCCCCCGCTATGGTCTGTTTGTGGAAGGGACGGTAAGAGCGACCAAGTGCCGATTTCTTATTGACACTGGTTCTACCGATACCCTAATCAGTAGTACGGTGTACTACCAGATTCCCAAAGAACAGAGGCCCGTCTTGGAGACGGATGACATTCGGGTTAAGCAAATTGACGGTACTCCCCTCGCAGTATTGGGTACTGCTTGGGTTGAGATCCAAATTGGCAAAATTACGCACTCGGTAAAGACAGTCTTTACTGAAATGCAGTATCCCGCAATTTTGGGCATGGATTTTCTCGTGTCCACGGGTGGCAATTTGGATTTCCGAGCAAAGGAGCTCAGGATCAATGGAGAGAGAATTGGTTGCATTAGCAGTGCAGGAGAACCATTCGTTGGTCGAGTGGTAGTGTCCCAAACGACAGTGATCCCGGCGGGTCACGAAGCAGTAGTTCCGGGTATAATGGCCCGAAGAAGCGAAGAGTTGGCAGGGCCAGCCATAGTTGAACCCGTAGAAGGAGGTGGTGACCTGGCAAAGAAGGGCTTAGTGTTAGCCAGATCCTTGGTCGAATTTGGGTCACCAGTTATTCCTCTGCGAGTTTTAAACCTGGGTAAAGAAACCAGAGTTGCCAAAAAAGGGACAACCGCTGCTGTTATTACCCAGGTTGGGGCTGGTTCCGTGCAAGATAAGAGTTGCAGCGAAGGGAACGCCGTGGAGGGGTTTCCCTTGCATTTGCGAGATCTCTATGAGAGGGGTACGGCCAATATAGAGGCTAAGTACCATGAGGAAGTCCGCAACTGTCTTGTTGACTTTCAAGATGTCTTCTCAAAGGGAGAAGGTGACATAGGAAGAACCCATGTGGTGGAACACCACATAAGGACTCATGAAAATGTCGGGCCAATGAAAGAAAGGCCTAGACGTCAGCCTTATAGTCACCAACAAGAAATACAAAGACAGGTCGGGGAACTGCAGAAGAGAGGAGTAATTGAACCCTCTAACAGTCCCTGGGCCGCGAATGTAGTCCTGGTGGACAAGAAAGACGGTAGTAAGCGCTTCTGCGTCGACTACCGAAGACTAAACGCAGCCACGATAAAGGATGCGTATCCGGTGCCTCGCATCGATGAATCATTTGACGCATTGGGAGGGGCTAAATGGTTCACTACGCTAGACCTAGCCTCTGGTTACTGGCAAGTGGCATTAGACAAAGACGCCAGTAAAAAGTCTGCGTTTGTGACACGAAGTGGGCTGTATCAGTGGAAATGCATGCCGTTTGGGTTGTGCAATGCACCGGCAACCTTTGAACGGCTCATGGAAACAGTTATGGCCGGTCTTCAGTGGGACATTCTGCTGATATATTTGGATGACGTCATTGTCTTCGGTCAAACAGAGACTGAAGCAATAGATCGTCTCCGCGTCGTTTTGGACAGGTTGAGACAAGCTGGGCTTAAATTAAAGCCCAGTAAGTGTCATTTGCTGAAAAAGTCAGTGAATTACCTGGGACACATTGTGTCGACAGAAGGTGTGGCCACCGACCCTAAGAAGGTCAGGGCAGTGGCTGAGTGGCCAGTCCCGAAATGCTTAAAGGAAGTACGTAGCTTCCTGGGACTAGCGTCCTACTATAGGAAGTACATTCGTGGATTCGCCAAGATTGCAAGCCCATTGCATGCCCTTACTGAAAAGTCAAGGACCTTCATGTGGAGTGAAGCGTGCCAAGAGGCATTTGAGGAGCTGAAGGGTAGACTCCAAACTGCCCCAATTCTGGCATATCCGCTTCCTGATGGCGACTTTATTTTAGACACAGATGCCAGTGGTGACGGCATCGGGGCAGTGTTGTCGCAGATCCAGGATGGCGAAGAGAAAGTTCTGGCGTACGCCAGTCGTAAACTCAGTAAACCAGAGCGCAACTACTGTGTGACGCGCAGAGAGTTGCTAGCTGTAGTAGTACACTTGAAATATTTCAAGCAGTACTTATACGGCAGAAAACTGAAAGTTAGGACCGACCACGCCGCATTGCGGTGGCTCTTGAATTTCAAGAACCCAGAAGGTCAGGTCGCCAGATGGATTGAAACCATCTCGCAGTACGACGTCAGCATTGAGCATAGGCCTGGAAAGAAGCATACCAATGCTGATGGGCTGTCACGGCAGCAGTGTAAACAGTGCGGTCAAGGGTTAGATGTTGATCCCGAAATGGTACCTTCGGGTGATACTCAAGATACCGTGGTTAGGGGAGTCGTAGCCCAGTCACAGGTGTCGAGGGAAGCCCTTAGACAGGCTCAATTGGAAGATAAGTTGCTGGGTTGGATTGTGAAACCCAAAGAAGAAGGGCGGGACCGCCCTAAATGGGAAGTAGTGTCGCACATGGCAGCAGCGTGCAAGACTTATTGGTCAATGTGGGACCAATTGGAGGTTCGTGACGGGCTCTTGTGCAAGCGCTGGGAGTCCGATGATGGACAAGTGGTGAAATGGCTGGTAGTGCTGCCCGAGAAATTTAGAGAGGGCGTGTTTGAGGAATTGCACGGTGGCCAAGTCAGTGGGCACTTGGGACTCAGTAAAACGCTGAGAAAATTGAAGTGCAGGTACTACTGGCCAGGGATGACTGCAGACCTCCGGTCATTCCTCAGAAGATGTGATGTCTGTGCAAGGAGGAAGTCTCCCTCTAAAAAGAGGAGAGCTCCTCTGCGGCAGTATCAGGTCGGGGCCCCACTTGAACGGATAGCTGTAGATTTGCTCGGGCCACTGCCCAAAACGGACAGTGGTAACCGATGGGTATTGGTGGTAGGCGACTATGGCACCCGGTGGATGGAGGCTTATGCAATTCCTGATGCCACTGCAACCACTGTCGCCACCAAATTAGTGAATGAGTTTATTTGTCGGTTTGGTGTTCCCCATGAGCTACACTCCGATCAAGGAACTAATTTTGAGTCGGAAGTGTTCGGGGAGATGTGCAAAATTCTACACATCACAAAAACACGCACCACTGCATACAACCCTAAATCCGACGGCTTAGTGGAACGGTTCAACCGCACATTGATCAATATTGTGTCGGTCTTGTTGGACCCAGCGAGACGGCAAAGGGATTGGGATGAAATGTTGCCCCATGCGACCTTCGCCTATCGTTGCACCCCTCAAGAATCCACGGGGGAATCCCCCAACATGCTAATGTTGGGAAGGGAAGTGACTATCCCAATTGATCTTATGACAGAATGTATCGAGGTGCCACCAGATACAAAGACTGACTTTGCAAAAAAACTGCGAAGTAACTTGCAACAAGCTCAAGACAGAGCTCAGGAATGTCTCGGCAAAAATGCCATGAGACAGAAAAGAAACTACGACCGGAAGACCGCAGAACATGGTCTTAAAGAAGGCCAGTTAGTGTGGTTGTATAACCCGGCTAAGAAAAAGGGTCTCTCCCCAAAATTCCAACTTCGGTGGGAAGGGCCGTGGTTAATAGTGAAACGACTATCAGATGTCACGTTTCGCATTCAGGTCAAGCGTAGTGGCAAGATGCGTGTGGTTCACGCTGACAGATTAAAGCCTTATGTCGGCGAAGCCATCAAACCTTGGGACTACCGAACCACCGAGGGTATACAAAGGTTCCCCGGTGAGGTTCAGGTAGTAGATACACCAGAAGAGGTAACGCACGCTCCCACAAGGAGCAAGTAAAAATAAGGAAATACAAGTGCCGACAGTGCCCAGCATGGTATTTACACCGCCAGAGCCTGTACAAGCACATCAAAGAACGGCACCAGGATGAGCAGGTCCTGAAGTGCAACGTGTGTTCCTACAAGGCGGGGGCAGCTGAGACTCTACAGCGCCACATGTCCATACATGCCAGTGAGGTTAAAAACAGACCTCCTGATGCCGTGGAAACAGCCGGAATCGCCAGAGTAGTGGTAACTGAGGGACAGGGCTTAACCACAGAAGCCACTCCCCAAGTAGCTACCCAGAAAACAGCGCCGGATGTCCCCGAAGTCAATATCAGTTATGACCCGGTTGTTATATCGTTGTCTCCGACACCCATATCTCCTCTGCGTTACAACCCTTCTTCACCTGAGGACGGTGGTACCAAGTCTATGGCTGCTGCAGCACCCAGTGGGAAGCTGAAAGCAATGGAGGCACTGAGGCAGAACGTCATGACATCCCCAGGCTCCTCTACATCCTCCTCTTTTTCGATCCTGGAAGAAGATCCCGACGAAGCGACAAGTGAGCTTACTACTCGACCGGCGTCCACGCAGCTAGCCACGTTCCAGAAGACCTCTACACTGCGGGTCCTCCTGGGAGGACGTACAGTGAAGAACGAGACGTGGAACGATACCTACGTAAAGCGCATCGTAGTGGACGAACACGGAGATCCGGTGTCCTTCTAGTCGGTTTCTTTTCCTTAGTTCTTGTTTGTTTAAAAGAAAAAAAAAGGAACTCTTGCATAACACAGTTAGTTCAGCGTATTAGTTGTTCATACATAATTGTTGCTATTTATTATAAAAACACTTTTGTCGGCAACTTTATAAACTAACAAGTCTCAGACAACCAAATATAATTTTATGGTAAAGATGATTCGTTTTTGTGAAAAATGTATAAATAAAACAAAAATGATCCTGTATTTTTATATAACAAGTAATTTAATTAGGTTTGGAGATTTTATAGAGAGAACCCATTTTAAGACTTGTTTATCAAGAAAAAAACTTTTTGAGAAACAAGTTCTATTTTTGTACTGCTTTTTGTAATTAAATGTCTTTTACTTAAACTAAAGTCCCATAAGTCTGGGCCAGATCGGAATAGATAAGTTGGGTTGGCTACATGTTATATATTTGTATGTAAGATTTTAACTAATATAATCCACTGTTTCTTTAATCTTTATTTATTGCTAAGTTGCAATGTGGAAATTGCAAGCAATGCTCGGGCCTTTGTAGCGAAACAGTATATTATAGTAAACATAGGGATCATGGTATTTGTGCATAATTAGGTTGCGCGCGCAGGGGAGGTCACCGACTGTCGCCTGTGCATGTAACCGTGGGCGCGCATGTGACTGCCAGCGGGCAGAGAGAGCGTTTCTAGAGAGCTTCGAAGACGGACTAGTGTTCGAGTGTGTACCGGCTAGTCAACGGAAAGCTGATAACGCTCCGGCAAAAGTAACGAACCGTTCGTCGGTAAGTTGTGCAGCAGCAATTGGTTTATTTATTGACAGTGTGTCTGCAGGCGTAATAGGCAGCGCTGCGGTGGGACGTGTGTCGTTCCTAATAGCGTTTGATGCTTATGCCTTTTCGAGTTAGGCGCGGAATAGTGTCCAAGTTTGGAGCCCGGGTGCTCCACATTCTTTAACTAGTTCACGGTGCTAAATTAACTGAGTAAGGGCACGCGGACTGCGGTAGAAGTACCGACTTAGGCTAAAGGTAGCGTGTGCTGCAAGGTACGTTGTGTCGAGCTGTGGGTCAGCTCAAGAAGTTCGCCATTTTGAGCGAGACAACGTACTGGTAAATGTGTATTACTTACCCTACGTGCAGTACTTAATCAACGTGCCTTACTTACTCAACGTGCAGTACTTACTAGTGAGCGTGCATTACTTACACATCGGGCATTGCTACAGGCTGGGGAGTCGTGCATAACTTATAAGCTCGTACATGTGCGTCACGTACAGAGCTGTTATTCACAGACTTGTGGGATAATGTTAATTGTTGCCTGTGCATAACTTACCGAGCTGCTGTGTAACTTACTGCGAGTGTGTGTAACTTACTGCGAGTGCGTGTAACTTACCGAGCTGCCGCATAACTTACCGAGCTGCCGTGTAACTTAATTAATGCGTGTGCGTGTAACTTACCGAGCTGCTGTGTAACTTACCGAGCTGCTGTGTAACTTACTGCGTGTGCGTGTAACTTACCGAGCTGCTGTGTAACTTACTGCGTGTGCGTGTAACTTACCGGCTACGTTAGATTGAACCAGCTGCACAACACTGACTGTAAGGTTCATTGATCCCTAGAGTGTATTACTTACTTGTGTGTCAGTCACCCGAAGTAAGCCCTGAGAAACAAAGTGTCAGTCATAATACAAGAAAGCCCTATATAAGACCACCTTTTCTTTATTTTACTAAGTAATTGTTTACACCTACAATTAAGCCACCCAACGTGTTCAACATTAATAAAACTGTCATTAGTTGCTGACAAAGTCCTTGTCCTTCCCTTGCTTTATTTTATGAGTCCTGATTTATCATAGGGCCTGACAACCGATATCCAACCGGCGGTATATTTCCTCCAAAACGGACCAGCACCTTTTGCCTTGAGGTCGCTTTGAGTAGACTCTCGCCCGAGGAAGAATCTTAGTTTAAGGGAATTTGTCGTCGCCACATATGGTGTCAGACTTGATCCTCCCAGACTGAGGTTCGGCCCGGGGAAACCCGCCACAGTACTATTAAAACCCATGATTAAAACAGTGCCATTGCCGCGTACACGTACAACAGGACAACTCGACCTTCGTGGCAGAGCGCTTCTTCTACGGTATCAAACCGTTTTGTGCAAGCGATGAAAGGGGTTTCATTTTCCCTCTTCCGATAAACATTTGTTCACGGACAAAGATCACTGTTTTCATTATGAAAAACTGACTTTTACAGCCATGAAATGCCGATTGGGGAATGCTAATAATAATTGTCCTCACCGTACCAACCGTTGTTTATCACTCATTCTTGTATCACGATCGCGTCCATCGCTGTCTACACCGAGGAATTCGCCTGGAGTTTTCCCACTTCTTTCTGGTTCGTACTTGTACGGAACAACATGACATTTTCGTCTAGGTGTTCACTCATATCTGGAGAGTTTTCGTCAGAAATTTGTGTGTCGAAATCAGACGAATCCGAGGAAATTTTGTCCATTTTAGACGAGTCAAACGCCGACATGCACACACAACCGTACGTGAAGCGATGACCCCGACCAGCCATGTGTTCTGCCGATGACGTCACGGCCTAGTTTCAAGGTGGGTGCGTGAAAGGGGTTTTTTTTTGGGGCGGGGAAATGGGGGTCAGAAATTGACTCGAACATCGCCAAATTAACACACACAAAGGTTCAAACACAAAATAAAAGACTACTTTCATGTAGTATAGTGTCCAACTCATTTATTAAGCACAATTTCCTTCTGTATAAGAGAAAACCTTTAAGCATGCGCATGTAATTCCACTGTTAAAGAAACCAGGTCTGGATACCGAATGCTTCCTCAATTACCGCCCAATTTCTAATCTGCTATTACTTGGGAAGGCGATTGAGAAAGTTGACGTCAACCTGCTACAGTCGTATCTCACTGCTAACCATCTTCACGCTTCAGTGCAATCTGCATATCGTCCTTTCCACAGTACAGAGACTGCATTGTTGCGTGTGCAGAATGACATCCTGACGGCTCTTGATAAGCGTAATGAAGCTCTTCTAGTATTGTTGAACTTCAGTGCAGCGTTCGATACGATTGACCACAATCAGTTGATTGCTCGTTTTGAGGAACGTTATGGAAATAGCGGAACAGCAATTCAGTGGTTTTCATCTTACATGGCTGTTCGTACACAATATGTTTCTGTCAAAAATGTCCGAGTCGTGTCTGACCCAATTGCTGTGGACTGTGGAGTTCCTCAAGGCTCTGTCATTGGGCCACTGGCTTTCATTTTGTTCAGTGCCCCTTTACAAGACATAATTGACGCCCATGGTATTCAATTTATCATGTATTCCGATGATACCCAGCTCTACCTGTCATTTAAGCCTCATGATCGTGATACTGCTGTGAAAAGGATGGAAGCATGTATATCTGCCATTAGATCTTGGTGTAAATTCAACATGCTTGTGCTAAATGATAGGAAGACCGAGATACTGTTTTTTCGTTATCATTTTAGTAAAGCGGTCTGTCATTCCTTGCCAGGTTTGACTATTGGCAATGATGTCATCCAACCGTCAGTACATGCTCGCAACCTTGGAGTTTCCATGGATTTATCTCTTACAATGACCAATCATATCAACAACTTGTGTAATGCTGCTTGGCATGCATTAAGAAAGATTGGACAGATTCGACAATATCTTGATCAAACATCGACTTCTAGATTAGTGCATGCTTTTGTTACCTCGAGGTTAGATTGCTGCAACTCCTTACTTTTTGGATTACCGGACAAAGAAATTGCTAAACTTCAGCGGGTGCAGAACGCTGCGGCACGACTTGTACTTCGTTTTTCTCGACGTGAGCACATTACACCAGTTCTCTTTCAGCTCCATTGGCTTCGAGTCAAGCAAAGATTAGCATTTAATAAGACTCTTTTACTTACCTTTAAGGCCATTCATAACATAGCTCCGTGTCCGGGTTATCTTTCTGACCTTGTCCAGTTGTATACCCCATCTAGGTATCTAAGATCATCATCGGACTGTCAATTGAGGGTACCTGCTCGCTCATCAACAAAATTCTATGGTGATAGATCATTTGTTTTTTCAGCGACACACCTCTGGAATGGTCTTCCTAACAGCATGCGTCAAAATCATTCCATCAGTAATTTCAAGTCCCAGCTTAAGACACATCTTTTTGTTCAGTATTACCAGACTTGATGCTCTTTATGATGCTCTTTAGGTTTTATGGAATTAGCGGAACAGCAATTCAGTGGTTTCAAACTTCCGTCCCGTGTTCTAAGTTGTTCGTTTTTTTCCTTAAAAAAATTATGAGAATCTTTGTGCCAGTTCCATGCGATGGAGTCAACTTCTGTATGATGTGAAATAAACACAACATCAAAAATAAGTTCCCCCTCTAGAGAACCCCTCAAAACTTTCAGGTATCAATTTTTTAAAGATCAAACCTAGCAAAGGATATAGCTAGTGTTGGTAGGAAGCGGTTTCGTGAAAAGTAGCGAAATCCGTTATTTAACGGCTGAATGAGCACATAGTAAAGACAAAATGAGTCCCTTTTAAAATTCGCAAGAGTGATTTCATGCCCATTTTCACTGTGATACAGCATGCAATGAAATGCAGTTTAAAATCCCCGCCAAGGTTGCACCATATTTCATGATGTCATATCCTTTTTCTTTTGAATTCATACTCGGTCAGGCATCCATTCATGGGGTATTGGGAGGCATTCCTAAGATTATGAATGGTGAAACACACATTCAATACAAAAGGATCTGTTATCAACAATGAAATATAGGCCTATAAAACCAATAAAATTCCTGACCAACACTCACTTGTACACCAAACACAACACTTCCATTGCACTAAGTGATCATGCCCAGGTTATCTGATCAGGATAGGGCAATTGCAATTGGCCTGTTGGCACCTCTGTCAAAGGGGTCGCTCGAAGGATGTGTGTCAGCCCCAATGCCATCAGAAAGCTGCAAAGGAAATACCAGCAGACTGGTCAGGTGCGGGATAGACCACGCAGTGGTCGTCCAAGAGTCACTACTCCAACAGATAGACCACGGGGTTGGGCCGTTTAATGGCGGAAAAAGTGCACAGCTCTGTTTATTTTCTGTTTTAGTACACCTTGGGGCATATGAAAAGGGTATTCTTAAGTCGCCCATGGGGGACATTTGGCCTACAGGTCAAAATAATAGTTGTTTTGAAAAATGTTTACTAAAAATGACTTAAAATCACGTATCTGGGGCAATGTGACCTCAAATTGTCCCACAGTGGGGTCATTTCACATTTATCATCAGAATATGATTACAAAACATTGGAAACAGTGGGTTTCGAGATCAAGTTTCTCCAAGACGAGTTTGAAATTTTGTAACTTAGTCCGAATCCCAGACGCTTACAACTTCTGAAAACATATTGTTTTACCACTAACCTGTATGGGCGTAGTCGGCAGGGTTAAACTGGTCGATAGTCTGTGTATTCATCGACATTTTTACGACCGCTGGAATTATTTCGTGAATCTGGTTTAGTAGGCCGGCGAGAGATTGCCCGACGTTCGAATTGAGCCTCTCGCGAACATTTGTTGGCTACCGACGGGCACCGAGTTGGAGGTGGGACCGAGGGACCAACGAACTTGTGAAGATTTTGTTTTGGGTACCCAATAATTAACATAAAGCAGTACAACGACAACGTGTGGGGACGTTTATTAAAATAATGTTGTCAAGTGGAATGGTGAATTCGTGGACTAAATGTAACTGCGACACAACGATCACAGGCTGTGTTAACTATAAAAAATAACCGACAATTTAGTGCAGCGTTCACGGCCGAGATTTTTCGTTTCCATGTGGAGGTCATTTCCGAAAATCTTCCCAGCGACGCGCGCTTCATTGGAGGCGATGGTACATCGATGTGCATGCACGGACAGTTAACCAGTATAATGGTGGCGCCCTCGTGAGACGAGACTGTCGATCACAGATACCATCGCCGCGATGTCGTGGAGTCCTTGAGCCGTTGAGCCGTTGACGGTGGAGACGATTTCTGGATACGGGAGTGGAACGACTTGGAACTCAGAAGGTTCATTCTTGACTATTCAAGGGGATCGTAAGCTTTGGAACAAACGATGAACAATCATAACAATACTGCATCGGACATGATTTACTTGCGAGTTGCGTGCTGTCTAACATTCATTATGGATGTTTACGCGTAGGCAGCCTAGTTTTAAGTACACATGTACGTGTGCATCACGCTGATTTTTATATGAACACAAAACTGTTGGGTATTATGCGCGTGGCTCATGCTGACGAATTTGTTGTTCAAACAAAATTGAGAATTGTTGTTGTGATAGCTCAAATTTAATTTTGTAGCAAATTGTTTGTGATGATTTGTGCCCCTGCATAGTTTAAGATTTAATCAAATTCGTGAGAAAATTGAGTCTTGCTCCGCCATTCCCGTGTTCTACCCGTGAGCTCAATAATGTAAGTTGTTTGATTTATTGATAATTTTGTGTTGTTAAATTTAAATTCTGTGGAAGTGTATGATGGGGTACATGTATATGTAATTTGAACCACAGAAATTCAGAGTTTACTTTATTATTAATTTATTTCTACGCTAAGATTAAGTCGTGTAATTTCAATTGACTTATGTACTGTTACCGGATTTTGCAAACTGAATCAACTCTCCTAAACAAATATGGCTGAACCCGCTAGACCATTTCATAGAATTAATGTTAATGAGTTAATTGACGAGTTGGAAAGTCGTGGCATTGATACACATGACAAAAGTAAAGATGAATTAATGCTAGATCTTTACGCAAGTGAAATAAGGATACGTAATCCTGAATTACAAAGTGAAGCAAATTCCAAAGGTTTAGTTGGTGAGGAGGGTTATTCATCAGACCCTGTTAGTAAACCTTCAGAGAAATTTGGTTACTCTAAATTGCATTTAGAGTTTTTGAAGGAGGAAAAAGCCAGAGATAGAGAGGAACGAATAAGGTTCAAAGAATTAGAGTTTGAAGAAAATGAAAAACAAAGGTATTTGGAAGAGAGAAAACTAGATTTAGAAAAACAAAAATTAGAGGTTGAAAGGTTGAAATTGCAGTTGGAGCAACAGACCTTGGAAGAGACGTTGAAACAAAAACAAAAGCAACATAAAGAGACAATGGCTAGTAAGCAAGCAACTGAAAAGCAAAGACTTATGCAATCCTTACTTACTAAGATGCAACCACTTAAGGATGATGAACGTATAGAATTGTACTTGGAACAGTTCTAACGATGGGCACTCACTCAGAATATTCACAAAAATGACTGGCCTGTTTATATTCATACTCTTTTGACAGGAAAGACGAAGGAAGCTCTGATGAAGTTGACCTTGGATGACAGTAAAAGTTACGACAAGATCAAGGCAGTTGTTCTTGACAGATACAACCTTACATCTGAAGAGTATCGTCGCAAATTCAGGGCTTCACGAAAAGCTGACACTGAGACAAACATCGAGTGGATTATCCGCATGAAAAGTGAAAGTCAACGCTGGTTTGAGTCACGTAAAACAGATAATTACGCTAAACTTGTAGACTTGGTGATTGAGGAGCAGTTTTTCCGTAATGTTAATCCCCAATTGGCTATGTGGATTAAAGAAAGAGACTTTAACTCTTTGCAAGACATGGCTGCATCTGCTAATAGATATTGTCGTGCTCACAATTGCCTGCGAACCGAGAAGAAAATTGAACCGCCAAATACTTCAGTTCATACAAGTTTTCAGACCTCTTCAACCAATGCCCGGTCTTAGTCTTCGACAACTAATACATCTCCGCAACCCTCATCAGTTAGTGGTCCAGCGTTAAAGAAGCGTTGTTACAAGTGCCGTAGTGACCAACATCTTGTAAAGTTCTGTCCCAAAAAGGGAATAAACTTTGTTGACACTAGTACTTCGGCTTACCCTAGTAAGTACTTTTACCAAGGAACAATTAATGGTAGACCAGTTAACATGTACAGGGACACTGGAGCTACGGTAACCGTTGTCCATCCACATTTAATTCGTGATGCCGAGCTTCAGGCGCGTGTGACACTACGCATCGGTGAAAACGAGGTTGAATCTGATGTCCTGGTTATGCACTGCCCGTGTGACGCTCTGTTAGGCAACAACGTGGAGCATCTATGTGGGGCCGTGATGACTAGGGCCGAAACCCGACGCCAGCGTGAGCGTGAAGATGAGGCAGAAAAAGAAAGTCGCGAATTAAGACCAAAAGCTTCCGATATTACGGTTAAACCTGATGAAGCGAGCAATTTCGAAATGCAAAGTTGACTTAACCCTGATGCTCCTGAGTGGTTTCCAACTGACGATAATAAGGTAGTTCAACCGGTAAAGGTGTGTGACGTACTGGACTTGTTTGAACTTGATCCGGAGAAGCTACGTCTTGAGCAAAAGCAGGATTCGTCGCTCTCTTCAGCTTGGGACTATATTGTATCCAACTCGGAACTAGTAAATCACCAGTGCTGTTTTTTTTATAAAGAACGGACTGTTATATCGCAAATGGCATGTTTGTGGCAGCTCCGAACTAGTCCATCACCAGATCGTGGTACCAAAGAAGTTCCGCGAGACTATTCTGAAGTTGTCCCATGAAGTGCCGCTTTCAGGACATCTCGGAATTGAGAAAACAAAAACTCGGATTTTACGTCACTATTACTGGCCAAATGTGATCAAAGATGTAAAAAATTGGTGTCGGAGTTGTGCGAATTGTCAAAAGTCTGCAAGAAAATTCACATCGGAGAGAGCCTTGTTAGTGGAGACACCAACTATAGGTGAGCCTTTTTATCGAGTTGGGATGGACATTATTGGGCCCCTTAACTTGAGTAACAGACGGAATAGGTTTGTGCTCGTCATTATTGACCATGCAACGCGCTTCCCTGAAGCTGTTCCGATACCAGATATGAAGGCAACGACGATTGCTAAGGCCATGGTAGAATGTTTCTGCAAAGTTGGTCTCCCGCATGAGATCCTTACAGACCAGGGCTCTAATTTTATGAGCGAAGTTATGTGTGAGATGTACAAGCTACTAAATGTAAAGCACATTGTTTCGTCCGTGTACCATCCTCAAACCAATGGCATTGTTGAACGCTTTAATGGAACTTTGAAAGCTGTACTCCGTCGACTTTGTGCCGATACTGAAGCGAAGGACTGGGATGACTACATCCCCTTTGCCTGTTTTGCCTACAGGGACAGTCCACATGAACAACTTGGCTTCAGTCCGTTCGAGTTACTTTTTGGACACGATGTTAGAGGACCTCTTGCACTTGCCTATGATAAGATGACTAGTAAGCCAGAGGAGCAAAATTGCATCGTTGAGTATGTTCTTGGCCTCGCTGACAAAATGAACCGCGTCATGGAAATCAAGCAAGAGGAAGAAGAAGCAAACAAAGTCAAGACGAAACGATGGTACTACAAAAAAGCACGTGACATTGAGTATGTCGATGGAGACGAAGTGCTTGTACTTCTTCCTACATCTGCTAATAAGCTTCTCTCGGGATGGCAGGGTCCCTATAAGATTGTAAAACGTCTCGGAAAGGTGACTTATCGTGTTGACACCGGTAGGCATATATAGAAAACGATTTCGGACGTACCATGTCAATCTTCTTCGTAGATGGAAATCGAGGGACCAAGATAAGAGTGTCAACTTGTGTTTTCCTGATGACGACCGTGCTAAATACCAAAATGATGAGTGGCAGGAGGTTTACATTAATGACCAGTTGGACGACAACAGGAAGACCCTGCAGTGCCGAGATCCTCTTCAACACTATGGTGCAGTATTTTCTCACAACCCGGGTTTGACCAACGTCACAGAGTTTGTTATCAAATTGACTGATGACACTCCCATCCTTCAGAAGTGTTACACTGTTCCTCATACACAACGCCAAACAATGAAGGATGAGCTCGAGTTATTACTCAAACAGGGAATAATTGAGAAGGCCTCTAGCCCATGGGCTAGCCCTGCGATGTTTGTCCCTTAAAATTGAGGCTAGTACAGGACTATCATAAGTTGAATAACGTCACGGTATTTGATGCATACCCTATGCCTTTAATCGAGGAGGTTTTTGACATAGTTGGACAAGCGGAGATCATTTCAACACCTGACTAAAGGATATTACAAAATTCCGATAAAGGAGGAGGACAGACCAAAAAATGCCTTTGTTACGCCATTTGGCCAGTTCCAGTTTTCTAGAATGGCTTTTGGATTTAAGAACGCACCAGCTTGTTACCAGCGTATGATGGACGCCATTCTGGAAGGGGCCGAGGGAGCTCGAGCATTTTTGGATGATGTGATCATCTATAGTAGTACTTGGGATGACCACATACATAGACTTGCTGAGGTTCTGGATAGGTTACAGCGTGCCGGTTTGACGGCAAATCCAACTATATGCCGCATTGCAACGATTCAAACTGAATATCTTCGTAAGCTTATTGGTGGAGGGGAAGTGAGTCCCTTGACTGATAAAGTAGAAGTTGTTCGGCAGTTCCTCAGACCGAAGACCAAGAAGCAAGTGCGTCGTTTCCTTGGGATGGTGAATTACTATAAGGACCACCTCCCAAACCTGTCTCGGAAGGCCATACCTTTGACTGATTTGCTGAAAAAGATCGAGCCTATTCAGGTTTTGTGGACTGCAGAGTGTGAGTTGGCTTTTCAAACTTTGAAGTCCGACCTGACTACTGCACCCGTGCTACGTATTGCTGACCACTCGATTCCTTTTCTTGTTCAGACTGATGCCTCGGAAAAAGCCGTTGGGGCCGTTTTGAGTCAGAGTCATAATGGCAAAGAACACCTATCGCTTTCAGATCCAGAAAACTGTCGGAGACACAACAAAGATGGTCAACAATTGAGCGTGAATTGTATGCGATAGTGTTTGCAATTGAGCAGTTCAAGTACTATCTGTACGGTACACACTTCATAATACAGTCTGACCACAAACCACTCACTTGGTTGAAAACCATGAAGAATCAGAATAGCAGGCTTATGCGTTGGTCCTTGCTCCTACAGCAGTATCAATTCACTGTACAGCATCGCAGTGGAAAGGCTAGTGTTAACTGCGATTTTGTCAGCAGACCGTTTGATCTTGAGTAATTCATGTTTAAATTCATTTGAGTCATATTTGCCTGTTTTTGTGCAATCGTTAGTCTGTAAAGTCAATTAACGCTTCCCGTCTTTCAGAATTTTAAAACAAAAATCAGGTTAAATGAATTTTATAATATGTGCAGGTATATTTGAAATGTAATTAATTGCTAGCATAAGGTTAAAAAAAAAAAAAAATAATAGGATTTGGATATTGTATTGAAATCACGTGAACTTCAAACTTATTTATCAAAATGAAAAAGAAGTCTTGTTTGGTGTTTTGATCAAATTAAGGTAGGAAGTATTTTGTAAGGTATTGGTGATTAGTTTAAGTTTAATTAATATATTTCTATTTGTAGTTATTTCTATTTAAAGTTATTATTTATTGATTGGACGTAATAATAACTTAAGGATGGATGGGAGGACTGTTACAGTCCAGTAAATCCATTGAACAGTCATACCTAAACGTAGTATAAAACCTTTATTGTTAAAGTTTACTGTTGCGTTTGTGCGTGGGGGTATATATGCTAATTAACTTGTAATAAATTTTAATTCGAAACCAGAGACGAAAGTGGAAGCAGCAGATTAATTCTGTAGTTAATTCCCGGGCCGTAACAGTCGATTTAGGCTAACCCTACCCCTAACGCCCCAAATGCCCAATATCTAGATATGCGTAACAAAAATTGAAGATAACTCGACAACCAGTTGCCGTAGACTCCTAAACTTGAGATCTGTGCCTCATTGTTTGGTATAGGCTTTGCAATAAGACTGAAACTGGTGTGTTTTGGTTCCAATCTTAGCTACCAGGGGTACATTTTCCTTGAAATCATCAGACGGGTCATTCCATGAGGTTGGGTATGTAAACAAAAAGCAGTGTCCATGTTGTGTTAGTACAGTAAGTTCTTTTATTTAAAGACTGAAGAATTATTTATCTGGTGAAATATAAAATATGGCTAGGTGTCCCAATATAATCATGTTGTTTTCACTGACCAATCTCTCACAGATAATGAAAGATTTGTCTTACCTACGCAACATGGACACCACATATGTTTAACACTACTAGTATACATTTTGGAGGTCTGTAATTTTGTTACAATGCGGTGTAAATACTTCTATTGTAGTGTAACATGTGTTTCTTTATGAAATGAATATAATTACTAAAAGTAGCTGGGCTGGAATGTTACTCATATTTAAGAGATGCATGTGTATGTCACACCTTTTGTACCCAACCTCGCAAAATGACCAATACCTGTTGGCAAGCCTATGGTACAGAGAAATTAATGCACCCTGAATGGAGTGGACAACTTCTAATACTAATCGTGGTCGGTATAGGCCCAAATTATGTTTGTCAGATGCGGTGTGTGATGCGCCATGATCTCATTCAATACCAATCCTGCTGTGTAATTACCGAGTGTTGCAGCCATTTCGGGAATACCTTTCACTGATATTTATGCTAATGGAGAGTAGAACAGCAATACACATAGATGGTCTGTTTTAGTATACAGGGTGTTTCAGAAAAAAGTATACATTTCGAAAAGTTTTATTGGTTTCCAGAAATCTCTTATCATGTATCAGTAGACCTTGGTCTCTTGCTTTGTTTGCCATCATATCAATCATCATCAGTTCCGCATGAGCGAGTACAGGCGATTTACTTTTTGCAAATTTAAATTGGCTTGCGCATAGACGTGAAAGGGTTAAAACAGAATTGCACACCATGGTTGTAAAGTTTGGACATGTGTTTTGTTTCCCCTCTTATATAACACCCTCAAACAACCAGTGTTACATAAGAGGGTGTAATCCTTTTGGGTAAAGCTGAGGGGCACATTTGTGCATGTACACATTTCTTCTCTGAATTGAGAACAACATGGATCGAATTTGTCCACAGTTCACACCACAACAGAGATTATTCTTGGTGACAGAGTACCACCGTACTGACAGTGTTTCTGCAGTGCTTCAGAGGTTCCGCCAAGAGTACCCGAATGTAGACATGACAGGAGGATCAGCTGTCGTCGAAATGGCTTAGGGTTGGCGGCGGCAACATTTAACAGGATAACCCGCTTAGACCTGCATCTTCACCCATACCAGATGATCAAGCGTCATCAACTTCTCCCAGGCGATCTCCAGAGGAGGCATCAATTTTGTACTTGGCTACTCCAACAAGGCCCACGGTTCCTTGACGACTCAATCATTGGCGATGAGGCTGGATTTTTCTTAACTACATGGTTAATTCCCACAATGTCAGAGATTACCAGCCCCGGGGACAGAAAGATCTTGGATTTGAGTATCAAAGAAACAATGATCATGACAGACACAAAATTACTGTCTGGATTGGTTTGGTCGGGAATGGGTCAACCATCGGCCCATTTGTCTTCAGAGAAAACATCAATGGGGAATACTACCTGCGCATGATAAATGAAGATGTTGTGCCTGCCATTAATGCCATTCGCCGCTTTCGTCCTGTCAGAAGAAATGGGCAGCAGTTCAGGCGTGCCTGGTGGGCACAAGATGGGGCACCACCACATCGACGAAGGATCGTGACAGATCGTCTCACAGAGTTGTTTGGCGATCGCGTGATTGCGTTGAACTGGGCTGTGGAGTGGCCCCCGAGATCGCCCGATCTTACCCCCTTGGACTTTTTATTGTTGGGGCACCTGGAATCAAAGGTGTACACAACGCCACCGAGAGACCTTGATGACCTGGAAGAACGTGTCACTGCTGAGGTTGATGCTTTGAGGCAAGATGCGGCAATGATTAGACGTGCTGTTTACGAAATGCTGAGGAGAGCTCAAGTGTGTGTGGAGCGAAATGGTGGCCACATGGAGGACTAAGATGTGCATGTGTGACGTGAAACCATCATGAACTTGAATTCCTACATGATGAAAGATTCATTTTCATGAACCATTGCCTTCTTGAGCCATGCTGTTGTCACTTTGATCAGGAGGACAAATTCAAGGTCTTAAGTTTGTGGGTTTGTGGAGGGCAAATGGTGAATGGACTTTGTTTGGGAGTTTAGGAGAAACAAAACACATGTCCAAACTTTACAACTATGGTGTGCAATTATGTTTTAACCCTTTCACGTCCATGCGCAAGCCAATTTAAATTTGTAAAAAGTAAATCGCCTGTACTCGCTCATGCGTTGAATTCATCATAGTCAATCTCCCGGAGCTTGTGGATTCTTGCGAAGGTTACTGCAGCATGGTCAGATGGCATTGAAGGCAAAACATTTACATCTTTTAACGACTCATCGTTCTTCCTCACTATCAGCAAATCTAGCGTGCGACCATGTCTGTGGGTCATTTGGCTATTCACCTGTCGGAGTCCTCTAGACTCGAGCATGTCATGTTGGGTTCTTGCATCGACATCATGAATGTTGTCGACATGGATGTTGAAGTCTCCACAGATGAATAAATGACTGCTTGCTAAATTTTCATTTTATAGAAGCTTGGAGAATTCCACAAAGAGGTGTAGCTGTTGTTTCTAGTTGGAGGTCTGTAAATTACAATCAGCAAAATGGTGTCATGACCTGTGCTGCCAATTGCCAGTTCCAAACATTCAAAGGTCTCAAATGAGTGGGACTTGGTTTTAGTGATATACTGATTTCTCAGAATGACACATATTCCTCCACCTCGTCTTGCTAACTTTACAACACGGAAGTATCGAAGAGTGGGAGGGATATCCGCTAATACAGGACCGTCTCAGTCGCGCCTCAGTGACAGCCACAATGTCCAGCATCTCTAACTTGGGTTTGTTCATCATATACCTTGTATTCAAGAAATTCAAGAAACTCAGTGGCTCCAACCTCCGGATACAGATGTTCTTTCCAGAGCCAACATGCCCTCCATTCACACAATGCTCATGAAGAACCAGCTCAGCTGGGCATCCCTAAACAACTCCTCTACGGCGAGTTTTCAGTTGGCAAACGCTCACGCGGTGGTCAGCGCAAACGCTTCAAGGATTCATTAAAAGTCTCCATAAAAGCATTTGACATCGACCTAAACTCGAGGGAACACCTGACACAAGATCGAAGCTCCTGGTGGTCATCTGTTACCAGTGGATCAGTGTCAGCTAAGGCAAAGCGCACAACCTTGGCACGCCAGAAACGGCACCTCCGCAAGGAGAGAGCAGCAAGCACAAGTGCTGTATGCTCCTCTGCCCATCATGCAACCGGCGTTTCCACGCCAAGATTGGCCTGATCAGCCATCTCATGATCCATGAACGGGACAACACGTAGTATGTCGGTGGTCATCATCGCTCGTGATGGACGCACATACATCGACCACCTTCCTACATATATTCAGTCTTCTCATACTCCCTCCCATATTATCCATACACCTTATCTTCCAGCACACTCCTCGTCCAACTATCTCATCCTTCATTCTTCTACCTCCAGCTCATCCTCCATCTTCCATCTTATCTTATCTTCCCTCCCGTTTATTCAGTTCACCCTCCACCTTATCCTCAATCATCTTATACTGTTAAAAAACTCTGTTCATTTACAGTATCCTACATTCATAATGTAGGTTGCATCATTACACGGCGTACTGTTTTTGAACAGTACATCCTACCTTTTTTGTTTTCTCTGTATGTTTACTATAGACTCTACTGTATTTGAAATTGTAAATTGTTGTTCAACAGACGACTTAGTGTTCGCTTTGTTATTTAACCCTTTCATTCCCGGAGGCGCCAAAAGGAGCCCTTTGTTTTTTTCGCTTTAATCCCAAAGGCACCAAATGGTGCCCGAGATTGTCTTTCAGTTGAGACCCAAGGCGACTTTTGTCACCACCTGCAAATGCTTTCAGAGTTTTTTGGTTTGGCACCCTCTATTGGCATGAATGAAGACGGTTCAAGTTTTACACGCGCGCCCGCCCTATATAAATTCACAAAACTAAAAAGGGACAACAATAGGTGGGTTTGCCGTGAATACATAAAAGGGGAGGACGCACAGTACAGACGCCATTTGCATCCTGAAACTATGATGGCAACAGACGTCGATGGCATGTTGGCCGAAATTTTGGCAGACAGTGGCTCAGAATCAGATGAAGGTTCCATTCAAGATGAGTCTTCTGACGACGATCCAGAAACGGCAGAAGACGGCATTACTGCAGCATTTCGTGAGGTAATAATGGAATTCGGTAATAATTAATACTAATTCTTTGGTGAACATTATCAGCAGCATGATCGGTGTTATGTTAATGAATCAATTAGGCTAATGTAATTCACCAGGCCCAGTATTTTTGTAGGCCCACCCCTAACGTCGGCCTATATAGGTCTATGGGGTTACAAATGCTGAAATTGAGAAATGTACATCATTACATGTAGTTAAAAAATGGCTCAATCAGTCTTGGTGACCAAATCCCCCCCCCCCCCCCCCCCCCCCCCCCCTCTGAAAATCTGAAAGTAATTCCCAACATTCCTACAACACAAAAGAAGGGGGCTGTCCCGCTTGCCAAATATCTTGCAAATGCTATAAGCTGCTTTGAAAGAAATGAGGAAATTTGCATCTTCAAAATTTCGCATAAAATTGAACAGTTATTGGCAACGACCTTAATAGAGGGTGCCATTTTTTTCTTGTTTCCTTGTTTGCAACTACAAAGATTATACTCTAATGTTATAGTTTGTTTTTGTTGCAGCTTACCGACCAACCTGACCACCTGCCAAAATCGAGCAAGACTGCGAAGGTAGATTTCCGATCCGGTTGGGAGCAACGAGACCATTTCCAGTGTCCGACTGTGCCCTTCACGGGGAATCCTGGCCCGACCGGCGACTTTGCTACGCTCTCAGCAGTGGAGATCTTCAAGCTGTATTTCTGTGACCTTGTGTGGCAGATGCTGGTGAACGAGACTAATCGCTATGCGCAACAAACAATAGACTCTAACCCTGATAAACAAGTTTCCTGGCACCCGATCAATATTCCAGAAATGATGGCATTTGTGGCACTTATCGTTGCTATGGGCATGAACAAATCATCTCAATATAGAATGTACTGGTCGACATCTGAACTGTTTAGCTTGCCATTCTATCCGTCGATCATGTCACGCAATCGGTTCCTTTCAATTCTGAGATTCTTTCACATATCCAATAACCAAATTGCTCAGACAGCCTCGGCTAAACGTGATAAACTTTCCAAAGTTCGACCCTTGATAGAAGTACTCGTCCCGAAGTTTCTAAACCTGTATAACCCTGCGCAGAATTTGTCTCCAGACGAGAGCATGTTAAAATTCAAGGGACGATTAAGTTTTGTTCAGTACATGCCGAAAAAACCAATCAAACGGGGTATGAAAGCCTTCTCCCTGAATGAATCAAAAACAGGGTACACATGTAATTGGAAACTATACACGGGAAGTGAGAACACCCAAACTGTTTATGTTGCACACATAAGTTTAGACTGCCCGCATCCAAACATACTGACCAAGCCCGCAAAATTAGTCATTGATCTGGTCCAGGGACTTAAGAATAAGGGTCATATACTATATTGTGACAATTACTTCAATAGCCCAGCTCTTGTAGCTGAACTGTCTGAACTAGGATTCGGGTGTTGTGGTACTGTTCGGTACATGACCCAGGGGATTCCCCATGTTGCGAACCCCAAAAAACACAAAATGAAGAGAGAAGATGTCCCCCTTTTTTGGGTAAAAGGTGGGCAGTTGTGTATCGTTTGGCAAGACAAAAAATCGGTAACACTTTTAACAAATATCGGGAACTCTGATGTGTCAAAAAAGCAAATTCGTTGCAAGAAGAGCACAAGTGGATTTCGTGACGTTCTGAAGCCAAATTGTGTTGACCTGTATAATTTGAATATGGGAGGTACTGATGTTGCAGATCAATGTTTTCAGTACTACAATCATACGCACAGGAGTTTAAAATGGTGGAAACGAATTTTTTTCCGTATGCTCGATATTTGTATTGTCAATAGCCGAGTAATTTTTAACGGCATAGAGGGCAACAGACATGTCAGTAACCTAGATTTTCGTGTAGGTATTGTACAAGGCTTGCTGTTAGGTTGGGAACGTACTAATGCAACAAGTCGGCCGAGATACCACATTCCTATTGATTTGGCAAGACAACAACACTATCCTGGCAAAAACCGCAATGGAAAGAAACGCGACTGCATTGTTTGTAGCAACCGCACATTAAACAGGCGAAAACAGACCCGGATGATCTGTAAAGAATGTAATAAACCAATGTGCACAGTTCCTTGTTTTGAAAAATATCATACCAAATGATAAGTATGTATATGTACAATCTGCTCGCCTTCAAATCTGCCCCCGCCCCCCACCCCCCGCCCCCCCACCCCATTCAATGTTGAAGACTGGTTCGACAAGCCACGGATTCAAACCAACATTGAATGGGGTGGGGGGCGGGGAGGGGGAGGGGGAGGGGCGAGAGAAAATACAAGTACATGCAGAAGTAGGGTTGAAGACACATCTTTTTAGACATTCAAGCATTTTTAATTTCTTAGATTTTTAACTTTTGAGTGCTTCATTTTCTTTTGTATTGTATACTTTTTAGGTATTTTCATTAGGATTTTCTTTTCTATATTGATGTACGAGTACAGGGCCTTGTATTACCAGTTTGTATTACTTTTGTTGTGTAAAAACTAGCTTGAAATTACACTTAATAAATAAAAAGATGCACACTAAATTTCTCTTCTTTTTGTATGATTTGTGTCATCAGGTGTACACAAAATCATCAGAGCTATTTAGTGCATGTAAACCACAGAGGGCTCACTTCAATGAAATGTCTCCCAAACCAGTGGGTCTCTAGTGACACTGTATTATGGGCTCGTAATTGCTGTGGTAAACAAGGGTACTGTCTTATATGAGTGGGTGGTATTGAAAGGGTTAATTAACATAGCTTTCTGTACAGAAACTACTCTGTATAACCGAACAAAGCAGTGTAATGGGTTATTGACGATAGTTTCTTGTTCGTGGACGTTTGAGTGTAAATTCACAGTTTGTGTTTTACAGTTTATTATCCTGCTGTCATGGTTGTAGATATGGAACGACGTTGCTATCTTCGGTAGCACCGGAACGCCGCCTTTATCAATCTTATCATTCAATTAGTCAATTTCACCATTCCATTTGCCACGTGACCCCTCTCCCCCACCACAAATTTCCAGTGCCCACCATACACGTGTTCCCCGCCCAACCGCCCCCCCCCCCCACCCCCGAAAAAATCCCGATACATGTACTGCCCTGAAAAAGGCATGTATGTATGTATGCCAACTTGAAAAGGAATTAGTCACCCAGGCCACCCCCCGGAACCAGTAATCTCTTGGACTGCATTACTACTCAAGGACTTTTCCATGCATTTATTACGTCACGATTAGATTATTGTAATAGCCTTATTTACGGTCTTCCCGATTGTTTAATTCAAAGGTTACAATCAGTTCAGATTTCAGCCGCTCGTCTTATTACTCGCACAAAGAAATATAAACACATCACCCCCGTTTTCAAAAGCCTTCATTGGATACCTGTGGTACACCGTATAGAGTTCAAAATCCTTATTTTGGTTTACAAAACTTTACATAAGCAAGCACCTGATTATTTGTCAGATTTGTTGACCATTCGAGAGTGTTCTATTGCTACTCGTTCCTCTACTGAAACACGCTTACTTCAGCCTCGTTTTAAGCAAGATCATTATGGCAGGTGTGCCTTTTCTGTCTCGGCACCCAGTTTATGGAATAAACTTCCTTATTTTATCCGTAATGTACCATCTTTTTCATCTTTTAAGTCGGCACTAAAAACGCATTATTTCCGTCAGGTTTTTAAGTAATTTAGATCACCCCTGTGTTGACAGCCAAGATTAATGGTAAACACTTTTATATTGCATTAGATATGAAATGTATTATTTGTATTATTTAATGGTCTACTCTAATTAGCGTTTGATGTGCTTAGGTTTTTGTTGTACTTTTAACTGTATTTTAATGATATCTAGTTGTAGTGATTATTTTTGTAAAGCGCATTGAGATTATTTGTGATGATGTAACGCGCTATATAATAACTAATTTAAACTATGTTTTACCTATTGGGGCGACAGTTTTCGTGTTAAAAAGCTATATTAGGGCGACACGCTCTATTAGGGCGACAATTTGGTGTCGCCCTAATATTTTTGAGATTAAAAACCATTTTTCTTAGGTCTGCAACCATTTTTGGAACTTTGGGTAGAGAAATTTGGTGTCAATTTGAGTGATTCTTGCCGAAATTTCAGTGGTCTCTGGGGAAAGGTTTCCCGTAATGTCGCCCTTTTATAGCATCCAGGGTTCTTCTTATTATTATTTTTTTTTTTCTCCATCACCCAGACCCTCTTTCATTATTTTTCAATCTCATCATTCAGTTAGCCAATTTCATCATTCCATTTGCCACGTGCACCCCCCACCCCCTCCCCCTTCTGCCCCCACCACAAATTCCCAGTGCCCACCACGTGTTCACCAGTGTGCAGAATATTTTAATCACCACATCCAATTAGTAAACAACACACCGAAAACGCTCACTCGAACTCACCTGTGGTTACCTTTTCGCTTCTGTTGTAGCGCCATTGGCCTCAGCCATTGCAAAGAAAGTTGGCAACCGATATGTGGCTGCTTTGGGCAGCATACTGTACGGGCTTGGTTTGATACTTTCTTCTATGTCGTACAGCATTGGGTTGTATTTCGTCATGCTGGTCCTGGTTGCAGGTAAGAAGGTTTTAGCAATGTCTTAAATGTGCGATGAAATACAACTGAATCAACATTATACTTAAATCAAAGGTTTATACATGTACCTCCATGAAAAGAAAAAAAAACTTGTATTCATCTAACAAAAACTGACACGTAAGGGCAATATTTCAGTGCTAAACATGGAAGGAACCCACAGTTAAAAAACAGAGCACAGTTAAGTGAATAATGTTAAAAACGCAAAACACTAAAATGTCCCGAACTTTGCTACGCAAGTCTCTGTACATCACTTTTCATCAGCATAAAAAAGCTGGAAAATGGAGCTACGAATGACCGTAAATATCATTGGAACTATAACAGACTGTAACATGTCTTTATCAAAAACAAATCATATTCCTCCATTGGCCTTTAACGTCTTTTGCGAGAACCCCAAGTTAACTTTGTGGCGTCCTCGGGTGTTATTCGAACCTTGCACTACCTTTCCAAATCGACAACAGAATTTCAGTTTTATTGATATATGCAACATTTTGGTCATATCAACAGGCACAGGGGGCGCGTGTATGCTTGACACTACACGTGCAGAAGTCGCATACTACTTTCGCAGCAAATTTGCTCTGGCCAACATCTTTATAGTAGCGGGATCTCTTATCGGTACGGTGATTTACGGTCCCCTTATGCAAGTACTGCTAGTTACGTATGGCTGGCGAGGAGCAATGTTGCTGACCGGTGGGATTGGATTCAATCTCGTGTGGGCCGCCCTGCTGCTCAGGAGACCTAAAGACAGCATCAACAGCTACAGACCACTTTCCATCAATGATGCCACCACCTTGGGAGAATGCGATTCCAAGACGTCCGACTCCACTAACAAGCAAACCTTAACAAACCCGAGCCTCATCAAATGCTTTACGTCTACCATGGGCCTTTACATCTTCAGAAATGTATCCTTCATTCTCCTCGCTAGCAACAGAATGCTATACTGCATAGCTTACGGCGGGGTGCTTGTGTACATGGTGCCCAACGCCATGGCGATTGGATTGGATGTCTGGGAAGCATCCTTTACTACTGTGGCTTTTGGATTTGGAGGGATGATCGGGCTGGCCGTGGGAGTCCTGATATTAAGCAGTGGTGACATCCCTTCACGTGCTGCTGTCACGACGGGCGTGGCAGTGATGGTCCTTGCACTGGCTGTAAGCCCCTTCGTGCCAACCTTCCTTGGTCAACTCGGCATAGTGTTTGTCGTGGGCTCGGCCATTTTTTTCCTGATTCACGTCACATTTGTAATGGTGAGACACCTTCCATTCGAGGATAATATGTACGTCATTGTGCTCGGCTGGGGAAGCTTCTTGGCCGGTATATCGACTTCATTCGGCGTTGTCCTGTCAGGTGAGTACTTAACGCTTTACACACATAGACGGCAGCACATTATGTATATTTCTTGATGAAAAGGATTGTACTATACATGTAGTTGCAATTTGTACGTCTTTAATTTTCTTTCAACCTTAGCTGGGAGAAACACGTCGCATGTTTTTTTGCTTAAAGTGTTTCCGAGAGTCTCAGAGTAAAATCGTCTTGATCGACCTCAAGAGCATCGACATCCCTATGTTGTTTGTTTCCTTTTGTCTCCATTTACTGTCAACATTGATTGGCGAGGAAATAGAATGCTCTCTACAGTCACTCTCTCCCCGCAGATCCGTCTATGTCTGTGCACTTTCTAGCTATTAATCACGACAAATGTTGTGCATGTTATCGTACTTGTTTATCGTCCCTCCATAAACTAGATTATTTCATTGTGCAACTAGATTCTCCATTTGGCCTCAACCATATACCCTTGACAAGCACGGTGTCGTTTTAAACGAGATAAATAATATAAAGGCATCTTCCATATTCCAGGGTGGCTGTTTGACTTAAGACAGGATTTCATCGGTACCTACTTCTTGTACAGCGCAGTCATGGCCGGCAGCCTGCCGTTCCTGTGGGTTGAAATTCCTAGAGCGCAGGCTCGTGCATGAAAAGCGCGGCCGTGTGTCTCACGAGCGTGATATAATGCATCTTGGCGCTTTTTGAGTGCCAACCTACTTAACTTGTTTAGATACCCGGCCGAGGTAATTTATCCAACCAAGTTGACTTTAACGTGGATTTAAGTCGACTAGGCGAGATAATTTACGTTGCCAAGTCGACGTCCTAGATTTAATGAGTCGACTTGGCGAGATATTTTATGTCGTCACGTCGCCTTCCTGAATTCAAGATGTCGACTTGGTGACATTTTGTTATGTCGTCTTCCTAAAATCAATACGTCGACTTGGCGAGATATTTCGTTGCCAAGTCAACTTTATAAATCTACTATGTCGACTTGGTGAGATAATTTGTGGCCAAGTCGACTTAGTAGGTTTAAAAAGGCGACTTGGCAACAAAAACATTTCACCAAGTCAACTTATTGATTTCAGAAAGGAGGTCGACTCGGCAACATAAATTTTCTTGACTTCGTAACACAAATTATCTTGCCAAGTCGACTTAATCCACGTTATAAGTCAACTTAGTGCGATAAATTATCCAAACAAGTGGAATGGTACTCACAAAGCGCCGTATTTAGTAGGTATGTTGTAGTTTATTTTACGGGATCTTTGACAACTAGGGACCTTTATGCCATCAACTATTATCTTTAACTTTACATTATAATCAAGTTAAGATGACGAAGGAGAGGCAGTTTTCAGCAGGTCGAACTGCGAGTCTGTTGCGCCGTGACGGAACACTCCGCATCAAGCAAAAATGTAATTCTCATACAAATCTAGTCTTGGCCCGAAACTATTCTAGTCGATATTGGTTTGTGTACGCATTGGCCATTCCCGGTAGTGCGCCCTCTTAATCTTGCAGCAATAACAGACCAGCCCTTTGCTCGACCAGAATAGTCTTGGGAATCTCTCCCGGAAGTTCAGCATTGGTTGCGGTACCGTTTTATGTAAATAGCTGCACAGAGTTTTATGATGGCACACAAGGGACATGGAATACCACAGATATCTTTGCAAATATCTCCTTAAACAAATGTATTTTGCGATGTCATACGCCTTTGCAAACAAGTTTGTAAATATATTCGCAAACATTTGCCAAGAAAATTATGCCACCGAAAATACTAGCAACGATAAAACGGTCATGTTCGATGATTCTTGTAAGCCGCCTTATATTTTTTAAACATTCGAAGCGCGTGCACGCGGTGTGTTTGGGTCACTCGCTACATCCGACGCGCTGTATTTGGGTCACTCACTGATTGGTTCCCTAGGAAAGACTAGGCAAAAACAAAGAAAAGGTTAAACCTTCCGAGAGAAATTCCCAAGACTATTCTAGTCGAGCAAAGGGCTGGTCTGTTAGTGCTGCAAGAGGGCGCACTACCGGGAATGGCCAACGCGTACACAAACAAATATCGACTAGAATAGTTTTGGGCCAAGACTAATACAAATCACAAAGTAAAGCCCGGTTTCCATATAGACTAACAAACGCGGAGAGTGCCGCAAACTAGCAACGCAAACAGTAACGCAGACAGTCGGCGAAGTTGAACCAAGTTCAACTTTGCCGACTGTTTCCGTCAGTGTTTCCGTTTGGGTTGTTTGCGTCTAGTCTGCGTGTGCGCGTTACGATTATATGGAAACCAGGCTTTACACAGATCGCGTGGGTTTCGTATTTTATTGCGTGGTTTATGTGCACGCTGATTGCCTAAAGAAAAACTGGATTCGCGCGTTTCGCGCGTCAGTCTTTCGCGCATGTCTGTCTCGCGCGCGTGTCTTTCTCGTCGCCTGATGTAGATTGTCGTAATGTCGCCGGCCGAGCGTACCTCAGGCGCAGCTTGGTGCTTAGAAGCATTGAGTTCCATATATATATACTGGAGACGCTATCTGGCTGGAATCGCGTCCGCGCGTGCGTTTTCAAAGTAGGGTAAACAACAATCTTGTTCGTTTGCGTTGTGTACACATTCAAATGAGGTTTTAACCAGTGTACGCATTTTTCTTCATTTATTTGTCAATTTGGGGCTGAAAATTTAGTGATGTAGCAGCATTGACAATACTTTTTTGATGGTCGTTGTGAAAAAAATCATCAAAATATCCCGTAATTTACTAAAGAAGTGCAAAATTAACAAAAACGGTCAAAAGACGGGTTATACGCTTTACCAGCCGTTGCAACTACGCGCGAGCCTCACGACTTTGTTAAAAACGATTCGCTCTTCTCCTGCTCAGGATATCTCAAATTTTCTGCTCACGATTTCACTGGACAGCCCGGACGACCGAATAGAAATTTTCCGTTTTCTTTTGAGGAGTTGGCATCATGTTTTTTCTTCACGAACGTACACCGAAGCAACACGCCCGTGTGCGTGTGTACTCAGGCTATTTGCCGTGCTGCGCGGGGCAAATATCCTACACTCCACGGTAGCCTGCCGTAGCACGCGCTCGCTCCCGTTCTCCGGACTCTCGAAACAAACAATTATGTTCGAATTTTCATACTTATGTTTAACTTTGTTTCATACCTGTATAAATAGTCTCTCTTTTGTCAATTACTTATAAATATTAGGGGAAAATCAGAGTTGAATTTGGTGCAGTTCTGCAGTAACAAACTTTTATACGGCTGGAAATACAACTAACTCACAAGACCACGTGACTTTTCGGAACCAGAATTTGGTTCCCAAAAAGTCACGTGACCTTGAATTTTTCAAAAGTGCTAAAAAACGGCAAAATTTGACGGCGTCCTTTCAGGATATATCTAATTTACTCTTGAAGGCGCTATTTCGAGCCCAAAATAGCCCAACAAAGCCGGTGTGTTCCTTTAAGGGATTGTCAACACGTTACGGGATTAACGTAAACTTTCTTAAATTCTTTGAATAGAGTCACACAAATTTTCAAATTAACAAATTTCCCAATACTGCAGCAAAACATGCAAAGTGACGCGTTAATACCCTTCTTACGCGCCGCCATTGTTCAGCCGCGCATTTTTACACAAACACTCCCAGATAGCGTATCCAGTATATGTATGTAAATCAATGCTTAGAAGCTTGTCGCCGACTGAGCTGTCGTTGACCTATGACGTGAAGATCAAACAATATAGTACATTTTGTTTTTTACTCCCGTACTTTTTTCTTGGGAAATTAACCAATCATTGAGCAAGAATATGGGTGTATAATAAGTTATATTTTATATATGTTTTTCCGCTTCTTTAATTTTTACTTGCAGAAGTAAGTTCCCCCCTAAACAATTGATTGTATCTCCTAAAGTAAATTTGGGAATTACACGAAATTTGGCGTGAATGATTAGTGCAATGCATGGAACGTGTATTTCAAGTGGTGGGTCCATGACATGCAAGAATGAGCAGCATTTAAAGGTGAAATTGACACTTGCAAAATGCAGTCAACAATTTTATAATTCTTTCACACATGACAAGTACAGATTTGGTCCTCAGTATCTCGTGGTGTTCGTTCACCGTGACTGCACTAAGCAGTTTAACTTAAGAAAATGCCACGCATGTCTATCAAAGACAGGCCATTGCCATAGGCCTGCTGGAGACCAGCCCGTGGATGGAAGTCTGGCCAAATAAGAACATTGCTTTAAAAATTCGAATTGATTGGAGCTGTCACAGACTTGCCAAGGACTGGTCGACCAAACGTTACTACCCCTGCATACGATCACTTTATGGCAATGCACGTCCACACAGGGCAAGAGTGGTCAATGAGGTTTTAGAGAGTAAAGAAATTGACCGGATGATGTGGCCAGCAAACTCCCCAGATCTCAATCCCATAGAACATTTGTGGGATCATTTGAAGCGGACATTTGATCGGAGAGCTGATGATCAAACAACACTCCAGGGGTGGATTGCAATATGCGGTCTAAGACCGGTCTATAGGCTTAGCCGGCTAACGCGGCATCCACTAAGACTGGTCTATAATTATAGCCCGCTTGCAATATCGTTGTATTGAAGTTAGACCAGTCTTAAAATTTAAGCCCGCGGCGAACAGGCTATAATTTTTGGACACCGCGCTACATCTCGTATTTTTGCATGAAAACGGACGAACAAAACGCACATTGTGCCCATTAGAGAATTTTTAGTGTTATTTGATAACTTTCGCGGTCAGTTTCTCTGCAAAAAATGCACCACACAAGCGTCATCAAGTGGCTTCGTGAGGACGTTTGTTTGGCTTGAAATCACGCAAGTATAGTCGGCTGCATTACTTTCCGTTAAGATATGCGTGTTTTTCGGCTGGCGCAGCCGTACTTTAGTTAGACTGGTTTATTGCAATGGGCTAAACCAGTGACTAAGCCAAGACTGGCTAAGTTTGACAGCCGGCTATAAAAGACCGGTCTTAGACTAGTGGCTAAGTCGATTTTATTGCAATCCAGGACTTGCCCCAGATGCTGTAGCGGAGGATCAACCGTCTCATCGACACAATATGCGTGATCGATGTTATCATGTATTACAAAATCATTGTGGTTACACAAGAGACCGAGGACCAACATTGTACTTGTCATGTGTTAAAAGAATGGGGATTAATTTGCTGACTACATTTTTCAATTTTTGAAAAGTGTCCATTTTACCTTTAAATGCTGCTCATTTATGCATAACATTAGATATGGATCCACCACTTGAAATGCACATTCCATGCATTGCACTAATCATTCACACCAAGTTTCATATAATTTAGAAATTTACTTTGGGAGATATAATCAATTATTTAGGGGGAACTTATTATTTTTAATGAAAGTATTGTTTATCTATTCGATTTCATAACCTTCGTTTTAAAGATTTTTCAAATTTAGAAATTTATTTTATTCGGATTTGTGTGCATTTTTATTATTATTATGGTAATTTCACTGACTATTTTATTTGTTTCAAATAATGTTTAACCTTTCTGTTCATGCTTTATCATTTTAGGTTTGGTGTGAATTTTGATTCTAATAATAATAATAATAATAAGAACCCTGGATGCTATAAAAGGGCGACATTACGGGAAACCTTTCCCCAGAGACCACTGAAATTTCGGCAAGAATCACTCAAATTGACACCAAATTTCTTTACCCAAAGCTTCCAAAAATTGTTCCAGACCTAAGAGAAATGGTTCTAGATCTAATAAAAATGTTTTTTTACCTAACCAAAATTTTTTTTGGACCTAACAAAAAAATTTTTGGACCTAAACAAATGTTTTTTAACCTAAACAATATTAGGGCGACACCAAATTGTCGCCCTAATAGAGCGTGTCGCCCTAACATATTTTTTTTAACACAAAAACTGTCGCCCCAATAGGTAAAACATAGTTTTAATTCTTATAGAGCGCCCTCCATAAAAATTATCTCAGGGCGCTTTACATATACAGTATATTTCAAATAATTCTCTTCATAAACAAAATTTCAATCATCCGTAAAAACCTGCTTCCGGACTTTTCGTCTATTCCCTGCCGAACATCATCTGCTCTCCATTCTCTGGATCCCACAACAGAATCAGAGATCATGTCACTAATTCACAGCTCACCTTGCAAATCCTGCAAACTCGACCCCATCCCAACAAAGCTCATCAAGGACAATGCTTCTACAATGGCACCGATTATCTCCAACATTGTTAACATGAGCCTGGAATGCGGAGAGGTTCCCAAAGCACTCAAAATGGCCCATGTACACCCTTTGCTAAAGAATCGTACCTTGGATGAAAACTCACTACAAAGTTACCGGCCAGTCTCCAACTTACCATACCTGTCAAAGCTGCTTGAACGCGTTGCCTTTTCCAGGCTATCTGAACATCTCCAAGACAACAATCTCCTGGACTATAGACAGTCTGCATATCGCAAGAACCATAGTGTAGAGACATTACTTTTAAACCTGTCCAATGATATTTTGTGTGGCATGAATGATGGCAAGATTACAGCTCTTGTTTTATTGGACCTGTCCGCTGCATTTGATACAGTGGACCACTGTATTCTTGTCAACATTCTATCCTCACTTGGTGTCAAAGGGACAGCCCTAAATTGGTTCACTTCATATTTACATAATCGCCAGCAGTCAGTGTGTATTGGTCAGGCCAAATCAGAACCTGTACCTGTAGAATGTGGTGTTCCACAAGGTTCTGTTGGAGGACCACTTCTCTTTTCAATTTATCTGAGTAGACTTGGTCATGTAATCAGTGGTCACAATGTCAATTATCATTGCTTTGCTGATGATATCCAACTATATGTAACCTTCAGTCCAAATCAAGATGATGCAATTCGTAATTTAAAGATACTGGAAGAATGCATTGAAGATGTCAGAAACTGGATGGTGGTAAATTCTTTGCAACTAAATAATGGTAAATCTGAGTTTATTCTGTGTGGTTCTAGAGCACAATTAGCTAAGATCGACATTTCTAGTATCCATGTCGGAAATTCAGTCATCACTGCTAAGGCATCCTGTAGAAATCTAGGAGTGATGATTGACTCTCACTTTTCAATGTCGGATCAAATTTCTAATGTATGTAAGTCAGTTCGCTTCCAGCTCCGTAATCTTGGTTTAATTCGTAAGTACTTAACGCGATCGGCCACAGAAAAACTGGTTCATGCACTTATATCATCTCGTCTAGATTTTTGTAACTCCCTTTTGTACCGTTTACCGTCATCTCAAATTGCACGTCTTCAGAAACTCCAAAACTGTGCAGCTCGTGTTGTAACTCGTTGTACACGTAGAACTCACATTACACCTATTCTGCATTCGCTTCATTGGCTCCCTGTTGTACAACGAATTGAGTTCAAAATTCTTCTGACAGTTTTTCATATTGTACATGGCTCTCCACCAGCATATAACAGTAGTATAATTAAATTACAGCAACATGGCGCTCGTTACCTCCGCTCCTCCAGTGCTTGCCAGTTGACAGTTCCACGTACCACCAACACATGGGGAGATAGATCATTTTTACATGCTGGTCCATTCCTGTGGAACAAACTTCCTCAGACCATCCGTTCACTCACAAATCTCTCTGATTTTAAGAGTGCACTCAAAACACACATGTTTTAGACCAGGCTGAAAATGAGCCAGGTATCACCTGGAGAGTTAGTTAATCTCACGTAGTTTTTCTGGACCGGTTTTTCATGGGGAACAAGAATATTTTGGGTAAAAAGCCCAAATCCTGAACCCACACCCTAAAAAGGGGCGGGGCAAGGGAGTGGGCGGGTAGTCTATCTAGGGCATCCGAATGGTCTGGCAGGAGGATTAGGGTCCCATGCACACTCTCTCAAGATGCTAAAATGATTCTTAGCACTCTGGGGGCATCTAGTGCTTAAGGAATTTTGATATTGCCATTGGACAAAAACTCCCACGGGTCCTAATTAGCATATTTCAAAGATGGCCGCCATCAGAATGCCAAGTTTTAATGGTAGCCCCCTAATCAGCCGATCTTGAAGGTTCTGGTGTTGCTACTGTGGTTTTCTGTGGTTCTGAATCCAATTCTGAGGTTTTTAAAATGATAAGAGGTCAAGGTAACGTGATAGGCTGAGGATCAGGGTCATTTCCAAGATGGCCGCCATTGAAATTAACAGGTGCCAGATATATGCAGTGTCAGGTGTAGGTACCTAATCGACCGATTTTAAAGATACTTGTGTTAATACTATGGTTTTCTATGATGATGAATCCAAGTCTGAGGTTTTCAAAATGGTGAGAAGTCAAGATCACGTGATTAGGCTGGGAATCAGGGTCATTTCCAAGATGGCCGCCATTGAAATTGGCAGGTGCCAGGTGTAGGCAGTGTCAGGTGTATACCTAATCGGCCGATTGTAAAGATCCTGGTGTTGATACTATGGTTTTGCATGATGCTGAATCTAATTCTGAGGTTTTCAAAATGGTGAGAAGTCAGGGTCACGTGATTAGGCTGAGGATCAGGGTCATTTCCAAGATGACCGCCATTGAAATGCCGTGTGTCAGGTATACATGTATATAGGCATGCACCTAATGAGCCAATTTAATGATCCTGGTGTTGATAATATGGTTTTCCATGGTGCTAAGTTCAATTTTGAGGTTTGCAAAATGATGAGAGGTCAGGATCACGAGATTAGGCTGGGAATCAGGGTCATTTCCAAGATGGCCGCCATTGAAATTAACAGGTATCAGGTGTAGGCAGTGTCAGGTGTAGGTACCTAATCGGTCGATTTTAAAGATTATGGTGTTGATATTATGGTTTTGCATGATGCTGAATCAAATTCTGAGGTTTTCAAAATGGTGAGAAGTCAGGGTCACGTGATTAGTCTAAAGATTAGGGTCATTTCGAAGATGGCCGCCATTGAAATTAACAGGTGCCAGGTGTAGGCAGTGTCAGGTGTTGGTACCTAATCGACCGATTTTAAAGATACTTGTGTTGATACTATAGGTTTCCATGATGATGAATCCAAGTCTGAGGTTTTCAAAATGGTGAGAAGTCAGGGTCACGTGATTAGTCTAAAGATTAGGGTCATTTCGAAGATGGCCGCCATTGAAATTAACAGGTGCCAGGTGTAGGCAGTGTCAGGTGTTGGTACCTAATCGACCGATTTTAAAGATCCTGGTGTTGATACTATGGTTTTGCATGATGCTGAATCTAATTCTGAGGTTTTCAAAATGGTGAGAAGTCAGGGTCACGTGATTAGGCTGAGGATCAGGGTCATTTCCAAGATGACCGCCATTGAAATGCCGTGTGTCAGGTATACATGTATATAGGCATGCACCTAATGAGCCAATTTAATGATCCTGGTGTTGATAATATGGTTTTCCATGGTGCTAAGTTCAATTTTGAGGTTTGCAAAATGATGAGAGGTCAGGATCACGAGATTAGGATGCGGATTAGGGTAATTTCCAAGATGGCGGCCATTGGAATGCTGTGTGTTAGGTGTACACGTAGGCACCTAATCAGCCGATTTTATTGATCCTGGTGTTGATAATATGGTTTTCCATTGTGCTGAGTCCAATTCTGTGGTTTTTATAATAATGAGATGTTAGGGTTACGTGATTAGGCTTAGGATCGAGGTCATTTTTAGTAATGGCGGCCATTTTGGAAATCTTATCATGTGATCGTTACATCTCATCATCTTAAAAACCTCCGAATTAATTCAGCACCATGGAAAACCATAGTGTCAAGTCCAGGATCTTTAATATCGGCCAATTAGGTACCTACACCTGACACTACCTGCACTTGGCACCTGGGGCCTATTTCATAAAGCAATTAAGCAGAAATATTTGCTTAATCAAAAATTTGTTTGCTTTATAAAAATGAGTCAATAGTCGAAATTGCCTTTCAACTTGTGTTTTTCACAAGAATATCTGCTATTCTTGCTAAAAACACAAGTTGACGTACAATTTTGATTATTTACTCATTTTTATAAAGCAAACAAATTTTTGATTAAGCAAATTTTTCTGCTTAATTGCTTTATGAAATTGGCCCCTGTTAATTTCAATGGCGGCCATCTTCGAAATGACCCTGATCCGCATCCTAATCACGTGATCCTGACCTCTCATCATTTTGAAAACCTCAGCATTGGACTCAGCACCGTTGAAACTTATATTATTAACACCATGCAGGATCAATAAAATAGCTTGATTAGGTGCCTACATGTGCACATGACGCTTGGCATTTCAATGGCGGCCATTTTGGAAATGACCCTGATCCTCAGCCTAATCACGTGATCCTAACTTCTTACTATTTTGAAAACCTCTGAATTCGATTCAGCACCATGGAAAACCATAGTATCAACACCAGGATCAATATAATCGGCCGATTATGTGCCTACGTGTACACCTGGCACCTGTTAATTTCAATGGCGGCCTTCTTCGAAATGACCCTGATCTTCAGCCTAATCACGTGACCCTGACTTCTCACCATTTTGAAAACCTCAGAATTAGATTCAGCATCATGCAAAACCATAGTATCAACACCAGGATCTTTACAATCGGCCGATTAGGTATACACCTGACACTGCCTACACCTGACACCTGCCAATTTCAATGGCGGCCATCTTGGAAATGACCCTGGTTCCCAGCCTAATCACGTGATCTTGACTTCTCACCATTTTGAAAACCTCAGACTTGGATTCATCATCATGGAAACCTATAGTATCAACACAAGTATCTTTAAAATCGGTCGATTAGGTACCAACACCTGACACTGCCTACACCTGGCACCTGTTAATTTCAATGGCGGCCATCTTCGAAATGACCCTAATCTTTAGCCTAATCACGTGACCCTGACTTCTCACCATTTTGAAAACCTCAGAATTTGATTCAGCATCATGCAAAACCATAATATCAACACCATAATCTTTAAAATCGACCGATTAGGTACCTACACCTGACACTGCCTACACCGGATACCTGTTAATTTCAATGGCGGCCATCTTGGAAATGACCCTGATTCCCAGCCTAATCACGTGATCTTGACTTCTCACCATTTTGAAAACCTCAGACTTGGATTCATCATCATAGAAAACCATAGTATTAACACAAGTATCTTTAAAATCGGTCGATTAGGTACCTACACCTGACACTGCCTATACCTGGCACCTGTTAATTTCAATGGCGGCCATCTTGGAAATGACCCTGATCCTCAGCCTAATCACGTTACCTTGACCTCTTATCATTTTAAAAACCTCAGAATTGGATTCAGAACCACAGAAAACCACAGTAGCAACACCAGAACCTTCAAGATCGGCTGATTAGGGGGCTACCATTAAAACTTGGCATTCTGATGGCGGCCATCTTTGAAATATGCTAATTAGGACCCGTGGGAGTTTTTGTCCAATGGCAATATCAAAATTCCTTAAGCACTAGATGCCCCCAGAGTGCTAAGAATCATTTTAGCATCTTGAGAGAGTGTGCATGGGACCCTAATCCTCCTGCCAGACCATTCGGATGCCCTAGATAGACTACCCGCCCACTCCCTTGCCCCGCCCCTTTTTAGGGTGTGGGTTCAGGATTTGGGCTTTTTACCCAAAATATTCTTGTTCCCCATGAAAAACCGGTCCAGAAAAACTACGTGAGATTAACTAACTCTCCAGGTGATACCTGGCTCATTTTCAGCCTGGTCTATTTAACCTTCTTTTGTTAGTTTAAGTATTCTGTTTTATTGTTATGCGCCATGAGCGTCATTTATGACGGATACCGGCGCAGTATAAATGTTCGTTATTATTATTATTATGTATTATATATTTTAATCGTAGGTCCCAGGGCCTCGGCCTTATGGAAGACCACAAGTAACGGGGTTATGTTTAAGGAAAGTCAATGGTCACAAAGGCAGAGACAACCTGAAATGAATGTGGTATCTCTTTCTTTTTAAATTCGTTGAATTTTATATACAAGTGAAAAGAGAATATCGCTGACTTAAAAAAAAAGCCTAAATAATTCGTCTTCATTTCCATTGGAAAATCTATTTTTTTAGCATCTGCACCAATTTTGTTAATCGACGAAATGAGAAAATGTATCCAAACGAAAGCGCACACAGAGAAAAGTGATCCGCGTTAAGTAAAAAATAGTATACAAATATCACATGGTTTGAGGGTGGAATGTTGATATTAGCTCCCCGAGGTATTGGGAGTTGACACGTAGTGAAACTCTTCTAAACAAAGTCACTGAAGACTAGGGGTTCCATTTACAGAAGCATCAGTCTCTTTATTTTCCCATCAAACTTTGTACACTGTTGATACTGTCTGCTCTCACTCAATGCATAGTTCCGACCTGTCAATCAACCGAACCCGCCGACCAATCACAACACAGCTAGCAGATATCACTGACATAGGTCAAAGTGCACTGTCTCACAACAACATGATCACGCGATATGTTCTGCCGGCCCCATACAATTTGTACAGTGTCTGGGTGAATTTTTGGTTTTAAGGCCGGTCGTTTCGTTGTTCAAAGGTACGAAAGCACGTATGTCATAATATGACCCATGATATGACATCCCTGTATAATTACTGGCCCTTTACTCTGTGTGTTCTAAGATAACTGTCGACCCTGAAACATGAATGCCTTTGAGTTTTCTCCAATGAATCTGTGCTTTCCGTTGAAAGTCGCCATTTCCACGATAGCGTGTGAGCCATAGCAACAATATCCACGGGGCGGGGCTAACTAGGCAATCTCGGAACTGTGCATTGTATCTCCATCGAAACTCTCTCCTTCAAAAATGTGTTATTGCTTATAATTCCAAAAGAAGGGCTACGCGCTGCGCGCGTCCCAGGCACCGGACGCGCGCCGGATATAGTTCCCTGTTGCTACGAGTATAGTACTTTTCCGGAACAAGGGTGCATGGTAGGCCTATAGTATTTTTGGAGCACTTGTACAAAAATAGCCAAAATAGCCAGCGTCCCTAACCCCTGACACCTACCTAATCCATTACCACAGATTTATATTAACAGATAAGAAACGACTGTGTTATTGAATGGCACATCACCGTAACCGGTTTCAGGCGGTTTGGAACGCGTGCACGTGTAGCGCGTTTTGTGTTCGAACATAACACGCGCGATCGTCACAAACACTGATAAAGTGCGCATGCGGGAGGTTTTACGTGTAATTCAATGGGGAAGTGCCCAAAAACCATGCAAATGAGGTGCCAAAAATTATGCAAATGTGCCCAAAACTATGCTAATGAGAATGCGCGTCCCGGCTGCGCATTTGTTTTACACCACTGCGAGGGGAATTTGGCAGAAAACGCACCATTTCACTGCTGGTGAAGAGACTAGTTCTTCGTACGTACATGTATACATGTGCTATACAATGCGCTGTACATGTGCATGTATATTGTGTACGTATTAACGTACGTACGTACTGTACATGTATAGATAAATTTAATGATTGATTAGAAAGGGGGAAAAAAGAACTGCATACAATATTAAAATATCAGCCAAAGGATCAGTACATGTTTTTTATGTTGAATGAATAGTGAAATATTTTTGTAAAATTAAAACACCATCGATCGACAACATGTCCCAAAGTATGTATAACCACATAGGCCTATTAATAGGGGGTGGTGTTAGTACCAACTTCCTTATATACCCCTCTTAGAATATGGAGATGTTAAATATGAACGAGAAAATACCAATGAAAAACTGTTTAGTCAAGCCTAACCCCCCTGTACATATCACCTGAGGTTTGCACCTCCCATTGCCAAAATGAGTGTTTTTTAAATTTAAAATCGCCTCACAATATTGGTAAATATATAAAATATTTACTGGAATACAGTAAAGAAACTCAATATCAATGATATTAAATTTATTAGAGACAAATGATAATACACATCATGCACACCAAGACAACTTTCAAACAGTACATATATGTACAGGGGGGTTGTAACGATACCACGGGCCAAATGTTAGGGGGGTACTGATTTGATATTGTTTTGGATATTAAAACTGAGTGGAGTTTTTGTCTGTTTGAGGTGTCCTTTCATTATTTTGATCCGTTGGCTTGTTTAGGCTTGTGCCGGCATGCCTTCTTTAAATCGCCGTTTGGTGTTTATAGAAAGGATGTTTTCGTGTTTAACATATGGGCCACTCTCATTTATGGGTGGTTTAAAATTTATCTACCGCTCGTATTAGATTTTCCCAATGTTTTAGCAATTGTCGGAACAAAATTTCAGTTGTTTACCCAAAGCAGTATATTTTTTAATTCTTAAAGGATTTGCTTTAGATAGGTGGGTAGTTGTTCACAGGTTGTTGCTGGTTAGGTTTTTTTTTTAAGTTTTGCGTTCGCATCCATTAGTAGTTGGTCTGTTTTTTTCTTTGTTTGGTGATCTCTTAGTTTTTCTTGAGTTTTGTTTAGCCTTGACAATTTAAGTAGTTTCGGTATGTTTAGGTTATATCTTGTAGTGTTTAAGTAGTTTTGGTCAAAGCGTTTATCTCTTGTTTTAAGTTTAGAGATCTATTTGTTGCGCTTCTTTGGCGCATTTTCTGCTTTTAGTTGGTCTAGGTTATCGCTAGGAGGCTGTCAAAGGTTGGTGTTGTGTCTGTAGTATATACGGTTAAGTTCAGACACATTGCTGGCTTGCATGCCAGGTGCGTTTCGACCACGTCATTGTTGCAGTTAATTGGTTTTGTTTGGGTTGCCCCAGCATTTTATGCGTCGTGGGTGCATCCTGCTCTACGTGACCTCCCATGTTTGGTTCCGTTGTCCAATGAGCGTTCGTGTTTAACAGGGAGGAAAATCCTGATATCTGCGTGTGATCCGAAAGTGGAAATTTGTCATCGGATTGTGTTTTTAATTTGTGGAAAATGAAATTTTTCGGGTATTTGCAATTAAAATAGAGTTAATTGCAATGTGTTTACTCCTTCATAGTTGGAGTTTTACCGATGTATTGTGTTATTATGTTTATTTTGTTATTTCCACAGTTTATTTTTAGGATTTTGTGTCATTCGTACACGTTATATTTAATAATCCGTTGGGTGGGATAGCTATTTTGGAGGTAATTTCAATATTTACCCTTGGGTGTGGGTTTTTGGTAAATTACCTGATTTTTGTTAGCTAAAGGACAGCATCTCGGTCAGAGCGATAGTGCGGAGACTAGGGGTGACGCCAAACGCAATCCGCAAGCTGAGAACAAAGTTTGAACGTACGGGAAGTGTTGAAGACTTGCCTAGGAGTGGTTGACCGCGGGTAACAACAATAAGGCAAGACATGTCTATTGTAAACAAGGCAAAAACACGTACAAAATTATCAGGTACATGTAATTTATTTGTTTATGAAATTATAAGGAAAGCATTATAAATGTACTATACATTTTAAACTACCAAAATTATGCTTTTAAGGAACAAAAATAACCCATGTAAAATTTTCCTCGTTTTTTTCTTCCAGCTAAACATATAAAAAAGCGACTACATCGACAGCGAGGACAAGGGCGAGATAATATCTGCCTCCAAACTCTACGAAATCGCCTGCACGACGAGTCGGGTCTGAAAGCACGACGCCCAAAAAAGAAGCTAAAACTCACAGATCCGCATCATCGGCAACGCATTCGTTTTTGCAAGACAACATCGGAGATGGACCAGACGTCGCTGGACAAACGTCTTCTTCAGTGACGAGTGCAGGTAAATGTACTTGAAAAATGCCAATCGAAGAGTTACGGTCTGAAGACGAGCGGGGTAACAATTAAACAGAGACTGCGTCCAAGATGTGGAGCCCTACCGAGGTGGAAGTGTGATGTGTGGTGGCATCAGTATTGATGGCAAGACATATCCTTGTTCCTATTCCAGGTCGGTTATAGCCCGACGTTATGTTGACGAGGTGTTGCAGCCACATGTGTTACCGTATGCAGCAGACATTGGTGAGTTCGTCTTTACGGACGACAATGCAACACCCCACCGTGCTCAAGTCACCAACCGGTAGTAGGAAGACAACGGGATTGAGCGTAAGGAATGGTCAGCAGGATTCCCCGACTGCTGTATATAGAGAACATCTGGAATGACATCAAGCGGAAGGCCAACAAGAAAGTGAATTAGGCTATGGCACCTCTTTGCAGGATTTGCAACGTATGAGGTCTGAGGAAACATAGATCAGCAGCGCATTCGAAATTTGATAAACAGCATGCGCAAAAGATGTTTTGAGGTGAATGCAAAAGACGGCGGACCTACTCAATTTTGAACAGTAATTGTAGATAAGTACTCTGTTAGTTTACTGAAGTTACGACAAGGGGTAATAATGACCAGAAAACAATTTACCAGTGTGTAAATGTGAACATATTGACGAAAGTGCAACTTCTGTTTTGGGGTGATCTCTTAGTGAAAACGGTAACCACTCGTTGTGTGCGTAAGACATCGGGGCACACATCACTTTTTGAATGACACAAATCGATCAAATACACTGTAAAAATGGTGTTTAGGATCTAAACACATTTCTAAGCACTAATTCTGTACCCACTTTTTCCACACGTTTAGCACTATGACATGTTTAGATGTCCTTTTTCTTTGACATGTTTAGGTTTAACATGTTTTGCCTCCTGGGAACTACCCAGACAGCAAACTTACGTTAGCCCAACGTTGGAAACGTCAGTAATTGACGAAAAAACGTTGGACCAACGTTAGCCTAATGACGTTGTTCCAACGTAAAATTGCACTTCCGAATAACGTTGGCACAACGTTGTTTATAAGTTGGCGATAACGTTGGACAAACGTCTTATTGACGTCTTATCAACGTCTTTGTGGGGTCGTATGCAAAGCCAAAAGACGTCCACTATACAAAATTCATTGATAATTGTAAATTACTTATACATATTCATTGATACACTACTGATACACTACTCATACACTACCCATACACTATCATTATGCGCGACTTCAATTTATGCTCCACAAAAACCTGTACCCTGTAACCCATGGTTGGCACACACCTACTAACCAAATACCAAATTTAATTATAATCACTCGCCATTTTGAGTTTGTTCATCCCCGACAATTGCCAATTTGCCTATTATCAAGCAACAACCCATTTACAACAATCAAAACAACTGCCAAAACTGAAGCAAATTAGCTTTTTTACACGGTAAATCTGGTCACGACCACTTTATGACGCAGCATTTATGATAACTCAACGCATTATCCGTTTGACGTGTACAACGAATGACACGTTTAGCAGTTAAACACCTTCCTAAACGCATAAAGATATACAATCCTAAGCTCATGTCAAAAACGTAAACACGTTTAGGCACTGAACAGTACAAAATGGGAAATGTTTAGAATTAAAACACATTCCTAAACGTATTAATCTATAAACATGTTTCTGATGTGTTTAAATGCTAAACATTGTTTTTACAGTGTAGTTTTTGAGTTACATCAAAAAGTATTAGACGGGAACTAACTTTTTGTGATGGGTGTATACACGAATCCGGTTGCTAAGGACTCCTTCCCTGCAAGTTCGCCATTACTGGGGGCCATCCACTGCCATGGACTGGGCGCTTTGTCTTGTTGTTAAATCGAACAGCGCACAACGCGTACGCGTACACAGGCTTCGCAAGCAAATAAACGCGCAAAATTGTTCGAAGTGACAACATAATGTAACAGCATATCATCAACACAAAACCCACAGTTCATGGCACTGGATGGCCCCCAGCTATGGCGGACGTACACGGACCATGACTTTCCAGCTCGGATTGGTGTATACTATATGAGAGTGCTTTATACACGTGAGGGACCGGAAAGCCCAGAGGAATTTGGTCGATGATTTTGTCCTGTTTCTCTTTCCCCTGTGGCTGTATAACTAAAGTCTTAATAGAGCCTCTGCACTGGCGGCCATGACAGGGGCCAGATTTTGTTATGTAAATGTGTAACAATAGAACCACAAAGCACCTACTCATGCAAGACGCATTGTGACAATGTGACTGCCCCTGTCATGGCCGCCGTGCAAAGGCTCTATACAGACTATTGGGTGCATTCACATACATTTCAAAGGTCACGGCTCACTGTTTGCTTGTCCTCCAGATAGGGAGCTCAATATGAATAGAGCCACGCGACGAGGGGCTATCTCTGGAGCTAGCTCCGGAGCTAGCTAGCTCCACCCCTAGCTCCCGTCGTCTGAACGCTACTGAGCTCCACCTCTGGAGCTAGCTCCGGAGTTAACTCCCCAGATTTAGCCCTGAAAATTTGTGGGGCTAGCCCCGCTTTCAGCTCAGCGGGGTTTCTTTTTACGACTTAGCTCCACTGTTATTTGACGACTGAACGCAACTGACCTAACCCCGCGATATCCGGTATTTTGTTTATTGTGTGACCTTGCTTGTGCAGCCACTTCGTTCACATGTTCACGCGCGAAATTCTTTTCAACCACGTTTCTGCCTGTTCCTCCTATCCTGTTCGTGTTTGTCCAACTTTCCAGAACGACATTTTCCCACCAATCTCTGCTTTTTGGAAGGCAGTGGGTCGTGCGATTGATTCTCGATCCCTTGGAGATAACGGCGAGGGCATGAATAAAACACGCAGCCTACTTTCGACGATTACGTATCTCCAAAAAAAGCTGATTCGGTGAGGCATTGACGTCGCAACACCTGGATTATACGATTGATAAAATCCAATTCATCCTCCTTGTTATTGCGCCGACAAAATATCGAAAGTAACTTGTACAACGCACGTGTGTATGTGTACGTGTGCACGAGTATGACCGATCACAAGGACTTGTCTAAGCCGCGAATCGAGGTCCTCTATGTGGAAATATACCATCGTATCGAGGACGCCTCGCGAATCGAGGACGTCCTCGGTTTGTGATTACTACAGAAATGGCAAGTATTTTTTAACTACACATGCAGTGTTTATTTATAAATTAATGAGCCAATCTCGACAAACCCCCCCCCCCCCCCCCCCACCCCCACCCGGGAGGGCATTTTGGACTAACTCACTTTAGCTCCAGCGAACCCCCGCTGAGTCCGCTAATTGGATTGGGGCTAAAAAAAAGTAGCCCTCCGTCTGAACAGCATACCCGTGGAGAAACGCACGTAGCTGCCAGCAAAAAGGCACGTGCTCTATTGTTGCTTCCCGTTCTGGAGGACAAGCAATAGTGACCCCGGGTCAAGTGGATACGCTATATACTGCATATTTAATTATTTACCCAATAGCAGTATTTTCCCTTTTAAATCTAGCATTACAAAAACGTTGTAAAGATGTAATTTCAAACTCTGTTGCGACATGAAGCAACTTTTCACGGAATTCAACCCGTGCGCCGTCTGTAGGCACCACATGCACAGTATTATTTCCTACTTTGCTCCTTCGGACAACAAACCACAAAGGCAATAATCCAGAGATCCACGTTAAAGGAACACGTTGCCTTCATATTTCACGAAATCTCACGTTTGAGGGTGTTCCTTATACTTATTAAGAGTTGTTCTTGCAATAAAACACATTTAATGTGTTATAATTAGTGAATGGTAATTTAAAAAAACAAACACTGACCTCTGACCCCCACTACATGTCCCGCGAAATGTATACGTATTTCAAGCCGTCAATACGATCGTCCGGGTAGTGGGCAAAATGCAGCGACGAACAGGAGTTAGGCTGGCGCCGTAGCCAGTGGTCAGGTAAACCTATCAGATGAACGCAAGGTACCATACCATTCTCCGCCTCCCGAGACATGTGTGAAATGTCAACACACACACAGTACACACACACCCCGACTGGCTGTCAAAAAATGTATCGTCAAGAGAACACAGCAGACGCGTCAAAAAAGAAAAAACGAAAACCTCGCCAATCAGGGTAAGAATATTGTCATGGGACAAACCGATAGAAAGGACTTGGATGATTTATACCCAATGGTTATTGTAGACACAAATTACAAAAACAGGCACATCACACGCAACGGAGGAAGGACAAATAATTTCTTTCTCCAGGCTGGAAATAAGACTAATATAATTTCTCCGCCATTTATGGGAGTCAAGATTTTGACTCCCATAAATGGCGGAGCGTGCTGCTTCGAGAAATGACGCAAAATTGAAGCATTTCTAAGGCACGTTTGTGTGGATCATTATATTCTACTTTTTAAACATCTTTCAGATCGTGCTCATTATACTTCAAACGCTTGTAATAGCCCAAAAACGCCCAATAAAGCGCAACCCGAAGGCAACGTGTTCCTTTAACGTCCAGGAGATGGTAACATTTCTCTTGCTTGTCCACGGAAACCAACACATATTCCGATTTTACAGTGAGAGCTTCAGATGACATTGTATTTCTTGCGAAATAGTTGTACTATGATTTGCCCCGCAACGACTGAAGTGAATGTTGGTGAATGAAAGAAACGGTGCACATTGTGATCTTGTGTGGAATTTAGCTTTCTTCGTTCTTTTGTCACCCGACTTCAGTGTATTCGCGCAACCTTACGTAATGCTTTGCTCAAAGGCACAAGACCGCACCATTCGTGCAAAATAATGGAGCGCCTAGAACAATAAGCCTTTTTGGAGTATGGCGGACACAATAGCAGGGCGCACTTTGCAGTGGGTATAAAATCGACTAAAATGCAAAATAACTCAGTTTTTCACTTTACATTTATTAATTTTATTGATAATTCTGTCTATGTATTATAATTACAACATGTAAATCAAGTTTTTGGAAGAAAATACAATTGATAAATAAATTCATACCCAAATGAAATTGCGCCCTCTCCTTTTGTTCCGCCATACTTCTAATAGGCTAGGCTGGTTGGAGGTTAAGTCGGATAATGCCACTCGGTAACGCGCCATTCTCAGTCACGAATGGCGCGTACCTCGTGTATTATCCTGTACTGAAACTGGATAAACTGGAGGGACGAATAAGAACGAAGTCGCCCTTCTCGGGCAGAACAGAGCTACATGTATGATTGGGCGTGCATTTGGTGTTACTTTCTAAATGCAAAAGAGTGACTCCTTTATAAAACCACTCGGAAACAGTGAAAATAACTCTAAAATGAGTGAAATTCTGTAAAAAGAGTGGCAATCACTCAACAAAAAAGTGGAAAAAACACTCAAAGGAGGAGCCATAATGGAGGACAGCTCTTTTTCGAGCTGTCCCGGCTTTATATGGCTCCTTTGTGCAGTGGTTTTTCCACTCTTGTTGGAGTGATTGTAACTCTTTTTACTGAATTTCACTCCTTTTAGAGTGATCTTCACTGTTTCCGAGTGGTTTTATAAGGGAGTCACTCTTTTGAAGAGTGATTTTATAAGGGAGTCACTCTTTTGCATTTAGAGAGTACGCTAAATATGTGAATCTGTGCGCTGTAAATCTGTGTGCAGAAAAAGTCGGTCACGTGGAGGACGGAAGGCGCTAGCTGAACTTTCCGAAAAACTCACAGCAAAGAAAGGACATGTCAAATTGACCTCTCATGCTCCTTGATCCTGTTTTCCATCTATATTTTTCGGCGCAAGTTATTATTATTTTTGTTTACAAAATTTGCCCCTGTACAGTCAGGCATGAAATTCCCAACACGATGGCGACGTTAATGAAAACATGAAACTGATGTCTACCGATATGTGTAAGCCAGTTTTCTAAATATAATACAATTTCAATTTTATCTACAATTTTATGAGTGTGTACTCTTTTCTGATACACCCTGTACTTGTACCCCATTGTTCTATAAACATTTAAGGAATTTTAAAGGAATTTATTTCAGTTGGGGGTTTGGTGTGTTAACAAACGGAAATAATGTATTGATGTATTGGGACGTGCGGGGGAGGGAGTCGCTATGTTACATATCGTGCTGGGTATAGAGATTCAAGCTTCGATATGCAAAAGTACAAGCAGAGGTGAACGTCTCCTATGGACAATTCCCATGTACTTTGAGAAAATTAAACAATCTTCCGCATTGTCAAGGCTTCTCCTCCTTAGGTAATTACGTTTGGTAATTGTTGGAATATAACGATGTAGCCTTTCGATGTCCAAACGTTAACGATTAGTTTTGATAAAGTTTAGTAACGGCAGCGCATACAGCACGATATGGGGCCGAGGGCGGCTCCCCTACCATTGTTCCCCCATTGTGTCTCAAACATTTAAATAATTCTGCTGGGTATACCCAATTAAATAGGGCTCCCATATAGGAACCAATGCTAAATGCCCAATTTTCCAAAAATCATTTTAAAATACTGACAACTCTCTCAGCTCCCCAGGACAACAACCAAAATACTCATTGAAGTCTCAATTTCATGGGGGTAATCCGTCACTTGTATTCTCTAATTTCCACTTGAAACAAAACTACCCCTGCAACAGTGAAAATCGCTAAACAGACCAGCGTCCACTTTGGAACAAAGGCACATACGCTACTGGGAAAAATAGGGCCACTTTTAGGAGCTACATTGTCGAAAATGTTTATAGTTAAAAGAAACAAAAACCACACATCACGACGATGGCCATATTTTACACAAGACCACACTCGTACGTTCAGCTCGCAACTCTCTCTCCCTAATAAAGAAGCATTTGAGAGCATACAAAATATTCATGAGCTCGGCGCACGGATCTCTACCTATTTACTAGGGTGCACCCTTAAAGGCACAGTCTCCATAGCAAAGGCTTGGAGCTGCGTATTTCGTGGCACGAATTCGGCGCCCGCGCATTGCTGACGAGCCCGTGCCTTTAAGGTTCGCCGTTTCGCTGAATGGATAACGGTACTGAAGCGTACCGGGAACTATTACCTCCCTCAGTAAATACGCTTTACAATCTAGCAATGTAAAAAATAAATTGCTGTAATTTTACATGTAAATGTTGACTGTTTTTAGAGGTTAATTTTTTTTTATGTGAAAATACATTTTGCTGTAATTTGTAAATATATTAAAAACAAAGACATTGCAGTAAAACAAATACGTTGAAATTGCAGGAATCCTGGCATTTTTGGGTATTTTTTTAAGTCTACAATTGCAAATAATTGTGCATGGCGTTTGAAAAAAATACAACTAACACAATAATTGACTGTTTTTAAAACTTAAAGGTACACACCGGCCTACTGTTTACGTCGTAAAAAGATCGTCAAAAGCTTGAATGTAATTTTTAAAAACTGTCAATAGTCGAGTTATACACTTTACCAGCCGTTCACTATCGCGCAAGACTCACGACTTTGTCGGAAACGATTCGCTCTTCACTTAGAAGCTTTTTGCTTCGGATGTCTTTTATTTTCTGCTGAAGATTTCACTGGAAGCCTGGAATACCGAATGGTTTTTTCGTTTTCTGTAGAGGAGCTGACATTCATGGTTTGTCTTAATTCACGAAGTACAATTGTAATTGTGTGTGCCGTGGGGCTAAATGTCACATTGTCCGGTAGACTGTCCACGGTGGAACTCGCTTCGGTTCCTTGGACTTTGTGTCAACATTTAATGTTCAATTTTTCAGAGTTATGTGTATCTTTGTTTCATAACCTGAATAAATAGTCTCTTTTGTCAAATACTCATAAATATTTGGAAACAAAATAATAGCTGAATTTAATGCAATACTGCAGTAATAAACTTCAGGAATAAACTGTATCACACGGCCATACGGCTGGAAATAAAACTAACTCCAGGGACACGTGATTTATCGGAACCAGATTCTGGTTCCGAAAAGTTACGTGACCTCGATTCTTTTGAAAAATGCAAAACAAACGGCGATATTTTGTGGTTTCTTTTTAGGTTCTCTTCATTTCGGAAAGACTTTCAGAATTATGTATGAGTCTATTTCGAGCCCAAAATAGCCCAACAGCCGGTTTGTCTCTTTAATGATTTTTGGGCGTAAAAAGGCTAGGCATGCATAATGACCCATCCAAAGTTACAAGATCGCGTGTGGTCCAGTGGGTATGAAGCGGAATTCCAAATCAGAGGTTGTGGGTTCAAGCCCCACTATGACCGACGTGCCTGTTTCCCTGGGCAAGGCACTTAATCCCAGTTGCGACATTTAAGCGACATTTAAGGGGCTGTTATGGGATATGCCACACTCTAACTGCTGGAGGGTTGTTTGCATTGGCTAGCTAGGTAACCGCCCAGTCGATAAAGTTTTAATTTATTAAATATTAGTCGTTTACTTTGTTCCTTGAGGGCATGCCTTGTGCTTACATTGTTGAACAGTTTAAAGGACGCATGTAATATACCAAGCGCGTTTCCCGAGGACACGCTAAAAACTCTTAGCGTGCTCGGGCGGGACTCAAACCCACGACCTCCCGCACACCAGGCAGACGTTCGAACCACTCGACCAACGAGCATGCCGATGGCGAATGGCTGGTCTGATGGTCCTACAGCGGGTCATTGAAACTGAATTTCCAAATTCATGAGCAAAGCTGTGATGTCATCTCGGGACAACAGAATAATTCTACATTGACTAGTGTACAAAAGTTGGTGTCATTTTCAGTGGCTTCTTGATATCAATGGGCCACTAGACCACACGCGATCTTGTAACTTTGGATGGGTCATTATGCATGTTCGCACGAATAGAATTCGCTTTTGCAAACGCCATATTTTTACAAACGCCATGCACAATTATTTGCAATTGTAGACTTTAAAAAAAAAAAATGCCAGGATTCTTGCAATTTGAACGTATTTGTTTTACTGCAATGTCTTTTTAATTACAGCAACATGTATTTTTAACCTCTAAAACCAGTCAAAATTTATATGTAAAATTACAGGAATTTCTTTGTTACATTGCTGAACACAACATGTGGTATGTGGTGCCTAATCACCATTGAAACGAAACAAACATATTTAGGATGAGAGAAAAATCGTAAGGGCCTTATCAGGATTTGTCAGAGGTCTCGGGTTCAAATCCTGATAAGGCCCTTACGATTTTTCTCTCATCCTAAATATGTTTTTTTACATTGCGAGATTATAGAGCGCATTTACTGAGGGAGGTAATCGTTCCCGGTACGCTTCAGTACCGTTATCCATTCAGCGAAACGGCGAGACTTAAAGGCACCGGCTCGTCAGCAATGCGCGCGCGCCAAATTCGTGTCCCGAAATACGCAGCTCCAAGCCTTTGCTATATGGAGCCTGTGCCTTTAAGGTTGCACCCTAATACATAGGGAGAGATCCTTGCGCCGAGCCCATGAATATTTTGTATGCCCCTCAAATGCTTCTTTATTAGAGAGAGTTGAGAGCTGAACGAGTGTGGTCTTGTGTAGAATATGGCCATCGTCGTGATGTGGGGTATTTTTTCTTCTAAATATAAACATTTTGGACAATGTATCTCCTAAAAGTGGCCCTATTTTACCCAGTAGCGTATGTGCCTTTGTTCCAAAGTGGACACTGGTCTGTTTAGCAATTTTCACTGTTGCAGGGGTAGTTTTGTTTCAATTGGAAATTAGAAAATAAAAGTGACGGATTGCCCCATAAAATTGAACATAATTTAAAAGATGAGACTTCAACGAGTATTTTGGTTGTATTTTGTGAAAGAGTTGTCAGTATTTAAAAATGATTTTTGAAAATTGGGCATTTAGCATTGGTTCCTATATGGGAGCCATATTTACTTGGGTATACCCAGCACGATATGTGGCAAAGGGATTCCTCCCTTAACGTCCCTATACCTCAACACACTCTTCCCTTTTGTTAACGCACAAACTTTATCAAAACCAATCGTTAGCGTTTGGACATCGAAAGGCTACATCGTTATATTCCAACAATTACCAAACGCAATTACCTAAGGAGGAGAAGCCTTGACAATGCGGAAGATGTTTAATTTTCTCAAAGTACATGGGAATTGTCCATAGGAGACGTTCACCTCTGGTTGTACTTTTGCATATTGAAGCTTTAATCTTTATGCCCAGCACGAAATGTGACAAAGTGACTCCCTCTCCTCACGGCCCTATACCTCAATACAATATTTCCGTTTGTTAACACACCAAACCCCCAAAGAAATTCCTTTAAAATTCCTTAGATGTTTAAGACACAATGGGGTACAAGTACAGGGTGTATCAAAAAGTACACACTCATAAAATTGTAGATAAAATGGAAATTGTATTATATTTAGAAAACTGGCTTACACATATCGGTAGACATCAGTTTCATGTTTTCATTAACGTCGCCATCGTGTTGGGAATTTCATGCCTGACTGAACAGGGGCAAATTTTGTAAACAAAAATAATAATAACTTGCGCCGAAAAATGAAGATGCAAAACAGGATCAAGGAGCATGAGAGGTCAATTTGACATGTCCTTTCTTTGCTATCAGCTTTTTGGAAAGTTGAGCTAGCCCCTTCCGTCCTTGTGACCGTCTTTTTCTGCACACAGATTTACACGTTTAGTGTAACACCAAATGCACGCCCAATCATAGCTCTGTTCTGCCCGAGAAGGGTGACTTTGTTCTTATTCGTCTCTCCAATTCATCTAGTAAAAAGAATCCAGTGATGTTAGGTTTGATGTTTTGAAATGGACTTGGAAATGGCCCCCTCAAGATCACTAGACCCAACACTACCGGTCTTAAGCGGGCCTCCCACTGTGCGATTTTTGCCACGAATTTCCTACGAATTGGTACGATTTGGTGAGATTACCAGAGAATGTCTATAGACTCTATACACAATGGTACCAAATCGTACCTAATTGTTGGAAATTCGTGGCAAAAATCGCATAGTGGGAGGCCCGCTTTAGACGATTTTGGATATGAACCTTTACGATTTTAAAACGTAAGTATTCGTAAGGGCATTTGTAAACATACATAAAGACATTCGTAAACATTCTTAAACGATCGTAATAATTCGTCTTGGTCGCAAAGTCATTACGAGACTTTTGGAATGTTAAAAAACGGTCGTCGCAATCGGTCGTAAGATATCGTAATAAAGTCGTAATGTGTCTTACCAAGGTCATAAATAATCCTAAAGCCATCGTAAAGGTTCTTAACCAATCCTTCAGCACTATTTCAATTCGAACGTTTAAAATCTTTTAAGTTTTCTTTACGATTTGATACGAATTTAATTAAGTCACATGATCGTCATATTTTCCAGGAAACCGCGACAAAGAGTCGCTTCCATGTCGCCAAAAATCGTAAAATATCGCAAAAAGTCTCAAAAAATCGGGATGCATCGTATAACGTCGCAATATGATCGAAAACATTCGCAAAGTGTCGTATCATTGTCGCAAGGATTCTCATCAAAATCGTTTCCAATTTTACAATCATCGTATGATGGTTTCATCATGGTCGTAGGCCTAAGTAAGGATGGGACATTTAACCGGGAAAAAAAAGAAAAACCGGTTTTGCCGAACGTTTAAACGAAACCTATTTTTAAAGAATTTACAATAGTTTTCAGAGGGTTATTTGTAACGACTTGATGAAACTAAAATAAAGGAAAGAAATCCGTTTACTGGTCGCCACTTATTCTCCTTATAATCACCTAATAACCACCAAAACGTGCAAATATTTAAGGAAGTGATTTTGGGAGTAAAAAACATTAACAAATTTCCTTAAATTTAACCTTTTCTGCCCTGTTCCACAGACTTAACGTACAGCTTCTCAGTGGCGACCAGTAAACGGAATTAATACCGAAATTAATTTAATATGGGGGTTGTAGTAAATGTTTGACCAGATAAAGGTTCAACGATTATTTGGGGGCCTATAGGGGTATTGTGTACATTGCACATTTATCTATAAACATCAGCAACAATCTTTAGTGTCGGCCTGAAAGAGGGACAGTTGTTGTTAATTTTATGGCATCTTCGGCAACTAAGGTCCTTTATGCCATCAACTATACGGTGTTACCTTTAACTGTACTTTATTATCAACTTGAGATGACAAGAAGGAGTTGCAGTTATAGAAGTGGGAGGAAAACCCCCAGAGAAATCCCCAGGGGAAACCCACGCGGTGAAGTAGGGACTGCAAACCCAATCCACATACACGCCCCGCATTCGAACCCGGGACGCCAGAGGTGAAAGGCGAAATACCTTCTACATGAACCTTGTATGCATACAATAGAGTCATTCATGCATGAAGGCATCTTGCCAACATTTATTTATTTTTATTTATTCCATTTATTTACACAGGGTGTGCCCAAACAGTTTACAAAAACTGGTTTCCATCGGGGCCCTGCAAACACACAGAACAAATATACTAAATTGAACAACTTCACAATCACAAACAAACTGGAATAAGATACATTTGTACAACAACTACAACTGTAACATCAAAAAACTAATGGTTACAAAAGAACAACATCACAAGTAAATATTATACATGCACGTGACACTAACATTTACGCTAATTACGGGAAGATCGAAAAACCCGCAAAAACTCTTTTAAAAAAAATTCCCCTCCGGCTCCAAAATTAAAGTTTGATTGTATGGCAACCAAGTCATACGACTCCGTAAATTAGCATTTCTCACTTGAAGTTGATGATGTGAATATTATGTGTATGTTTGGCGAAGTGCCGATTTGAATGAGCTCAAAGAAGACATAGTTCTAAGGTGTGCACTAAGGCTGTTCCAAATTGCGGCGTCAGTTACAGCAAAACTCGAGGCGTAAGACTCCTTTCGTGCAAAGGGAATTTTCAGTGACTTTTCGGCAGATTGACGAGTTTCTCGAGATTGTACGTAAGGTGTAAATAGACTTGCCATATACTGCGGGGCCAAGGAATTGATGCTTTTAAAGACAAATATAGCTTTCTTGTATTTAACTCTCTCTGGATAGGCAAGCCAGTCGAGCTTTTTAAACATGTCAGCTTATGGCGTTAGGAAATCGCATTTAAGTATTATTCTGGCTGCACGTTTGAGGCATTTCTACATTCCTACGCACAATACAAACAGCTGTATACAAAGCTACCTCGATCATTCAAACAGAGACCAAGACACTATGAGCAGTTGCTCATATGGAAATTGGGCACAAACCATCGTTATTAACAAACGATTAAAACTACAGAGCCACCAATCCAGAGGGCGCGCTGCACGCACTGCACCACAGACCAAATACGGGAAGTCAGACATTGGGAAGTCTAGGCAAGACGCCGAAAAATGCCATATAACACGGCGTCTTTTTGCAGAGTTGCCGATGTCTGAAATAGGATGATATTTTGTCGTTAAAATAAATGCTTCAATAATCCGTTAGGACAAAAGAAAAACCACGGACTGTATATATTTAATGGTGCAGTTAAAACCTGATTATAAACTTGGCGGTTTTTTTTTTAAACAGCTACTATTGACCCCTTTCGAACACGTGCGAATATGCCATTTTGGGAGTCAAATAATGCCGAGTCATTGTGGAAGCAATGTGCGTGCGCGTTGTGTGTCTCTCTGGTGGGCGTAACGCGGTTTAGTTAACCAATGGGAGCCTCATCATAGCGCGTTAAGCGCGCTATGGACACACACAACGCGCACGCACATTGCTTCCACAACGACGCGGCATTGTTTACTCCCAAAATGACGTCATTGGCATGAGCTCAATACCCCTTGAAGAAAAATCCAGCTTTGGCACTTTTTTCGATGGTCCACATATCCCTCTAGTCGACTTATACTACAGTTTATTTCAAATTGCCTGTTTTAAGTGGATAAATCGCAAGCAAAAGTGCGGTTTTCGAAAATGAAATTTTCTCGATTTCTGAAACGCTCATTAGGTATTAATGATACTTATGCGCGTGACCCCGTTGTGTGGTTGTATGTTTTACCAGACACTATGAAAAAAAAAGAGCAGAAACATTTTCTTTCTTATTTCCAAGAATGCTAAAAATGTGTCGCGCGTAAACAAAGCTCGAAGGAGTAGGTGAATCTGTACCGGCTAGACTGCCATGTGTGTACGGCTCGGCTGCCGCGTGTTGCGTGTGCGGCAAGCGACCACAACGGACTGTGCATGCCATCTTCGCACGGGAGATCCTACGCACGTGTACTTTGTGCGCGGACTTGTGTACGCGTATGAACACGTGAACGTACGCACTCATGTACAACATGTGAAGCCCGTTTTAAGAAAAAGGCTCCTATCCACAAATCCCGACATCAGAAATTTAAGTGTTTTTTTTTTTAACTCTTCTCCCAAACACAGGCAATCCATGTTTAAAGATGTGGTATACTTAGGGTTTAAAGCCAGCTAGGGGTCCTGCAGTCGATTTCACGAAACATTGCGCAGCTTGCGCAACTTTTGACAAATGGCGCAAGCCCCATAGGTTGCGTGATATCTTTGAAGAATGTTGCGCAACTTACGCAATAAAATGTTGCGCAAGTGGGCTTACGCAACTGCGTAAGTTTCGTGAAATCGGCTGCAGGGCACTGATAATGCCCGAGCCGCCAGGCGAGGGCATTATCAGTGCCCAGGACCCCTAGCTGGTTTTAAACGGGTTGTTTAAGATTGGCCAAACCTACTTTTAATCCCATTCATAAATACCTTTTCGTGTAAATCGAAAAAATTCACCAAAATTAGCTCGTCGTTTTGCCATATTTTGCATTCACTTTCCTATGCCTACAGTCTAGTGTCAACACACGGCGTTCGTACAACTGCGAGCTGTGCGTGATGTTGTTTTTGTTCGATCGCGCGCGTAACGCGTAACGCAGGCGTGTTGCTCGCGCACGCATACGACTGGATATAAGTGCACAATTTGCTTTCAGTCTTTCAATTTGCTTTCAGTTTCTTTGTGCATCTGCGTGTTTTATATTACGCGCTGACTAGGGCACAAACGCGGGACAGCCAGCCGGGCATTATCACTATTCTTTATCGCTAATTTAAGACTGCCCACGTGACGTGCTCTCAGCCAATAGGGATGCGTAAACTGTCCAAGGTATTTATGAATAGCTGTTTAAACATATTGACTGTTTGAAGCGATAATATCGTTCCAAACACTCAAGATGATTAATCTGGAATTAACAGTAATATGCTGCTATGCTGATGACCATACCGTCCGCACGACGGTTTATTCTCTGTCAGAACAATGGCTGACGAACTTCGAGTACATGTAGTTATGTCTACTACCATCGATGTTTTGTTGGCTGCCTTAGCCGTCTGCTTGGTCGTAACTCCGGCGTGGGGCGGCCACTCCAATCCCGTTCGGTCACACGGGTCAGTATGTGGGATGATCGGTCGACCAACCCAGGGCCAGAGTAGAGGCAATATCACAGCATCCTGCAAGCGCGATGACAAACCCAACTGTGAGCGCAAAGCCGACAGGTTGGCAAACATCATGAATTTCCTGGCTTCACAAAGTCGCTATGGAGGTGCCAAGAACTCCTTCAAGGATTGTGTTCAGAAAGATAAAGGTGAGCTTAAAGCACCTAACATCTTACAAGCATGATAAACAAATAAGAGAATAAAGATGTTCTGGTTGATCCTAAACTGCGTTTGAAAGAGTGATGTTCAGATCACAATTTAAAATTCCCCCATTTTTTGCATGGGTGTTGAGATTTTTTATATCATAACATTTGTAATTTTTCTCTTTACCATTTTGAAATTTTGCGTTCTCAATCCGTATGTTTCCCAAAAAACGCCGATGTTTATATGGTTCCATAGGGTCTAAAGCAGTGTAATAATTACACCAAACCTTTTGCTTCACGTCCAAAATGGAGATTGCAAATTTCCTGTTTTCTTCCCATGGATAGCATTTTGGGGAGGTATTTTATGATTCTCTTGAAGGTTAAAACGAAATCCATTTTCTGAAAACAATCTTAACACGCTCCTTTAAGACCAGCTAGGGACCTGGATGACGATAATGATGTGTATTTGAAGACATTGATTTGGGGGCAGGTAGAGGGGGGGAGGGGGGGGGGGGTGGGGGAGGGGGGTGGTAATGACAGGTCACTTTGAACCTCACCTAAATCCAACCTCCGCCCCACCCTCAAATCCTAATCGCACCAGATATGACCACACACCCACCCCCAAATCCCAATCTCCTCTATACTACCTCTACCCGCCTCCTCCACCCCGAATCCCAATTCCAATCGCACCGGTGTCCCGCTCTCAGATGTTCCGCGTATATATACTCAGATGTTCCGATGATCAAATACGGTGGCCTACGTCACGAAACGTCATGCGCACAGCGTATGTATTTATACCAGTTTAGGTGCAGTGCTGAGTTGATCAGCAGAATTCGCGCCATGTACGTACTTTGATGCGCGCAGATGTAGTGACATTGTTGCAAGATGGCATCCGCAAGCAATTGTATATATATCGATGGTGGTGGGTACCGTCGGTATATTTACACTGGAGTGAAGCAACGACGTCTAAAATTGAAGCCACAGTCCGCCATTCTACCCCACCGAATACAATGCATTGCCTAGACTGGTCACACTGTCGTCACTAGTCTACATCATGGTATACATGTGTTGAGTGGAATGTAAGCGATCGCAAGGACCGGGGAGCAGTCTAGGTCAAGTAGTGTTCGTGGGATACAATGGCGGCCGGCGCGTGGCTTCAATTCTCGTATAGCCAACTGCTATATTAGTGCATACTTCATCCAGTATATATATTTATATATATATATATATATATATCGATGGTGGGTACACGACTTTATGCACTTGCGCCGTGCGTCCGCATCAATCTGCTTGTGCTTACGGAAAATGTATCACGGCTGGCTGGCTAAATACGGATTGCTCCATAGGCCTAATAAATAAGTAGTAACTAAACAAATATAAGGTAGCTCGGCGCAAGGGCATTAAAGGCACAGGCTCGTCAGCACTGCGCGCCCGCCAAATTCGTGCCACGAAATACGCAGCTCCATGCATTTGCTATGGAGCTGCGTATTTCATCGCACGAATTTGGCGCCCGCGCAGTGCTGACTAGCTTGTGCCTTTAATTGCTATAGACCGTATCGAACAGCTCACTATCGCAGACAAAGGGGCAAACTCAAATTTGTTTTCATTTCAGAAAAAAATGACATTTTCTCTACAGTTGAAAAAAAAAACACATTACATTTTAAACAGTAACAGCAGCCTGCTGATCCATTTCTGACCCAAACAAACTTGTTAGGATTATTGTTACAAATACTAAACAAACTCAGTAAACTGTAACAGTTCATGATATCAATAAGCCACTGAAAATGGCACCAACTTGTGTACACAAGTCAATGTAGAATGATTCTGTTGTCCCGAGATGACACCACAGCTTTGCTCATGATTTTGGAAATTCTGTTACAATGACCCGCTGTAGGACCATCAAACCAGCCATTCGCCATCGGCATGCTCGTTGGTCGAGTGGTTCGGACGTCTGCCTGGTATGCGGGAGGTCGTGGGTTCGAGTCCCGCCCGAGCACGCTAAGAGTTTTTAGCGTGTCCTCGGTGAACGCGCTTAGTATATTACATGCGTCCTTTAAACTGTTCAACAATGTAAGCACAAGGCATGCCCTCAAGGGATAAAGTAAGCGACTAAGATGGCGACTAATTTAATTAATTAAAACTTTATCGACTGGGCGGTTACCTAGCTAGCCAAGGCAAACAACCCTCCAGCAGTTAGAGTGTGGCATTCCCCGTAACAGCCTCTTAAACGTCGCTTAAATGTCGCAACTGGGGTTAAGTGCCTTGCCGAGGGACACAGGCACGTTGGTCATAGTGGGGCTTAAACCCACAACCTCTGATTTGGAATCCCGCTTCATACCCACTACCCGTTACAAATAACCCTCTGAAAACTATTGTAAATTCTTTAAAAATAGGTTTCGTTTAAACGTTCGGCAAACCGTTTTTTTTTTTTTGTTCGTTGGTAAATGTCCCATTTTTACTTAGGCCTACGACCCTGATGAAACCATCATTACGATGATTGTAAAAAACGATTGATAAGAATCCTTGCGACACTGATACGACGCTTTGCGAATGTTTTCGATCAGATTGCGACGCTATACAATGCATCCCGATTTGTTGAGACTTTTTGCGATCTTTTACGATTGTATGCGATGCCATTACGATCGCTTGCGATTCTTTACGATTTTTTGCGACCTGGAAGCGATTCTCTGTCGCAGTTTTCTGGAAATTATGACGATCATGTGACTTAATTAAATTCGTATCAAATCGTTAAAGGAAAACTTAAAAGATCTTAAAAGTTCGAATTGAAATAGTGCTAAAGGATTGGTTAAGAACCTTCACGATGGCATTAGGATTATTTATGACCTTGGTAAGACACATTACGACTTTATTACCTCTCGTGCTCCTTGATCCTGTTTTGCATCTTCATTTTTCGGCGCAAGTTATTATTATTTTTGTTTACAAAATTTTCTCCTGTTCAGTCAGGCATGAAATTCCCAACACGATGGCGACAATAATGAAAACATGAAACTGATGTCAACCAATATGTGTAAACCAATTTTCCAAATATAATACAATTTCCATTGTATCTACAATTTCACGAGCGTGTACTTTCTGATACACCCTGTACTTGTTCCCCATTGTGCCTTAAACATCTAAAGAATGTTAAAGGAATTTCTTTCAGTTGGGGGTTTGGTGCGTTAACAAACGGAAATAATGTATTGTGGTATAGGGACGTGAGCGGGTGAGAGTTGCTTTGTTACATATCGTGCTGGGTATAGAGATTAAAGCTTCAATATGCAAAAGTACAAGCAGAGGTGAACGTCTCCTATGGACAATTCCCATGTACTTTGAGAAAATTAAACATCTTCCGCATTGTCAAGGCTTCTCCTCCTTAGGTAATTGCGTTTGGTAATTGTTGGAATATAACGATGTAGCCTTTCGATGTCCAAACGTTAACGATTGGTTTTGATAAAGTTTAGTAACGGCAGCGCATACAGCACGATATGGGGCCGAGGGTGGCTCCCTTACCATTGTTCGGCGGTTGTGCGTTAACAAAAAGGAAGAGTGTGTTGAGTCATAGGGGCGTCAGGGGGAGTCCTTAAGGCCCCAAATCGTGCAGGGTATAGGTGTTTATGCAGCGCGATATGTGGCAGAGGGTACCCCCGCAAACCTTCCATTGTTCCCCCATTGTGTCTCAAACATCCAAGGAATTTCAAAGGAATTCTTTTTAGTTTTTATGGGAGTTGGTGCGTTAACAAAAGAAGAGTGTGTTGAGGTACAGGGGCGTTAAGGGGGTCGGGGTTGGGGTGTGGGGAGTGGGGAATCCCTTTGCCACATATCGTGCTGGGTATACCCAAGTAAAAATAGGGCTCCCGTACAGGAACCAATGCTAAATGCCCAATTTTCAAAAATCATTTTAAGATACTGACAACTCTCTCAGCTCCTCAGGACAACAACCAAAATACTCATTGAAGTCTCATCTTTTCAATTCTGTTCAATTTTATGGGGGTAATCCGTCACTTTTATTCTCTAATTTCCACTTCAAACAAAACTAACCCTGCAACAGTGAAAATTGCTAAACAGACCAGCGTCCACCTTGGAACAAAGGCACATACGCTACTGGGAAAAATAGGGCCACTTTTAGGAGCTACATTGTCCAAAATGTTTATAGTTAGAAGAAAAAATACCCTACATCACGACGATAGCCATATTCTACACAAGACCACACTCGTTCAGCTCGCAACTCTCTCTCTCTCTCTCTCTCTCTAATAAAGAAGCATTTGAGGGGATACAAAATATTCATGAGCTCGGCGCACGGATTTCTGCCTATTTACTAGAGTGCACCCTTAAAGGCACAGGCTCCATACAAAGGCTTGGAGCTGCGTATTTCGCGACACGAATTTAGCGCGCGCGCATTGCTGACGAGCCGGTGCCTTTAAGGCTCGCCGTTTCGCTGAATGGATAACGGTACTGAAGCGTACCGGGAACGATTACCTCCCTCAGTAAATGCGCGCTATAAACTCGCAATGTAAAAAAGAAATTCCTGTAATTTTACATATAAATGTTGACTGTTTTTAGAGGTTAATGTTTTTTGTGTGAAAATACATGTTGCTGTAATTAAGAACAAAGACATTGCAGTAAAACAAATACGTTGAAATTGCAAGAATCCTGGCATTTTTTGGGTTTTTTTGTTTAAGTCTACAATTGCAAATAATTCCTAAATTATGTAAATGAATGAAATATAATTGGAATTCTATTAATAAATAATGAGTACAAGTCGAAGAGGGTTTGCATTCCTTTCTACGTGATAGGCATGCGGACCACACAATACATTCAAAGCATGTATTGTTATTCAAATGAGTCAGGCTGAGAGTCGTGCATATAAGGCCAGGTAGGAAAGCACAAGGCATCTTTTTGAGTGGGCAATGTCAATGGTTAATTAGCGCCACGTAATATACGCTGGGCGGGCCTGATCTGTAAGGAAAGAGGGGAGGGACCCTCTTCGACTTGTACTCATTATTTATTAATAGAATTCCAATTATATTTCATTCATTTACATAATTTAGGAATTCTATTACATAACATTCGTACAAGTCTTCAGAGGGTTTGCATGTTCAAAGCTTTGTAACGTTGTAACGTTACATATTAATCGATCGCACGCTTGTAGTACATGTATGTAAATATTTTACTCGTTTATTTCAATCCAATCAGTTACAAGAACTCAGTATTGTTTTTCCAAAAGACAAAGACGATCCTTCTGTTGACTTGAGGTAAAACTTAGCAAACGTATTAGCGTTTGTCCAATCTGCTGTCTTTAAAATTTCATGCAGACTTACACCATGGGCAAAGGCTGTAGAGGTGGATGCACTACGAAAACGATGTGCAGAATAAATCGAAACATCTATCCCTGCTTTAAATAAAACACTCTTCATCCACCTAGCTAATGTGGAGGAAGTAACCCCTTTATGTGGTTTCCTAGTTGACAAAAATAATCTAGTTTCTTTACTCTCGGCTCTAAGAACCTCTGTGCGTTGTAAATAATATTTTAGTGTGGTAAGAACGCACAGCTTGGAGTTCTCATCAAATTGTGGAATAACTATCTTGTTATTTCCAACGCCCTTCTTTGGGCAAGTTGTTTTTAAAATATCCATGACTGTAATGACACATGAGGTGTCAAGAAAATTAAAATAACGTAAGTCTAAACATGCCAACGTTTGTGAGCGTTGAGCCGATACCAGGGCCATTAAAGCCAGAAGTTTTTCGCTCAGACTTAATAGTGGAAGCTCTTTGTTTTCCGGCAATGAACTGAGATAATCTAAAACTGTAGAAACTTTCCACATCGTGGAATATTTCGGTTTTGGGGGCGTTAAATTGAACACCCCTTTAAGCAGTCTTCCTATCAGGGGATGCTGGCCCGCTGTATGCCCCTCAATCGTAGGTAGTATTGATGACAGTGCCGATCTGTAGGTGTTTAAAGTGGCATATGACTTTCCTTGAGAGTGTTCATAAGCTAAAAAATTAATTATGTCCGCTAAAGCGGGATTGAGTGGATCAATCTGTTGTTGACTACACCAATTAGACCAACAGTTCCATGCTGAGTCGTATTGTTTTTCAGTGCGCATCCTCCATGAGTTTGCGAGGATGTTGGAAGCTTCTACTGAAAAGCCTTTTGTTTGCCATTGAAACTTGAGATGAGCCAAGCGGCCAAGCGTAGGTTCGGTATTTGATGTTGCAGCTGGTGTGGAGCAGCCAGACATTCCACTGGTAGGATGATTGGAGGGGCCATTAACATCTGGAGCATCTGTGGAAACCATGGTTGGGCTTTCCAAATCGGGGCGATTACCAGGCTCGCCGGCGTTTTGTCTCTGTTTAGTTTGTCTAGAATTCTAGAAAGCAAACAAATTGGAGGAAAAATATATGGAATCATGTTCGACCAGGACAATGAAAAAGCGTCAATTGCCCAAGCGTTATAGGGTCTGCTTTCCAAGAGACATAACGCTTTAATTTATGATTGACGTGGGATGCGAATAAATCAATATGCGGTTGTAAGGTTTTTCCCACAATGTCAGAAAAAATCTCTGGCGCTAGATTCAATTCTTTATTTAGTTCTTTTCGAGAAAGAAAATCTGCCATGGAGTTTTCAATACCCGCAACATGTGTTGCGGACAAATGTATGTCTCTTTGGACGCACCACTGAAAAATGGCTGACGCGATGTCATTCAAGGTGCCGACAGTGCCGCCCATTTTCGAAATGTATGAAACTGTTGTGCTATTGTCCGATTTGATCAGGACATGGGCATGGTCTAGATTGTCACAAAGAGAGCGCAATCCGTTCAGCACTGCTGTCAGTTCCAAAGCATTGATATGTAAATCTTGCTGGGTGGTTGACCACTTACCCTGGGAGAATGAATTATCCGATTTGCAGATAGCGCCCCAGCCTGTCTTGCTGGCATCTGTGAAAATAACCAAGTCAATTGGCGGGATTTTAATAGGTGATTTCACCATATCAATGGGTAGAGACAACCACCATTCAATCTCTTGAATAACCATAGGGGTGACTGCCACTTTGGCGTCAAAGTTTCCACATTCCTTCAGGAGGGCGTTACTTTTAAAATGCTCCAATTGACGGAAATGCTATTTGCCTTTCGGAAATGCTATTTGCCTTTCGGAAATGCATCAAAGGTTGAAATAATCAAGCCAATGAATCTAGCCAAATGGCGTATGGTAACAATCCGTTTTGATATTAACTGAGTTCCCTCTGATTGTAATTTCTGGATTTTTGATTTTGGAACACTAATTGTCATTTTGGATGACTGAAACTCCAAGCCAAGATAAAGGGCGTTGGTCTGGGGAGTTAAGCAGGATTTTGCCTCATTAATAATGAACCCCAAAGACTCAAGTAGCTGTACCATAAATTTGGTGTGGTTTAGACACTCGTCTACTGACGAGGCCATGATGAGAATGTCGTCCAAAAAGATAACCAGACGAATCCCGTTACTTCTAGCTGCTGCTAGAATAGGTTTCATTGTTTTTGTGAAAATACGGGGAGCTGAACTTAGCCCGAAGGGCAAGCAAGTAAATGCATAATATTGGTCGTTCCAAGAAAAGGATAAATATGCATGATGCTCTTGGCATATAGGAATCGAAAAATATGCATCTTTCAGATCAATTGATGTAAGCCAGTCATTACAACCAATAAGCTCTTTAACGAGTTTTACATTTTCCATTTTGAAATGTTCATATCGAACATACTTATTTAGGTTTTTCAGATTTACAACTGGTCTGAGGCCTCCAGATTTCTTGGGAATAAGAAATATGTTGGATACGAACTTGCAATCAGATCGATGGATGGGCCGAATGGCACCCTTTGTAAGGAGATCTTGAATTTCCTTGTCAATAAGGCATATTTCCTTATTGTTAAACGACATTTTTGGAGGCAAGTAGGTCTGCACGGGATTTTCAATGAAATCGATTCGGCAACCAGAAACGGTGTTCAATATCCACTTGTCAGAGGTGATCTGAGACCAGTTGTAATGGAAATTTCTTAACCGCCCGGCACTCGCCAGAATTTTGGTCGAGTAAGCGGGGGAAACATACCAGTTTTTTATATTCTGGGTATCCTGGCTCGACTCGGCCGATTTGGACTGGTTCTTTCCCCAGTGACGTCCCCGACGGTTACCGCTCTGGTAGTATGATGAGGATTGCCCGTAGCTATGGCGATCTCGGCCAGTATAATTGCGACCCTGGGGTTGGCCACGAGGCTTGCGGGGATATGGATCATAGCGTCTGTTTGATCCCCGTCTGTTATTGCCCTCAGAAGATGTCAATCTCCGGCCAGCTTTATATGCTTCGGCCACTTGCTTCATGGTGGCGTTCAAATCCTTGCCAAACAATTGTTCGGAAACCGGTGTATTGCGGGAACATAAACCTCTGTACATGGGGTTTAAACATGGCTTTAGTTCCTCTCTCCGCTTCATGCTCATTTGGTATGAAGCGTTGCCGGTCATGGAAATGCCATCAAGGGCCAGTTCTTTGATTTTGTCCACCTTTACTGGAGTACCGGACTTTGTAGATTCTCGCAACTCTGTGAGAATATTCAGATATGGCAACATGCCTTTGATGACGTGTTTCTGAATCTGCTGTGAGGCCGCGTCCTTGGATCTAGCGGTCACCGGAATTGTTGCCCACAAATCGGGGTTCACTCTAGGGGCTGTTACAGCCGCTGCATTGGCCGGTGTGACATATTTGTCGGCGAGTTTGGAAAGCACGTCCTTTTTTATAGGCAAAGTGACGGCTTTTGTGGTTCTTTCAGCCAGACCGGCAAAAACCTCTTGGCCTGTAGCCTCATCAATGTTATACATGTCTTCACAAGGAAGATTGTCAAAGTCTCCATGACTAGCGCCAGGGGGAGATTCAGCTGCCACGTTACTGGTCAGCTCTAGGCTTTGTTGGGGGTCATAGCAGGTACCCTGCTGACCAAGCCAGTCCAGATCGTCGACATCATCGTATAGCGTTTCTTGGTCGACCATCGGTGTCGTGTCATACTGTTTCTTATCCAGTAGGGCCGCTAGCATATCATGCATGCTAGCCACAGAGGAAGATAAATTCTTTATCCCCCGAGAGTTAGCTTGAAGCTTCGCTTCAAAGCTTTCAGTCGATGTGCCTCGAGTCCCGAGGCCCTGTCCAGGTTGGATTTCTGTGTCAAAGTCGGACTGTGCCTCGATATCCAGCGAGTCCATGACGTCTGTCCGCAATGCTGTGCACACGAAAAAAAGATGCCTTGTGCTTTCCTACCTGGCCTTATATGCACGACTCTCAGCCTGACTCATTTGAATAACAATACATGCTTTGAATGTATTGTGTGGTCCGCATGCCTATCACGTAGAAAGGAATGCAAACCCTCTGAAGACTTGTACGAATGTTATGTAATAGAATTGTGCATGGTGTTTGTAAAAATACAACTAACATAATAATTGACTGTTTTTATAACTTAAAGGTACACACCGGCCTACTGTTTACGTAATTTAGTGAAACAGCATCTTGACAATCCTTTTTTGATGGTCCTTGTGAAAAAGATCGCCAAAGTGTCCCGTAATTACCAACAAAAGCTTAAAATTAATTTTTTTTAAATGTCAATAGTCGAGTTATACGCTTTACCAGCCGTTAACTATTGCGCGAGACTCACGACTCTGTCGGAAACGATTCGCTCTTCACTTGGAAGCTTTTTGCTTTGGAAATATTTAATTTTCTGCTGAAGATTTCACTGGACAGCCTGGACGACCGAATGGTTTTTCCGTTTTCTGTAGAGGAGCTGACATTCATAGTTTGTTTTCATTCACGAAAGTACAATTGTAGTTCCACGGCACTCTACCGGTTTTGGGCGGGCAACGTGTGTGTGCCATGGGGTTAAATGTCACATTGTCCGGTAGACTGTCCACGGTGGACTCGCTTCGGTTCCTCGGACTTTGTGTAAAAATGTTATGTTCGATTTTTCAGAGTTATGTGTAACTTTGTTTCATAACCTTAATAAATAGTCTCTTTTGTCAAATACTCATACATATTTGGAAAAAAAATAAGAGCTGAATTTGATGCAATACTGCAGTAATAAACTTTAGGCATCAACTGTATCACACTGCCATACGGCTGGAAATAAAACTAACTCCAGGGACACGTGATTTATCGGAACCAGAATCTGGTTCCGATAAGTTACGTGACATCGATTGATTTGAAAAATGCAAGAAAACGGCGAAATTTTGTGGTTTCTTTTTAGGTTCTCTAAAATCTATTTCGGAAAGACTTTCAGAATTATGTACGAGTCTATTTCGAGCCCAAAATAGCCCAACAGCCGGTTTGTCCCTGTAATGATTTTTTAGCGTAAAAAGGCTAGGGATGTGTAAAAGCGAATCCTATTCGTGTGAACATGCATAATGACCCATCCAAAGTTACATATACGGCCGCGTCTCTATTTGAAAAAACCTCAAGCTAGGTTCATACTTCTTCGCCGAACTCACTCGCCGCATACTCGCCGAGTGTAGTCGCCGCAGAGTTTTCACGCGTTCAAACAAGTCCTCTTTGCGCTAATATAAGTCGCCGAGGTAAAAATCGGGCACACGGCGCACTTTGAGTGCGCAATTTAATTCATACTCAGCGGTGGTGTTGCGCCGACCCGGCCCCGTATAGGCTACTGTACAATCGACCGTTAGCTTTCGTGTATTAATCTCTCAAAAATACCCCACCGCGGGGAGCAAGCGGCATATGGGTATTTCCATAAAAACAGGACCCAAAGTGTGACATTTTGATGCATTTGTAAAAATGGTATTTCATATGTTAACAAAATTGTTTAAAGAAGTTTCTGTGCAATTTCTAATGTGAAATAATGTCTTAAAAATATTCAAGAAAATTGTTTCTAGCCATTACATTTCAAGTCTTTTTGACCAGTTTCGTTCTGGAAAAGGTATTTGCTGATTCTACCCAGCTGTCGAACTTGGACTTTATAAATTCAAATTACATTATGAGCGAAATATTTCAAAATGCCACACTTGCATTTACAAGATCGCACTAGTTTATTGAATCGTTCTCGTTATGTTTTGTGTATTATAGTATCAACAGATAAAGGTGATGTTCGATTCATGAGCTCATATTATTTATATGCCGAGGGTAATTCTGAAGTCCGGTAATTACAAAAAATCAACTCCAGAAGTGTCACAACGTAAGGGGGACAGTGTCCCGTTTTTATGGAATTACCCATGACAATCCATGATTGTACAAATTCGGGTAATTCCCCAGTTCTTTCATTTATAATCGCTCATTCTCATGTGACGAAATTGTTTTTTTCTTGACAAAAACCATTTTATATGGCACCAGTATAACATGTGAACATCTGCTGTCAGTTCATTGCAAAGTTGGCATAGGCCTATACGTGTCACGACGTGTCGGGGTCACGCGCAAAGCGCAAAAAGATAAACTTGGTTTATCTTGAACGGAACAGGAACGGATTGAGCGCGCGCACAGTAGAAACGGATAGAAACGACCCGTGCGCTCAGATGCGAACTGACCGCGCACTGTTGAACTTGTTTGACCCTACTCGCCGCAACTGCGGCGGACAAAATATCCGTTCCGCATGTAGGTCGCCGAGCGAGTATGAATTGGGCTTCAACCTTAAATGAGAGGCCCGTCCTCTGCTTTTGGGTGCAATGTCGACACCACGGGATTTCGTGCTTCGTACGATGAGTATCAGAGGCCTACCCGCAAGGCCCGGAGACGGCATAATGGCAGAAATTTGCGGCAATTCCCTGGTAACATACGAAAGGTGAAATTTACCCGAGGCCCGTCCTCTAGGGAATGATGCCAATGACCAAGGGGACTGAAATTCACCCTCTGTATTGCCAAAACAGATGCCGAGGCCCGTCCTCTGCTGTCATGACACATGACATCCACTGTACGTCAAAGATCCCTTGGCCGAACGTCGGATAGGAAAATTAGTACCAACGATCCGGAGGCTCATTTTCTAAAACGTCGACGATGACGTACCATGGTAAACATATACTGGATGCATATCCTCCAGATAACAAGGGTGGGTTAAAAAGGATTGACGCCTGATAAGAAATGGCGGCGACGCATTTTTGAATGGGGCGAAAACGGACATGCATGATTAAGAAGCCCGTCTTCTCTATGGCATTTATCATGACGTGCAATCATAAATGTACGCCCAAGCCCCGTCCTCCTTGAACCGGTAAGAAATTATACCCGGATTGAGGAACACAAACATTTCTAAAGGCCCGTCCTCCATCCCTTTCAATACCAATGTCGAGTTCACTCGACAGCGCAACGCAGTGTGCTTCTGTACCAATGTCGAGCTCACTCGACAACAGAAGGCTGCTGTTTTCGAGAAGCTCCATTATTTGCGTTTGCTGCCCTCTGTTGTTGGATTTTATATAGTCAGGAAGTCCATTGACCTAGCTTTACAATGGTGTATAACACGTGTGGGGTTTCCATTACGATTTTCCGAGAAAAACAACACGCAACAAATTTTCTTTTGTTTTTTGGGACAAAATATCACCATTATGGCTGATCGTGACGCGTAAATAATAGCAGAGTTATTTGCTGATAGTGACTCCGATATAGATTTGGAAAGTTCTGAAGAGAACTTAGTGAGGATTCCGGTGAATCTAGTGAAGTTTCTTCCATGTCTATGTCATCGGATGACAACGATATGCCTGGTCCGAGTGCTTCTACTACAAAGGCCCGCCGTGGACGGGGTGCCGGTGGACGCGTTGGGTAGCTAGCTGGTGTCGCCGGTCAAGGTGGAAGAGCAGCTCGTGGTCGTAAAAAGGGTAACACACGCCACCAAATCAAGTGTTTGGTATCATATGAAAGAGCATTTCATTGCCTACAAATAATATACACAATGAATTTCTGTAAAACGAAGTCTTCAAATGGAAAATTTAGGTTTACAAATAGTAAATATTGCAAGTTGCATAAAACAGTGCGTTGTGTGAAAGAATGCGGTACAGGGCAGTGTGACCCCATAAAACAATGCGGTATTGAAAGGGTAGGGGGTGTGGGCGAAGTGTTCACGAATTCGATGTCTAAGGCCCGTCCTCGTGTAAAGATCGGAAAGCCCTAACTGTTGGTCGTTTCGACGTAAACTCCATGTAACAGTGCTTACAAATTGGAAAACTTTTTCCCACATAAATATTTAGCAAAGCTTGAACTCCTTACCCCGTGTTTTGGCCTTCTGTGCGGTTACATATTTGCTACTAAATATGCAAAAGTAGAGGGGCAGGATTGCAAAACTTTGTTAAGAACGGCCCAACGAGCAAGGGACCGAGGCCCACCCTCTATATGCGAGAGCAATGGAAAAACCTTGGATTTGGGGTAGGGGGTGGGGTGCCTTCCATAGTGTGCACGACAAATGCAACAACGCATACTATGACACAGCTAAAACAATCGAGGCCCGTCCTCATGTGGTAGATATTTCCATATTTCCATGCTCTTGGTTTTTTTTTGGTGACCGCCCCTCCATCAGGTGCAGAGGGGGCGGAGCGAGGAAAAGAGAATAAACAAAAAGGGGGAGGGGGCGGCTAAAACCGCCGAACGAGCAAGGGATAGAGGCCCGCCCTCTACATGGAAATCCACTAGCGAATCCATTAATTTCGGAGGCCCGTCCTCCACAAAATGCATGGCAAATGCAACAACCCATGCACTACAATAGCGCAATTGACAATATCCAACTCGAGGACCGTCCTCGCTTCGCGTGTGGAAACTCTCAACTCTCCTTATGCGCGGTTCTGAACGTACCAAATCCGACGCAAAGAAAAGGCGACAAAGCTAACGTAATATAATATAATTAACATTCACCTGAGATGTTTCCCTGCATGATTACTCCCTTGGTGTTATAGACGCAGCTGCTTGGGATGTGCTAGGACTAGCTACACCTTTACTTGCGCTCCCCGGTTCTGGGTCCTCAGGTACATTGTCTTGAACCTTTAGCCTCTTTGAAGGACCGCTCCTTCCACCCTGGTCCAAGGGACCAGCAGCCACCCGCTCCAGCATTTTCTCGAGGTTCCGACGTTGCCCGCTGTTGGGTGCTAAAGCAGAAATGTGCTCTCCCCAGCGCTCATCTAGATTCGAAAGCTGGTCGACATCCTCCCAACCATCGGCGACGAGACCTTCGAAACACCTTTTTGAAATCTTGAAAGCGCTGCATAAACCCTTGAATAAGGGGGAGGCAGCACTATCTACGTCGTAGTAGGCCTCGGCATTTTCCTGCAAAATGAATGCAACAGAAACTGCAATCTATATAAATGCTGAAAAAAAACAATTCGAAAAATGTTTGAGTAAACTCAAAGATTCCGAACGGAGCGGTCTGACTGACTTACGACTTTAAAACATTATAGTAGGAGACCAGCCTGTAGGTCCCGTGACCAAATTCTGGGAACAAAGGTTTGAAAGTGTTTTTGTGTTCCCTGATAAATACCGAACAATTTTGACTTGGGCTGCCCCTTTGAAAATGTCAGGCATTTCCGGGAGGGGTCAACAAAGGTCAAACAGGGGTCAAAATTCAAATATATTCCAATCGTGTCGATATGCATATCATATTACTCGTCTAGTCATGAGGATTCCAAAAATGTATAGTTTGTTATACCTCCGACCTTAAATGAGGGCGCTGTGGTCAAAAACGTCGAAAGGTCAACGCACTTTTGACTGGTGGTCAAATTCACCAACACAGTTAACATTATCCGATTCTAATGATTTTAGTGTCTAATAATATGTTTTCTGACATGGCAAATTCAACTAAGCAACTTTTAAAAGTAAAAGTGGTTGCCATAACCTTGAAATTTCAAAATGGCTGCTAAAAGGTTAACATAAATTAGCCAAAAACAACAATTTTTTTCCCAAACCCATGGATAAGAAATTATTAAATGTTTGTCACCGAAACGTCACGAACAATTGAAACACTCCATTTTTAAAACAAATGGCCAGAGCCCATATGGCAATATTATTACATTCCTCAAGCTAGTAATATTAATTGAGTATACAGGACATATAATACTCTGAATCATTGCGACCTTATTTCATGCTTGATGAAAATTGGTCGATTTATTTGATCTTCTCTGACCCATATGAACAAATTGCGCGCATCTGCTCACTGAGCTCCGTGACCCTACGCTCAGCGCAGGAAAATGACACGGAAAACAGCGCCGCACTGCAAACTTTTGTGAGTACATAAAAAGTACGTCTATGTTTCTCACCAACTCGCTACGCATTTCAAAGTACATGTACAGATAGTTTGGTTTTGTTTTTTAATATATGATGCACGGGGAAAAGGGGCTTTTTTTCACTCAAAGAACAGGTGTTAAACCTCAAAATCGGCAAAGTCAATAAAGGTCAACACGATTACTGATCATTTTCCAGTGGGTTGTCTCACTGAATTGAGTCGGAGAATTGAGTCATATGGGTCAGAGAAGATCAAGTAAATCGACCAATTTTCATCAAGCATGAAATAAGGTCGCAATGATTCAGAGTATTATATGTCCTGTATACTCAATTAATATTACTAGCTTGAGGAATGTACCGTTACATAATATTGCCATATGGGCTCTGGCCCATTTAAACCTAGTTTAAGCCATCAATTGTTTTGTAAATATTAACTTTTTGTTGTGTCTTTGGTCCAATCACATATGAAAAAAAGTATGAAAGGTTCAATGAGGTACTTACCAAGCGTAAAATGTCAGTTTCATTGCATCCATAAACTTTTACCCAATGAGGGAACATGTTGTTGAAGCTATATTGTTGCAGATATTCACAGCCCATCATCATCATCATTTACCTATACACTTTATATGGTATACCGTACAATATTATATCGAACATGTGCTCTAAAGAAAAAGGATACACATAATTAAAAATCATTATTTGTTTTAAAAATGTAGTGTTTCAATTGTTCGTGACGTTTCGGTGACAAACATTTAATAATTTCTTATCCATGGGTTTGGGAAAAAAATTGTTGTTTTTGGCTAATTTATGTTAACCTTTTAGCAGCCATTTTGAAATTTCAAGGTTATGGCAACCACTTTTACTTTTAAAAGTTGCTTAGTTGAATTTGCCATGTCAGAAAACATATTATTAGACACTAAAATCATTAGAATCGGACAATGTTAACTGTGTTGGTGAATTTGACCACCAGTCAAAAGTGCGTTGACCTTTCGACGTTTTTGACCACAGCGCCCTCATTTAAGGTCGGAGGTATAACAAACTATAAATTTTTGGAATCCTCGTGACTAGGCGAGTAGATTGATATGCATATCGACACAATTAGAATATATTTGAATTTTGACCCCTGTTTGACCTTTGTTGACCCCTCCCGGAAATGCCTGACATTTTCAAGGGGGAAGCCCAAGTCAAAATTGTTCGGTATTCATCAGGGAACACAAAAACACTTTCAAACCTTTGTTCCCAGAATTTGGTCACGGGACCTACAGGCTGGTCTCCTACTATTAGCCCGACGAAATATCTGTAAAGTAGGCCTATCGGATCACATTAACGAACATTATCGGATTTGTTTGTTTGTTTGTTTTTTGTTTTGGTTTCCTGTCTCATATGTTTTGTACACAAAGCCTGCCGCCATGATCAATTTTATTTTATTTTTTTTGGACAACTGGCCCCTTAATCACATGGCGGGAATTTTGAACCGTAGATATGCTAGTATCTGGGGTTAGGTGGATTTTTGCAGGTTGCACCAAATTTAGGTAGCAATATATGCCCACCGGGAGAAATCTTCCTGCTGGAAGCCCTGACAATGGCAATCGTGCAATGAAACAGGCCTTCGATATTTGACTGCGCTAGAAAGCAGAATAACACTCTAAATTCCTTACCTTAATTAGAGAGAAAGTGACATCCATCTTGGCAGGGGCAGGTATGCCGGCCTCCAGAAAACCAGGCACTGTTGAATGAAGAATGCGGGAGTGGTTGCACCGCGATGCGTTTGCTTGTGCCATGAATGCCACGCCCGAAATGAACTCCCGCCGCGCAAAAAAACAAAAAACAAACAATGCGCGTAATCAGGCGGAAACATACATCACTAGCAAACCATGCGTGATGGCCACAAAGGAAACAAAGACATGGAATTGACCATCTCAAAACTGCAAAAAGCAGTAAGAAAAACTAAAACGCTATACCAACGGCCATAAGTATATACCCAGAAGAAAACGAATAATTTTAAACGCTCGGCGCAGTAAATTTTAGCAACTGCAACCCTTGTCCTGCTACTGGGACAAATCAATAGGGAAATACTTTGTTTACCTGTTTTCCAACTAAAACTTGAAACAGACCAAACACATACACAAGAAAAAACTATATAATTCGTTCGGACAAAAACATAGAACCACGGACTGTATATCTTTAATGGTGAAGTTAAAACCTGATTATAAACTTGGCGTTTATTTTAAACAGCTACTATACCCCTTGAAGAAAAATCCAGCTTTTGCACTTTTTTCGATACTACAGTTTATTTCAAATTGCCTGTTTTAAGTGGATAAATCGCAAGCAAAAGTGCGGTTTTCGAAAATGAAATTTTCTCGATTTCTGAAACGCTCATTAGGTATTAATGAGACGTATACATACCCCGTTGTGTGGTTGTATACAAATACCACATGGTTTGATGGGAGATAGTGAAAACTAACAACCCCGAGGTGTTGGATGATTGGCACTATCTCCCGAGGCGTAAGCCGAGGGAGATAGTGCCAATCATCCAACACCGAGGGGTCGTTAGTTTTCACTATCTCCCATGAAAACCATGTGGTATTTGTTTTACTATACCTCAGAAATATTCATTAGGTAGCCACGGTATTTTATTGGCCCATTTCACCACACCGTCAACCCTGTCAGTGTCAGACTTGGTGCGAACGTCGCAAAGTAGAAAGTCATTTAATTTCCTTTTTTCTAACTGTTCTACCTTATTTATGGTCATTCCCCTGCATTCACCGTATGTTGCAAGTATGCAAACTGCTTTTCTACTGCTCGTTTTGTTTCTTTAGCGTCTTTTTTTGTCCATGTTTTTCCTCTATTTACATCGCAAAACGAGCACCGCTGGATGCCATTTTGATTTATACCATAATAGACTGGTACAATGAGCTCTTGCACTTATCTCTACTGCACGAACGAGAAGCGCGTGCGTCATTGGTAAAAAGATCACAGTGTACTGGGACAAATCTAGGCCGTGTGATAGTACCCGTGTGTTAGTAAAAACTAACACACGGCTGAGTTGCTGGAATGGACCAATGAAATACCGCGGCTGCCTCATGAATATTTATGAGGTATAGTAATATGTTTTACCAGACACTATGAACAAAAAGAGCAGAAACATTTTCTTTCTTATTTCCAAAAATGAGAAAAATGTGTCGCGCGTAAACAAAGCTCGAAGGAGTAGGTGAATTTGTACCGGCTAGACTTCCATGTGTATTGATTGCTTTTCGGTGACGTCACGCCTTCCATCCACCATTTTGGTTGGCATTTGTCATAACGCACGTGGCTCGAGTGATAACCGGCAAAAAAGAGCAAGAAAAGCAAAATGGTTGCACTTACCTCCGTTGCTTAACCTTGCTTTATGTTGTTGCGCCATGGCTGTTGTATCGATAAAGATAAAAACGTATTTCTTCAGGCTAAAAATCGCGATCAAGTAGAAGCACCTTCGTGTTTACAAGCTGACTACATGCTCAATATTTTGAACGTATCGCAACGCGCGTGTGGCATCTTCGAATGAAAATACGCTGGTGAGTATTTATTACGCGTGTTCATGTGCGTCTATTGGCGCGCGTGTGTACGCGCGTGACTGTTGCCCACCACACATTCCCGCATGTAATACGTCATCGAAAGCAATCAATACGGCTCGGCTGCCGCGTGTTGCGTGTGCGGCAAAAGCCCACAACGGACTGTGCATGCCATCTTCGCACGCCCTATCCTACGCACGTGCATGGTAGGCGCGTGTGTGTGTACGCGTATGCACACATGAACGTACGCACAGCTGGTCTTAAAGGACCAGCAGCCGATTTCACGAATCCTAACGCACTGCGTAAGTCCGTTTGCGCAACATTTTATTGCGTAGGCTGCGCAACATTCCTGTGAAAATTACACGCAAGCTATAGGGCTTGCGCCATTTTGCAAAAGTTGCGCAAGCTGCGCACTCTTTCGTGAAATCGGCTGCTGCAGCCGATTTCACGAAAAATTGCGCAGCTTGCGCAATTTTTGAAAATGCCATAAGCCCAATAGGCTTGCGTGTAATTATCACAGAAATGTTGCGCAGCTTACGCAATAAAAAGCTGCGCAAGCGGGCTTACGCAGTGCGCAAGGATTCGTAAAATCGGCTGCAGCAGCCGATTTCACGAAACTTTATGGCGTAGCTGCGCAATAAACCCAAGATCGATTTCACGAAACTCTCCTCAGCTGCGCAACGTTTATTTTTTCACTTTAGCACTTGTAACTTCTAGGACGAGGCTAATTTCTAGTTTATCAACGACTAGGCCTATTTGATGTTTGCGCTTGATAAAATAGTCATACATAAAACATACGTCGTTGTTTTTGACAAATTTTGCACGGTCATCATGGCTGCCGTCGCTCGGTCATCATGCGTCGCGTCGCAGATTTCACTGATAAAGGCTGTTTTCTACTAACGGAAGGCTGGGGTTCAGTTCGTTGACGATGCGGTAAATAAGCACGTGTAGCTATAGCTGCATTATCGCCACTTTCCACTGTTCTACGACACATTTTTCCAACTTACGCCACCAAAAACCATTGCGCAAGTTACGCCACATTTTATGGCGTAAGTCGGCGAGTTGCGCCATATCCAAATGTGGCGCAACTTTCGTAAAACGCGCCGCAACGTATTGCGCAAGTTGCGCAATAATTTATGGCGTAAGTGGACTTGCGCAATTGCGTAAAGTTATGTGAAATCGGCTGCTGGGGTCGATTTCAATAACGTTTACAATCATTCGTAACTCGCGATGCGATGGATTACCGCTCCGTAACTCGTGTTGCGTCCTAAGATCAATTTCAAGAAACTTGCGATGAGTGTACCGATGCACATCTGCCATGGCAACGCACCGTAAGCTACGATAAGACAATGGGTCATCGTAGCGTACTTTTTTGCGATTTTTGGAAGACGAAACGAATTCTGGCTCCCAAAAACAACTGATTGTCACTCTTGATATATTATATGCTAAGCGATAATAAACGAGATACCATTTTAAAATTCGATACATACGATTTTAGCAGGTAACAAAGTGTCACTTCAAAACTGTTAAAGGCCCAGTGGATCATTTGCAATGACCCCAAAAAGTAATCGACGAGTTTACAGGGGAAAAGTTCTGAAAGTAAAGATTGAATTAATAGCAACTATCCAATGAAAGGTTTTCGCTCAAAATGATATAATTTTACCAGAAAATAATCCGTAAAGATGAAATTATTTAGAGCGTTTGCAAACGATTTACTTATTTTTGGTTCTCATCTACGCGGTCCAAAATGCATGGGCGCTGTGTACTCCGTGTGCGTGTTCCAACGCGATGCATTTTTATGGATCGCGCGCACACGCAGTATGTGCGCTACAGAGTGCATGACGCAAGCCACATAGTACCCGATCAAGCTGAGAACGAATATTTGAAACACCCCGCCAAGACCAGGAAAATGCATATGGATTTTCATGGTTTTTTTAAACGTGGTATATTTGACAAAGCTGAAATTTCTTCGGATGAGTTTGTTGATGTCTTTCTTTTGATGTATAATGGTTTTATTCGCAGAATCGCTCAAAAACAGATCATCTACAGGGCCTTTTTAGTGTCGATGTTTTTGCTGCATGTAAAAACACGGAAGCTATGCTGCGGCTGCTGCCGCTGCAGCTGTTGGCCATCCATTGTCTACGTCGGCCACAACGTCGTGTACGTACATGGAATACAAATTTGAAAGATGCTACCGTGTTCTACACGCGTCCTATACGCGCGACTTAAAAACGCGAAAAACAAAAACCGCCCACGCACTTGGTGACTGCACAAAATGTATGGTACGCGTCCCGCAAGCTGCGCGCCAAATTTAACGCGCACGCTTGCACTGCGCAGAACGGACACGGGGACCTTTTAAACTTGTGTAGCCAACGACCGTTTTATTAAAAACATAATTCAGCACAGCAAACAGCCTCAGAGTAAATATGCAAATATCCTTAATCGATAATCGAACGCATCACGCTTACGATAGGTTTGGTGAAACCCACCGCAGCACCCATCGTAGCCACGATCCATCGCAGCCCTAGGGTCCATCGCAAGCCTTATTATGGACCTTAACGTACGAAGAGTTTGGTGAAAGCGACCCCAGGATGACGATAATGATGTGTATTGGAAGACATTAGTGTGGGGGCAGGTAGAGGGAGGGGGTGCGGTAGTGGTAATGACAAGTCACTTTGAACCTTACCTAAATCCAACCTCCACCCCACCCTCAAATCCTAATCGCACCAGATATGACCACACACCCACCCCCAAATCCCGGTCTCCTCTATACCACCTCTACCCGCCTCCTCCACCCCCGAATCCCAATTCCAATCGCACCGGATATCACTATGAGCAACTAACAATGGAAATTGGGCACACACCATTGTTAATAACAATGGTTTGTGCCCAATTTCCATTGTTAGTTGCTCATAGTGTATGACCATACATGCACACACCCATCCACCCAAGTAAGACCACCCAACCACCACAAATCCCAATCCAAACTCCACCAAATATGACCACCCATGCACCCAATCCGAATCTCACCGGATTTTGACAAGCACCTACTACCGGATTTTAATCCGAATCCGAATGCCTGTAGGATTGGGATTGGGATTCGGGGGAAGGGGCGGGGTCAATAGACGGTGTAAGTCTCGCGTTGGGCCACACTTCCGGAGACCATCGGGGAAGGCAATAGGGAATGGGGAGTGCGTTAAAGGGGAACTGTTTTAATTTGTAATGTCTTGCTAAACAAGTACATGTAATCCATCATATGAAGCAAAGACTAGGCATACAGTTGTTTTGCATGTCAAGGCCGTTTAAGCGGAATACCCACATTGATAAGGTTCTCAAATGGAAACAGAAAACTACACATGTTGCGGTTGCTACGAAAATTTGCCCAGTATGCGGCACCTGTATATGGTCAGCAGGTATTACGGTTGAGCACGCGTCAAAGTTACAATCGATCCAGAATTATCATAGGGCATGTGTGGGGTACTGTGGCCGAGCGGTTTAAGTCATTGACTCGCAATCATCGGTGGAAACCTGGCTACGGTACCTGTGCCCTTGAGCAAGGCACTCAACCACACTTGCTCTATCCTTCGGAAGGGATGTAAAGCCGTTGGTCCAGTGTGTTAGGTAATGGTAGCGCACTCTAGGGATCCCAGAGCATTCTTTCGTGAAGAGCAAAGGGATCATACCCGGTGTCTCTTGCCATTTCTAATTATAATTCTTCATGAGTTTCCTCACGCTTTCGAGTGACAGTGCAATGAGCACTATTGAGGAATCCTTGGTATGAATACTAGAAAGAAATAATAATTGGGGAGCGGTACCAATCCTATGAACATGCACTTGTAATGTTGAACATGGATAGTCTTGCGGCACGAGGTAAACACTGATGTACTGTATTTGCAAAGAATATGCGAATCTTTCTACAGTAAAGGGGCATTTTGGCAACACAGACAATTAACATGCCTTTCTAAAAACCTGGACGGCCTAAAATGTAACACAACTAGTGTCCGTCCCGATTACGAGCGTATATTGGAAATTTAAAGAAAATACATTTGTCTGGTCTCAAAATAAAATAAATAAGTTTAGGTTGTTCTATAAAGAGATAACTTAGGCCCAAAAAGGGTTACAAATAGTGTGACAACATGCCTCTCTAAAATCCCTGTGTTCAAATTTCCAATATACGCTCGTAATCGGGACGGACACTAGTTGTGTTACATTTTAGGCCGTCCAGGGTTTTTAGAAAGGCATGTTGTCACACTATTCGTAACAATTCGTAAGTTATCTCTTCAGAACAACTTAAACTTATTTCTTTTATTTTGAGACCAGACAAAGGTATTTCCTCGAAAATGTGGTCTGTGTTGCCAAAATGACCCCTTTACTGTGGAGCGACTCATGTGCCAGTCACCACATTCTCGGCATTACCCTAGCTGTGCTTCTGTTCGTATACGACTAGATATTCACTTAGGCCTACCGGGCCGCAAATCAGATATCGCACAAACTGGTTGAGAGACAGTGCAATACCATTACACTTATTAATGAAATCCAGTTACTTTTTCAATTCACCTGCTAGTTTTTATATTTATGTTAAAGAGTTTATTGTTTTATTGAAACATTCAGTTGTTTAAAATTTCATTCCATCTACAGTGTTAATTGTGACTAGTTATATACCAATTGTGTCATGACTTGGGGAAGGAAGTTGCTTTTGTAGTTGCTGTGGGTCAAGGGTTGGTTTAATAGTCAAAATTGATACAGACACTTTTTGTATATCACATGTAAGTGCGTCCTTTGTCTATGAATGTACTATTAGGGCTTTTTAAAGTTAGAACACATCATTGGTAATCTCGAAAATCCGAAATGTTCCCAGATTTACACATAACTTACAAAATATAAACATGATGACGGTAGTAAACTTTACCTAAAATGGTTTTGTCTGAAGTGCTATAGTCTTTGAGAAATGAGCAAAACAATTATTTTTCGTCCCACTTCTCCCCAAAAGCCACCTTGCCTCAAAACCACTTCGCCCTTACACCACTTGGCTTCAAAAACACTTCGTGCACAGGCTGTGGTTCATTTTAGCACTTTAGTTTTTACATTTCGTTTCTAATAATTTCAATCGTTACGGTTGCAAAATCTGTCCAGATTTTATTGTCTATCTGCATTCAAAACCTTATTTTATCCACCATTGGATCTCAACAGACATAATAATAAAATACCCGGAACACGGCTTTCAAGTAGTACTCTCTATATTTAAATTCCTAATTTTGTTTTAATACTCTTCCAATTGCCCACACGATATTTTGGTAATCTACCAATATATTTCTGCCAAATACTTCCTTTCTTGATTGTTGTTCTTAAGAATGCGAGACGGTGGTGACGGGGACTGAAGTGAAGTTCCATCCCTCGGCCGTCAATGTCAAGAGAATCGCCCTAAGCATCCAGGGCCAGAAAGGGGCCAATATAATCCTAAGCCACCAACCTACAAAAGAGACCATCGTCGTCCGCATGAATCCTTCCGGCCAAAAACAGTCATACCTTTCCTTTACTTACGACTCCGGCCCCGGCTCCACGAGGCTCTTTAATAGTCCCTATCTACTCAGCCCGGATGAGTTTCGCGGCTTATGGCTGACATACGACGTTGCTACCGGGAAGATAGCCATGGGACAGGAAGGCGATATGCGGCCATTCGTTCAGGACACCAATAAAGAGCGCCCAGATGTCAAATACATAGGTTTTAAAACCGAAGGATCTGAAAGATTTAGTGTTACTTTTCGTTATCTGTGTTCAATTTAATTGTACATTTTTTTTGGGAAGCCAATTTACACTTTGCATTTAAAATGTTGTGGAGCACCGCCTGTTCAATGTTATGCCCATTTAATGTTATATGGTGACTTTGTATTAGATCATGTTAATATCCCAACATTTGTAAATACATGTTCCTGCGTTCCCATTGTTTGTGTATTTTGGAGAAGAAACCTAGAAACAAAATTAGTCCGGTCAAGTAGATACTAATTAGCGTGCATATGAAAGAAACCACCTCAGTACATGTAGGCCTACACCTCCAGACGCTAATCATGCGAAACACGAGAATTACACCATCATCTTAAACTTCTCAGATAACATTTTTCTTTCATTCTTCATTCCTTTTAGCATATTAAAGGCACAGACTCGTCAGCAATGCGTGTGTGCCAAATTCGCGACTCGTTAGCAATGCGCGCGCGCCAAATTCGTGCCATGAAATACGCAGCTCCATGCCTTTGCTATGGAGCTGCGTATATTTCGTGGCACGAATTTGGCGCGCGCGCATTGCTGACTAGCTTGTGCCTTTAACGCTCGTCGCAGACTGTTCAAACCGTAACGCAACCCGAATAATCGAATAACTGGGCAAAAAGCACAGCTTTTTTTGCATTTCTATGTATTTTTAATCCGCGAGTCAACATTTGGGCATCGTCTTTCCAAATCAGTTGTTGGCGCATGCGGTGACATAAATTACGGAAAGATAATTTAGGGTGTGCTTTTTATTCGTGAATTTCAGCAAACATGGAGCATTGTATAATCGCAGCAAGTGCAGTCGCTCTTAAAACGTCTATAAAGAACAACAGCGGAATGTTCATGCATTTGGTTACTTAGAGCGCAATTTCGAGGCAACCGCGTGGTCCGGTCGTGAGATGAAGATTACGACGTGGCCAACTGACCGGGGCTCGGTTGTGAAATTTTCGGAGCTGCAACATTGGTGAACACGCTCGCGAGTCGGTGCTTGCAGTGGACGATTTACTCTAATTTCGGCTCAATTCGGCAGGGTTCTGTATAAAGCATTTTTGCTCAATATTTATTATTAGTTTTATAATCTGATATATATGGAGAAAATGACGTCATCCTGTTTTCCACGTTCCTTTTCTTTGGCTGCTACGAGCTAGTGATCAAGTTAAAAGAGCGTAACCAGGGGTCGATTTCACTAAACTCTTAAGTTAAGGTCTATAATAAGGCTGCGATGGATCGTGACTACAATGGGTGCTGCGATGAATTTCACCAAACCTATCGTAAGCGTGATGCGTTCGATTATCGATTAGGGATATTTGCATATTTACTCTAAGGCTATTTGCTGTGCTGAATTGTGTTTTTAATAAAACGGTCGTCGGCTACACGAGTTCAAATGGTCTACGGCCCCATGGTCTACTGCTACTGCGTAGACCCTGGTATGGAAACCTTTTCTTCGTATGCTGATTGGTTAACAGTTTTTAGTAGCCACGCCCCTTGACAACAAACTGACTAATGCCGAATGTTTTTTTTTTTAGCCATTTTGTTTGTCCGACAAATCGTCTCGTTTCCCCTTTTTTGTTGGCCATAGTTGTGTTTCATTTGCCCCGAGTCACTATACGATCCCGCAATTAACTTGATGGTCGAGCATTACTGTTTGTAATTCTGATTCGTGGTACTCTGACAGAAGAGGTAATTAGTGACTTTTGGCCTTTTCTAAACCCGAAGACCAACCGAAAATAGAATAAAAGCTCGACAATATGTGGTTACAGTATTGCGTGAAGCCGTGCGTGCATGGCGTCGCCAGTCATGGGACTCACTACCCATGACTGGCGACGCCATGCACGCACGGCTTCACGCAATACCGTAACCACAGATTTTCGACAGTTATCTCAAAAATTCCACCCCTATACGCCTGTATAACCTCAAAACAGATATACAGTAGGTTGAATCTGTATCTGAGCTTTATATTACCAGTTATTATTTTGTGTCAAAAACAGAAATTCACCGCGTTTTACGTACCCATTGACTTGTGTACAAAATTACGTACGAGAATCTGCCTATTCCAATGCTTATAGATGAGTCATTTTATAGAAAATCTGATCAACTTCCCAACTCATAAGGGGTCATTTCACCAAGGATTGTTTTGGTCCCGATAGTACCCGATCCTTTTTTTGGTCGATCGGCCGCATTTTTGCGAAAATAGTCGGGAACCTGCGCGCACTGTCGAGCACTACCCTATACCTTCGGGGGAAGATCTGGCGCGATCGCCTCAGTCCTCCGAGGGTCGGGTACCGAAAAAGTGATCGGCTACTGTTTTTAAACATGTTGAAAAACAGTAGCCGATCAAAAACCGTCGGCCCGTGGTCGTCTTGGTCGTCCGAGGGTCCCCTGAAAGTCCCCTTGTCTCGCATGCCCTCTGGAGCTTTCGTATAGCCTCTGCCGCTCTCTACCGAGGGTCGTGCGTAGTGTCGGCGGAGTGTAAGCACCCGACCCTCACCAAATCCTCGGACGACCGACCTGCATGGCTGGTCAGAAAGTGATGAAAGGCTTCGATCTGGCTCGATTTATATAGTCGGGCCCCAAAAACACCGATCTCCGGCCGATCTAGGCAAATTTGGTCGGCCGAAGAACGTCCGAAGATCGTTAAAATCGTCCAAAGACCGTTTACTTTCGGCTTCCTGCGGCTCCCTGCGTCAACATACGCCTACATTCGGCCACTCTCGCGCGAAGAACGGCGGATTAACGGCAGATATCGGCCGCAGAGCGGCCGAAAGCGTCCTCTCTCCCGCCGGAATCGCCCATTTTCGGCCTCTCTCTGCATGCCTCTCTCTGCATGCCTCTCTCGACCGAACAACGCGCGAAGATCGCTCACTTGCGCGCGAGAAGCGGGTCTCTACCGGGCCTTTGCCGTGTACCTGCGGGTACTTGCGCCCCGGAAACGTGTCGATCGCGCGAGGAACGTCCGTGATTCGTTTCCAAGCCATGGTCCATTGGTCGGGACTCAATCGGGTCAAAAAAGGGGACGATTGGAGGCGATTCATGACGACAATCGGGCCGATCAAAAAAATTGATTCATCGGGGACAATCTGGTCCAGATCGGGCTGATTGGAAAAAACAATCCTTGGTGAAATGACCCCTTTACCGAAAAATGTTCTGCAAAATGTTACAATTTTTTCATATTCACAAATATGGAGTTTCCTATCAAATCTACACTTATACCAATACTTGATGAGTCATTTCCTTGTCCTTCAGTATCAAACATCAGTAGGCCTAAGTGCATATTTGATTTTTTAAAAACCAAATTTAGCTGTGAGAAAAACTGAAGATTTTAAATTGATGTGTTTAAATAGCCATTCTCATAAGTGCACTAGCATGGCTAGTACTGAGAGAAGAGAGGGAAATAATTTTTTGTTAATTTATTTTTATTAGTTAATGCAGTTCTCCTGAAACCAAGGCTTCACTGATAAACTACTGGAAATCATAATGGATCACTCTTTGGGCAGCAGAACAAGGAAAATTTTGCTTCTAACTGGTAATATAAAGCTCAGATACAGATTCAACCTACTGTATATATGTTTTGAGGTTATACAGGCGTCTACGGGTGGAATTTTTGAGATAACTGTCGAAAATATGTGGTTACGGTATTGCGTGAAGCCTAGCGTGCATGGCGTTGCCAGTCATGGGATCACTACCCATGACTGGCGACGCCATGCACGCACGGCTTCACGCAATACCGTAACCACAGCTTTTCGACAGTTATCTCAAAATGTTCACCACTAGACGCCCATGTAAGCCCCATACAGATACTCAGTAGGTTGAATCTGTATCTGAACTCTATATTACCAGCTGTTATTTTGTGTCAAAAACACAGATTCACCGCGTTTTACGAGTTTAAAACGGCCAAAGACGTTACTCGCCATATAAACACGTGTATGTAAAATCGACTCAATTCACTTCCGCCTACCACGTCCGTTATGCACATGCGTGCATAAAATTTGAATTTATTAGAAAAAGGGTCTATGATCACATCCCAGGGTGTAGAACAGCTAGGAACGAGTATGCTCTACCACCCTGGGGACGAGGTTGCCGTGTCCGTTCTGCGTAGTGCAAGCGCGCGTTAACTTTGTGCAGTCACCAAGCGCGTGGGAGGTTTTTGTTTTTCGCGTTTTTAAGTCGCGCGTAGGACGCGTGTAGAACACGGTAGCATCCATTGAGCTATACACCAGTACCAATCCGACCTGCAAAGTCATGGTCCGTGTACGTCCGCCATAGCTGGGGGCCATCCAGTGCCATGAACTGTGGGTTTGGTGTTGATGATATGCTGTTACATTATGTTGTCACTTCGAACAATTTTGCGCGTTTATTTGCCTGCGAAGCCTGTGTACGCGTACGCGTTTTGCGCTGTTTGATTTAACAACAAGACAAAGCGCCCAGTCCATGGCAGTGGATGGCCCCCAGTAATGGCGGACTTGCAGGGAAGGAGTCCTTAGCAACCGGATTCGTGTATATATATATATATATATATATATATGTGTAAATCAATGGTAGCATCATTTAAATTTGTATTCCACATGTACACCCATACGTACACGCACATGACGCTGTGGCCGACGTAGAGAATGTATGGCCAACAACTGCAGCGTAGCTTCCGTGTTTTTGCATGCAGCAAAAACATCGACACTGAACAGGGGCCAATTTCATGGCGCTGCTCAGCACAAAAATTTGCTGAGCACAGGATTTATTTCCTTTATAAAATGGATTACAAGCCAAAATTATACGCCAACTTGTGTTCCTCGCAAGAGTACGGGAGAATACCTTTCAAAACACATCACTTACGATTTTGGCTGGCAACCATTTTTGCAAAATAAAGCAAACAAATCCTGTGCTAAGCAAATTTTTGTGCTTAGCAGCGCCATGAAATTGGGCCCTGTTTTGAAGCGACACATTGTCATCTAGCTGCTAAAATCGTACGTACAAAATGTTAAAATGTTGGGCCTATCTTGTTTATATCGCGTAGATTTTTCTTTAAACGATAACCCAAAGACCGCATGGATTTCGCTTAATGTTTCACAGTTTACTTCTTTTCTGACATAATATCTGACAATGTACACTAAACAATAGACCAATCCAGTAAGCTCCGCCCATTTTGGAATTAACCAATCACCGCCTCAGGTTGAAGTAACCAAAAAGTGGATCTCCATTTTGGTTACCTGAGTCCTCAAATTTGTTTGCACAGAGCTACGGCGAAATGCAGCACGAGTGACGCAAAAACACCATAAACATAATTTTTATCAGCGCAGAGGACCCTAGCCGGTTTAAAACGGATTGTATAAGACTATCCAAACCTACTTTTAATCCCTTCATCAATGTGTTTTTGTGTAAACGGGAAAAACTCACCAAAATTAGCTTGTCGTTTTGCTATGTTGTGCATTCACTGTATTCTAGATGTGTGCCGAGATGTTTTTGTTCGATCGCGCGCGTTACGCGTATTGCAGGCGTGTTGTACGTGCACGCACACGACCGGATACTTAGATGCGCATTTTGCTTTCGAGCGTGCAGTTTCTGTGTGCATGTGCGTGTTTCAATACGTGCTGACCAGGGCGCGGACGCTGACGCACGGCGCGGCCATGCGACTCTACTGCACACGTGCCTTACATGTGAGGCAATTTCTAAATTGGCGGAGCTTACTGGATCGGTCTAGAGACAGCCGAAGTGTGACGTGCGTTGCCATGGCAATTGGATCTAAACTATCATGGCCGTCAGGAAAAGTACCATTGGAAAAGCACTGGGACACGGTTGAGTGATTTTTAGTTTAGATCCAATTGCCTAGGCAACTAACAAAAGGTGACGTATTCACTTCGGCAGTCTATTGTTGACTGGCGTGATGTGGGATATGGAGTTTTAACACCCGAGGGAGCTCATAGCACCCGATGCAAAGCTGAGGGTGTTATGAGCTTCCGAGGGTGTTAAAACCCATAACCCACACCACACCAGTCAACAATTGTTTTTTTATATCCCGTCTTGGTCTCAGAATATCGTTTCTATTATTTTAAATTGCACAAATATTGCACAAATGTTAAATTGCACCTTCGCTAGTCTCTGGACTACCACGTGTGCGTGTGTAACATTGCGAAAGTGCCGCGCGTACGAGTATGTTGTTTTGGCGCACAGCGTGTGGAATACTGGAATGTGCGTGTCTCTAGTCGGCGTAACACGTAGTTTATTTTACCAACGGGACAGAGCGTCACGCATGCTGTGGACGCGCAAAACGTGCACGCAGATCGCTTTATGGTAGGGCGATATGGGCGATATGAACTAAAATTTACGTACGGCGGGTGATATGAGTTTTTATCGCAGGGACATGTAATCGTTATGGACCAATGAAACTGCAGTATTCCAAGACAGGGTGTAACAAAAATATTTGTAAAAACAAAATTATGGCAAATTTATTTTAAAATAGAGAAGGTCAGTTTTACCTGATGAATATATGTTGTTCATCTTTGTAAATTATTTCGCTTCAAGAGAGCATCGTTGTTCACGTTGGTCTTTTGAGTGATGAAAGTGCAAACCAATTAGAAGACCTCGTTTAATAATGTTCTGACGCTGATGAAAATAATTTACATGTATAATAATATATATGTGGAACAATAGCGTAATTACTGGTAACCGAGAGAAAGTGTTAGATAGTAAAATCCTTAGGCCTCAAGGAATTACAACTTTGGGATAAATCACGAACACAGGTAAAATAATTTCCTTCAATGATTTGGCTGAGAGATGCAATATTTTGCCCATTAATGCTGGTCGTATTGCCAATACAATAGAAGGAAGCTGAATTAAGTGAACCTATATTTGTATTTGCTAATGATGTTAATACACACAATCAATATATCAGATATTATACAAATACCACATGGTTTGATGGGAGATAGTGAAAACTAACAACCCCGAGGTGTTGGATGATTGGCACTATCTCCCGAGGCGTAAGCCGAGGGAGATAGTGCCAATCATCCAACACCGAGAGTCGTTAGTTTTCACTATCTCCATTTAAAAACCATGTGGTATTTGTTTTACTATACCTCAGAAATATTCATTAGGTAGCCACGGTATTTTATTGGCCCATTTTACCACACCGTCAACCCTGTCAGTGTCAGACTTGGTGCGAACGTCGCAAAGTAGAAAGTCATTTAATTTCCTTTTTTCTAACTGTTCTACCTTATTTATGGTCATTCCCCTGCATTCACCGTATGTTGCAAGTATGCAAACTGCTTTTCTATACTGCTCGTTTTGTTTCTTTAGCGTCTTTTTTTGTCCATGTTTTTCCTCTATTTACATCGCAAAACGAGCACCGCTGGATGCCATTTTGTACCATAATAGACTGGTACAATGAGCTCTTGCACTTATCTCTACTGCACGAACGAGAAGCGCGTGCGTCATTGGTAAAAAGATCACAGTGTACTGGGACAAATCTAGGCCGTGTGATAGTACCCGTGTGTTAGTAAAAACTAACACACGGCTGAGTTGCTGGAATGAACCAATGAAATACCGCGGCTGCCTCATGAATATTTATGAGGTATAGTAATAGAATTTACTTTACAATTTAGGCAGGGGTCACTTTTCATGCGTGAGGAATCAATAGAATCCATTGCATTACATACACCCAATCTCTCCCTACCCCTTTATGCCCAAATCCAACTTAACCCTTCCCCTATCCCCACCCACGCGCCATCTTATTTTTTGCAGACATGTCAGTTCCTCACGTTTTAAAAGTGAAATATAACTAGAAGGCTTAATGAGTGGTGTATACTGTTTATTTTATATGGATAGGTATAGTTGGTACTTTAATAAAAACGAAAAAGAATCGAGTAGCTAGGGAAAAGAAATTAGTTGTATTTGGTAGGTGAGGGACGGACAAAATGGCATTTTTTTTTCACGACCTCCTAAGTGACAATGAACTTGAGTATCATTATACATGACCGCGGTTTATACTCTCTTTAGGTGAAAATATGTTACCCAGGCCCCTTTGTAGGGGAGAATTGCAAACTTTTCATATTGAAAAAAACTGCCATTTAATTTTATGTTCCTTCTGTCCGTCTCTCACGCTGTAAGAGATCGCATGCAATTTGGCGGCATGGTGTGCCCAGCGAAAAACGTTCTTTTTTTAGTATATTTGTAAAATGTGGACATTTCTCTACCATTTGATGCACTATTTTGATGAATTTAAAATATTCCGAAATTTTCATCTAATGTTTACCAGTTTTGGAACACGCTCTCATATGAACATTTTTCAACCAACTTCTGAAATTGTATGGGGTGATTTCTTTTATACAGATCTTTTGGATTGTAGAAAGGGAAACAATTGAACATCTTTTCATTATTTGTAGTAAACATATTGATGCTTGGCTTTTTGTCGAAAAGGTTATTAGAAAATATAACAAGAATAGACTACTAAAGTGAAAACGTCACCCTTTGTGTGTTGCCATGGTTTTTGGGTCTACACTAAAACCAGTGAACTGTTTCCCTACGCTATACCTATGGACAGATTACCAGCGAATGTTTAGACCCAATTACCATGGCAACTGACGTCACACTTTAGTAGTCTATTCGACCTGTTATTTATCAGATATATATTATTCGTAGTGATTTACGTTTTTTCCTTATAGGGCGCTTACACAGAGTCATTTGGGAAATAAGGTGTATAAAGTTGTCTTTTACGGAATTAATAATTATATTGTACATGTGTATAAAAATAACTTGAAGAAATTCGTGTTACTAGAAAAACAACGACTTAACACGATGTCTTTTTTGGCCAGATATACTGTAAGAGGAAAGAACGTAATTTTTTTCTTCTAAGTATTATAGACACGTGATTGTATCAGTTCACTAAACTTGTATGTGGGTCTGTCCACAGTAATGGGGTACATTTGAAAAATAGGTCAATAATTCCTTTCAGATGTCTTTAGTTTATCTCAGAATTAAAGAAATTTCCTTGTTTTGTTCTCAGGAGATAACTTTTGCCTAAAAAGGTAAGAAATTGCTGCCACAACATACATTTTTGAAAAGCAAGTGTACAAATTTTCCTATTACGTAGGTAACGTGGACAGACAATGTTGTGACATTTTTTTCCGTCTTTGTTACATGCGTAATAGGAACATTTGTGCACGAGGTTTTCACAAATGTATGTTGTAGGACTATTTTTCTTACTCCTTGGTGAAAAAGTTATTTGCTCGGTTTAGCTTGATAATTTAAAGATAAAATTAAGACATTTGAAGTGAACTGGGACCTAAGATCTTGAATGTTACAGAAATGTACCCCATTACTGTGGACAGACCCACGTCCTTTTTGTTTGTTATTTCTCGGTTACTTTTTGTTAAATAATTTAGTGTATAATGTCATCTTTTGACAAAAGTAGTATTGTACACATGGTATTTGATTTAAAGGCAGTATAAATGATTGGTATCTCGAAAATCAGAAATGTTCACAGATTTACGCCTAACTTACACAATATAAACATGACGACCGTAGAAAACTTCCCCTGAAATGGTTTTGTCGGAAGTGCTATAGTCTTTGAGAAGTGAGTAAAACAATTAGTTTTCGTCTCATGAGACGAAAATTCAATTCGCCCCAAAACCATTTCGCCCAAGTGCCATTTCGCCCCAAACCACTTCGCCCGAGTGCCATTTCGCCCCAAATCACATCGCCAAACACACCATCGCCCCAATGCCACTTCGCTCCAAAACCACTTCGTGCACAGGCCGTGGTTCAGGGCGAAATGGTTCAGGGCGAAGAGGTTCTGTGGCGAAATGACTGCAAACCCTTTTTTTACTGTTTTCTCAAAAGTTAGACAAAGTACGGAGCTGGTTTTTGCTCAGGTTGATTTTAATCATGCATATCTTCAATCACACAGGGGGATAAAACTATTTGTAACAATTTACCAATCACGTGTACCGTCTTTAATTTTGCTTAAAGGATGTGACCATAACTTTGTTATATTTCCCTTTACTTGTAAATATATTTTCATTGTATTGTTTTAGAAAATAAATTGAGCTGTAGAGCTCCGCTTTTATGGGAAAATTGTTTTTTTAAATTGCAGCAAAGAATAGAGAAGTTGATCATGCTTTTCCCCCTTAAAGTGACTTACATGTAACCCGTGCGTGTAGATTTGGTAGACAAATTTTATTTAAAAGTGGGAAAATTTTGATTTTCTTATGAACAACCTCTAGAATGTTTTTAGCCAATCTTTTTGTTTATTTATTTTATTTATTTACCAACCAAATCGAACAGCGATCGAGTCGCCAATTACAGGACGGCATAAATAAATGCTATAAAAAACAATGCTATGAAATAAATAAATAGATTAAATAAAACATGTGTAAAAATGAATTAAATTCAAATTAATTAAATTCAAAATATACAAAGTCTGCTTAAAAAAGAAGAAGAAAAAAAGGCAAATTGAATAAATGAAAACTATAGTACAAGGGGGACTATATACAAGAAACACGGCAACAATTTAAACACAAAGCAAATCAGATGGCGTTAGCTGCAATGGCACGGTAAATCTGGTTCCGGAAACTTCCAAGGCTTGCGACACCGAACACATCACATTTTCCATGGAGTCCGTTGTAGGTGGAAGAAATTCTGGAAACAAAGCCACGTTTTCTGACCTCAACGCGACTTCGTGGGACATGTAAAAGACGTGTTCGTTGGCATGCCTTGTCCGTCGTGTGGGTACATGTAAACTGAACGGATTAGCATCAGTAATATTTAAAAGGTTGTGGAAGTGTTTGTAAAGAAATAAACAGTCATTAACAAATCTTCCAACAGAGAGAGGAGAGAGTTTGTACAGGTCACACAACTCAAGATAATCAAGGTTACATAAACTACTGTTAAGATTCTTATACATAAAATAAAGGAACGTACATATAAAAATAAAGGAACGTAAATAAGGTCTAATGCATGATCGACTACTCAATTGTTTTTCCGTTTTTTCTTGGTAGAAGACGAGTACTCCTGTAGCTGGATTGGATTAGTGTACATGATTATTTTATTGCATAAAAAGCCCGCCACACACGTGAGGTCGTTTGCTGAGCAAACGGTCATTCGTGGCCGTTTGCTCAGCACTTGGCTCACGTGTGCAGTGGCTATTTTGCTGCGTTGTTTGATATTTTTTTGCCTCGCGTGGCCAAAATCTCACGTGTGCGGGGGTGCTGAGCCAAGTGCTGAGCTAAAATAAATGTAGCTGGCCAATTAAAAACCATCCCCATATCCACGTGATATGAATACAGTGCGCGCGGGCACTGCTAAGGTCACCAAACATTTGCTAAAGTGTGGTGACCTTGGCGGGGTTCGCGTGCGCGCGCGTGGTTTTAATTGGCCAGCTACATTTATTTTAGCTCAGCACTTGGCTCACCACCCCCGGAGATTTTGGCCACGCGAGGCAAAAGAAATCAAACACGTTAGATTGTTGGCTCACAGCCTCGCGAGGCAAGAAACGCAGCAAAATAGCCACCACACACGTGAGCCAAGTGCTGAGCAAACGGCCACGAATGACCGTTTGCTCAGCAAACGACCTCACGTGTGCGGCGGACTATAGGGGCGTTCACACTATCGCGGAAAATTCACACTTTCGCGCTGCGCTCACCGCATTGCATGAGTTCCTAATCGCCGATTATTCCAAAATAGAAAATTCCACTCTGGTAACTTGGGGCTTCTCTGATACCTCACTGGCTGCGCGTTGGAAAGGTCAGCGCACCGCGGTCAAAGTTCAACAAATTTGAACTTTGACCCAGCTGAAAACGTTTTGCGCATCGCGATAGGCCGCGCACAAGCGGCAAACCAGTTTGTGTACAAACCAATGGAACAGTGTGATTTTTCCGCGATAGTGTGAACGCGCCTTTAGGCCCAATTCATACTCGCTCGGCGATCTACATGCGGAACGGATATTTTGTCCGCCGCAATTGCGGCGAGTAGGGTCAAACAAGTTCAACAGTGCGCGGTCAGTCCGCATCTGAGCGGACGGGTCGTTTCCACCCGTTTCTATGCGCGCGCTCTGAATTAAAACGCGCATACAAAGTGCGCCGCAGGGCCCGTTTATACCTCGGCGACTACTATGCGCAAAGCGGATTTTCATGATCGCGTGAAAACTCTGCGGCGACTACACTCGGCGAGTGTGCGGCGAGTGAGTTCGGCGGAGAAGTATGAACCTAGCTTTAAGGGTAAAGGCGGATTCACACTATCGCGGAAAAATCACACTGTTCCATTGGTTTGTACACAAACTGGTTTGCCGCTTGTGCGCGGCCTATCGCGACGCGCAAAACGTTTTGAGCTGGGTCAAAGTTCAAATGTGTTGAACTTTGACCGCGGTGCGCTGACATTTCCAACGCGCAGCCAATGAGGTATCAGAGAAGCCCCAAGATACCAGAACTGGAATTTTCTATTTTGGAATAATCGGCGATTGGGGGCTCATGCAATGCGGTGAGCGCAGCGCGAAAGTGTGATTTTTCCGTGATAGTGTGTATCCGCCTTAAGAGTTGAGAAATCAGTTTTATTTTTCTATAAAATGACTCATCGAGCATCGGTGAGCCCAGATTCTATGGAAAAAAACCCCACATTTTTGAGTGGGAAAATTAAAGATTTTGTAAGGAAACACTTACTAGAAAATTTTCAGCCCGTCTCATATGTTTTGCACACAAGGTCTTAAGCCATGATCAACTTCTCAATCCTTTCCCATATAAGATATTGATACAGCTGATAGTGCTTTAAGATACGATTGTATTCAAACCAATAATATATGTAGATTTTGTTTAACTTTGTGTGATTTGGGGTTTTGTATTTTCATAAGTATATACATAGGCCCTATAGCACAGTGGCGCACCTGGGTGAGGGCGCCTCGGGGGCTTGACACTACCCCAAGTGTTCCTTTTTGTCTGAAATAAGAAATGGGCAACCAACATTTGACAGACGTCGCCGTCATGTCAATACAAAGGGCTATGGATAAGAGCATTGGTGACGTCATCGACAGGATGGCCATAACAAAATGCAGGCTCATGGATTTTGCACTAAGCATCGTGGGACAAGTTGTCAGCCAATCCCCTCCAACGACAAATCCTGGGTGCGCCACTGAATTAGCATACACGTTGGCTACTAATTCTTCCTATTATGACATAATGTTCAAAGTTTAAATTAGGTGAGGAAACATGATTTTAGCAGCTTTGAAAATGCTTGGAGTTTTTTATGTCATGCTCCGTAGAATTAGTACACGTATAGTCTCAACTTGCGAACGTGTATGGTATTTTTTGTTCCTTTTCATAAACACTTTAAATAAAACAAAAAGTAAGAATGTTTTGCACAGTAAAGTTATAAAATATATGTAAAATATATATTGCGTAGAACAAAAATAAGCGCTTTTGTAGTTGTATTTTGCTTTGGCATATGTTATCAATTGAGGTGGTCATCTATTTCCGTATTGTAACGGCACCAGATAGCTGAAAGAATCGGGCTTTTTAATGAAAATGATGTTATTAAAGCCGATACTTTGAGTAGAACTTTATTTTACAGGAAATTGCAATATTTGGGTAAAATCAAAATCTCTACACGTTCTACATACCGCCCTGGCCGTAATACTCTCAAGACTGGCGTCCACATCTTCATTTTCCTCCAATCGACGAATTCACCTACACGGACAACGCAGTCGTGTCAAAATGAAGTGTACGCCAGTCTTGGGAGTATTACGGCCAGGGCGGGATGTAGAACATGTAGGGTCATAACTACGAAAGGCGTCTAACGGGTGTTTATCTTTGGGCGCGTCTAGAGATTAGACTTAGGTAAAACGGACGTGTACGCGTATTACTAAGCAACGTCTTTAAGCGTTGTTTTATTATCCGCGCCTTACTTAATCAGGGCTGCGTTCGAAATACGTGAACATTTGCAAGGTTCGCCAACAACTGGTACCCGGAGTTCCATAGAAGCGTGCACAAAATCACTAGTAGCCAGTGGCGAATGTTGGCATCGGTTGCGTAAGTGGAACGCAGCCCAGCTGTTTTTTAATTATCTAATTCGTCCCTCAATCGCAAATAATTTATTTTCATTGCCGCCCTCGCTCAATTTCGCCGCGCCCCTGCAAGAAAAGCACATTGTAAATACAATTTACGTTTGGGGAACACCGAGCTTCACTGTAAGAGTACATACAACGTACATGTATAGATCATGACACATTGATAGGTTAAGACTGCTAACAAACTTGACTTACCAGGTTCCGACAATAGTTTGAACCCACCTACTTGTATGTTTTCTTGTCTTTTAAAGCGTAACCTGTATGACTTCCTTGAACATGAGCCAAATCTTCTGATTGTGGTTCCGGGCGCCCGGATCATCGACAAAAATAATCAAAATACTGTTTAATAAAAATCAAGCTGCCCGTCTTGCTTGCAACGAATACGGTCAGTGATCCGCTTGAACAAGCCTGTTCAACACCTCACTTCGTGCATGTGCCCTACGCACAATACTTATGCAAATTACTCACTCGTGCTTGACCAACGAAAATTCATTTTGCTTTATACGCGCCTAAGTCGACTTACACGATGGCAATAAGCGATATGAACTTGTACTTGAAAACATCACACTTTGCCCAGTATTCGGACAAAATGGATAGTGCGATGCATCGCTAAAATTGCCATTCTATATGAAATTCATATTCGCTTTTAAGTAGGTAATATTTCTTGTTCTTTTCATTAAAATAATTTACGAGTTGCACTTATTCACTACATGTCTTTTGTTTCTTTTTCTTTGGTATAATTCCCCTTTATAATGGAAAAAGGTAGACCAACACTCCCTCCTTCCACGCCCCCACAGGTTTTTTTTTTTGTTTTTTTTGCCAAAATAGACTCGACTGTTTCCGACACTTACCGTACATCGCAGCTGATTACCAAAAGCTATACAAGGAAACGCCTTTTCCATATCCCAAAAGCATTCTCGATCAGCGATCGTGTCCTACGATGAGCTCTATTGTATCTTCTTTCTGCTGCATAATAGACTACTAAAGTGTGACGTCGGTTGCCATGGTAATTGGGTCTAAACATTCGCTGGTAATCTGAACGTCCATTGGTATAGCGCAGGGAAACAGTTCACTGGTTTTAGTTTAGACCCAAAAACCATGGCAACACACAAAGGGTGACGTTTTCACTTTAGTAGTCTATTCCTCTCTTGACGGACCTGAGTTAGAAGAAACTGGCGACAAGTATAAGCTGGATGTATAAGCTGGATCCCCAAGCAGAATTCCTGGCAACTCGCCATAAGCGTAACGCTGAGTTAGTGCAGATTCCTCCCAAATTCGCGAATCATGCGCTGATCCATACCAACGGCAAACTATGTTCGTGAAAAAAAGCTCGTGGTCACAAACTAGATGACAGTTCAAACTGTACCACCCCTTTCTGTTCATGAACAAATGTGCGTTGGCACCTCCTGGATTGCGAATAGGGATATGGGTACCATCGATGCCCCGATGACGCCGGGGAAACCTTACATTTCTTGAAATCCTTGCATTACCCTCCTTGCATCAATCGGAGTTTCGGGATAACACATGAAATGCAAATCGAAGCTGCAAATATGCACTGCTTGACCACAGGCTTGCTGAGAAATGCTAAATATATCACCCACAACTATCTGGAATGACCCACATCCAAAGAAACGCACAGCGCATGCTATAGCTGTAACACAGACGGAAGAGAGTTGGATGTTCTATAGTTCCAGTCTCAGAAACCGAATCAACTCACTGAATGTGTCTTTGGTAAGTCGGAAGCGTTTAATAAAACTAGCGGCATCATACTCCTCCAAAGGATTGCGCCTGTATCTAAATACTCGCGGCATACCTCTTCGGTTCTCATTTTTAATTTCGTTGGCCTCTTGTTGGGCCAGAATCTGCAGCGCGTCCATGCCAAGTTTCTTCGTCTACTACTTGGTTTAAAATGGCGCTAAATGCCCGGAAAACTACCCCATGCCCATTCCCATTGTTCGTTAAAGACGGGCGTTTCGTGACGGGGCATGTTAGTTTGTCCGCGTGTAACAATAAAACTGCTTCGTAGTTGGCGACTTCAGTTAAGCGGATGTTTTAGACGGACTTCAGCAGATTTGTACGCGTACAACTGAAAAAAAACACCTTTTGTAGTTATGGCCCTATAAATCTACCCCGCCCAGTCTTAGAATCCACTACGCCAACAGAAACACCATGCTTTCGATACCCCCAGGACAACCCACAAAGCACAGGAATTCGCCAAACAAAGCATTCTTTCAACAAAGACATTCCTTATGCTACGTTTACACCATGTCCCTGGCAGTCCCGGCGCCCCGGTAGAGGAGCACCGTGGAGGCACCGGGATGGACGTCGGGGAGCGTAGGGGACCGGGGTGGCGAAACGTGAATGACCGTAGCTCACCCTTGCCACCGACCGGTGAGCAGCTCTGTCAAAAATTTTGCCCCGGCAGTCCCGGCACTAATGAGAATCGTCCTGGGCCGCAGTGGGACGGGGCCTCCGTCACAGGGCGTGACGGACCGCAGTGTGCCTTGACTCACCGGGGTGTGGCACCTTGGGGTGCCGGGGACCTCTGATCGCGGCCGGTGCCTCGCGCTCCGCCACGTTTGGAAGCCCGGCACCCCACGGTCTGCCAGGGCCCGACACGGTAGCGGCCACAGCATGGTGTGAATGCGGCCTGGTGAACTGCGGTGCGACAAGGTGTGTGACGGTTGTTGCTCACGGCCAGTTACGCCTCACTGCGTCGCGCTCCAGGACAAAGTAAAAATGAAGGTGTGGAGCGCACTATTTATACCCACCGGGGCTCACCGGGAGACCACCGGGTGACCACCGGGCGTGAAACGTGACAGCTGCCACGTTCAGTCGCAGGTCGCCGCAGCAGACCCTCGCACACCGTCGGGAACGTATTGGGCCGGGACAACAAACGTGACACGAACGGGACGGACGTGAGGCACCGCATCAGAACTTAGCAGGCCGGCCTGGGACGTGGACCCATTCGTAGTGGAACGGCGCTTGAAACGTAGCGCGCCGTCCGCCTCGCGGCCCGGAACCGGCACGGCGCGCCACGCTTTCCGTACCGGGACGTAACGCACCGTGGTAGAACGCAACACACCGGTCCAACTAGGGCCGAGTCGAGCCAAAGTAATAAAAAGACGACAAAAGTTCCACGGCACGGTACGTTTTGGCCAAACCGGGGCGCCGGGACTGCCGGGGACATGGTGTAAACGTAGCATAACCACGGGGCGGCGGCCGGCCGCGGCCCCTAGATGTTGTCCATTGTTTTTAATTTTCTTGCTCAAATTACACTATAATTGCTACTGCTTTGTACACATTATTTCGGTTCAACATATCAATATTATGCAATATGTATTGTTTGTATTTATTGTGATAAATGACAACATTGAAATAAATGTTCCTGAAATGAAAACAACGAGTCTAAAAATGAAAGGCATGCAATGTGTTTATAGATCCCGTCGAAAAGCTGGCCGTCATCTCATCATGGGTAAATTTCTTTGATCTATGATGGTTGGACATTTTGTGCTTACATTAATTTTTGATCAAATTAATGATCAAAAGTGGCCCCAAAAGATAGCAGCTATACGGTCTATAGTATATATTGATACACGGGCATTCTTTCGCCCTTATAATGATGACTGGTGAAATTGGCGATTTTCTTTTCCTGAAATCCAGACAACAAGAGGAAAGTTGGTAAAGGCCCTGTCACACCTTTACGTTTTAGCCAGCGTATGCTGACGTATGGAAATTTCTCTAAAACGCTGGCATACGCTGAACTATCGATGTTTTTTTCAATTTTGAGCGTATACAAAGCGTATTTATAACGAGTTGGACGTATACATACCGTAGTAGTAACTTACATAGAACGTTTCCATAACGTTTAGATAACTTATACCAACAAATACCAACGAATGCTTAGCGTGTTGCCGGCGTTCACAACTTATGCCGAACGATAGTCTAACTTATGCACAGCACGCGGAGCGTATCGCCGACGATCACGTGTCGTACCCTATATAAAGGCTGCCGCTCGACGATTCAAATTATAACCGCACTAGACCATGGAGTCTTGAGGAGTACTGACGTGTTCCTCCTGTCAACCCCATTTGTATATACCAATTACCATAAACGCTGCCAATACGCCATTATACGGTAGCTGTAAGTTAGAAACACGTTCAGTAAGTTCTGTGGTCGTACTGAACACGTCGAATACGTATACATACCTCAATATGCGTTGGAGATAAGTTCGACATAGGTTCAAAGCACGTTACTCATAGGTTAGAAATAAGTTTTGGGTACGCTAGACATTATCTCGACGTATTTCGACTTATGAGTAACTTACAAGTAACGTGTGTGAACGTGTGTCAACGATCGTATTACTTACCTACAACTTATGCGGGACTTATGAGCCACACGCTGGCATACGCCAAAAATTTCTGTGCATGCACAACATTTTTCGACGACCTCGCCTTACTACGACGTATACCAGCGTGTTTCAGCGTGCTCTTAACTTATACAAAACTTACCAATAACTTATTCGACGTACGCCAGCGTATTCGCCAAATTTGTCATACGTCAGCATACGCTGGCTAAAACGTCAAGGTGTGACAGGGCCTTAACATGTTAACTCTCCCTATAATAGACTACTAAAGTGAAAACGTCACCCTTTTTGTGATGCCATGGTTTTTGGGTCCCTGCGCTTTACCAATAGACTATGTAAGTCTCGCGGCAAAGGTCAAATATGAGCTTCCGGGCACAACACAACTAAAACGCCTATTCCTATAACACGGGCGAGATTTTGTTTTTGTATATAAATTTGTCTGTCCAATCTTAAGTATACAACCGAGCCGAAAGTGATTCGGGTAACTAAAATGTTTTTTTTACAATATATAATACATGCATAGTTATCTCTAAAAACGATAAAAATTAAAGAAAATTTCGTGACCTGAATAAATTTATCTGCTAGCATATTCTTCATCCAATTTGGAATGGATGACCCAAGTGTGGATTCATGTGAAAATGAATGCTTCGAACTTGGGCACTCTAAAAAAAAGTCTGCAAGCTCTACTTTTGGTAGATGGCGTTTCGCCTATCGCTAGCGAGGTCTGTATGTACACTGTAGGCCTACGTACGTCGGCTGCTGTGCGTGTTGCATATCTTTTGCTGCATGTAGTTTACGATCTTCAAAGATTGACTTGTCGGCTTAGAAAAGATCGTGAATTTTTACATTTCGATTGCTTATTTTTGATTATATACCCCACTTTATCAATTGGAATGCAAGATTTTATTTAGAGATACGCGTTTTGGGCCGTCTGAGTTTACAAAAACCTGCGTAAACAAAATAATCCAAGAATTTCGCTCGCGACGTGCGTTGAAGAGATAGGGTCTTGTGCCCGGAAGCGATATTTTGTCCGTACCGCTGTTTAGCGAACATTGCTTCTGATTGGTTTAACCCCTATGCATAAGTCGATAACTACCTCAACATAACCCAACACCATACCACACTCTTTCCTCAATTAATAGTGAAAAAAATTAATACGACTCGAGGAGATTCGAACCTGCAATCCCTCGATTGATAGTACTACGTCTTAACCACTAGACTACCAAACGACTCGACTGTTGAAGGCGCTATATAGAATAATATGAATATTCATTTACAATGCACCAATCGGACACCTCGATGAGGCCCCATAGCGAATATGTGGTACGGAAAAAAATATCGCTGCCCGGAAATAACAGTGGTCTCGCGCGGTCTCGTACGTTCGCGAGGTCAACTTACATAGTCTATGGACGTTTCAGATTACCAGCGAATGTTTGGACCCAATTACCTTAGAAACCGACGTCACACTTTAGTAGGTGCTGAACCCCAAAATGGCGGTTACCAAGCTGTATTTTGAGGGTCACAGGCTGTTTAGGCAGAAAACAAACATTTGGTTGTTAAAAACGCGTTTTTAGTTTAACAAAAAAATTGTCAACGCACACGCACTCAGCGAAACATTTTCCTCATGTTGACCGTTAAAGACCTTGCAATTACTGAACATTTTACTTCACTAGTTAGCAAGAAAAACCAAACAAAATGTATCTCTGTCCAAAATGGCACTTTTCTTTAGAAAATTAACAAAGCTGTTTTAAAACTTGTGTGTGAGCACACTTATTTGTATCATTCCGAACTTTATGATCGACGGCACCTTGGCCAGGAATTCAACTTTAGGTTGTGCTTTAAGATATTAGCATATTTTTATGAAAGTTTTTTTTTGCAGATGAGGACACAAATGATAATGTATGACGTTCATACTCATAGAAGGTTAAAAGCTTAAAAACTGTACATGTCAGTCGTCTTATGTCGAGATTTAGTAACCTAGGGACGTCCTTCGTAAATTAATGCAATGAGACAAGGACGTCCAACCTGGGCTAAATCTGGGCCAGCGTTGCCACACCTACAATGCTATAGCATATACAATGGCTCTCTGAATATCGTGATTCGTGGGTAAGAATTCACAGGTCGGACATCACTAAACAAAAATTACTTTAAAATACTTTTTAGCCATCAGTACAGTGCAGATTTAAATACAAACAGAAATTGGCAGGGAAAATAATGAAGATTTCACCTGGAGGGGACCCTCAAATGTCGTACTACATTTTGTACATGAGGCCTTAGGTGATGTCATACTTGTAAATTCCTTCCAATTCGTTCCTTATACGCTTGACTATGTCATGGTTAATGGAGAAGGATCTGGATTCAAAAGAACGGTCAGTTTGAATAGTTTAAGTGAAACCTGCTATTAAAGTTGCACTGCCCGTGTTTGGGCGTACAATATTTTGTTTAAAGTTAAATAGGTATTTTTCTAGAATATAAAAAGTTATCAGCTTTTCTTTGGTACCAAGAACGTATAAACCCGTCTAGGATTAATGCCAGTCGATTAAAAACAAGAAATGATTAAATGGCTGGCAGGTCATTTAATCGACAGGGTTATGACGTAAATCAGGGTTATGATGTGCGCGTACATGTGTACATTGTACACATACTATGTACATATGAGCGTACGCGCACATGTACAACATGTGAAGCACGTTTCAAGAAAAAGGCTTGTATCTCCAATTCCCGACGTCGGAAATTCAATTTTTTGATATTTTTCGTTACAGAGACACGTAAGCTTTCTAAATGCGTTCGCTTGTGTAAATTAATTTTTTGTAATCCTTTCACCGAAACACGGGCAATCAACTTTAAGGCCACATTGATAAACAGACCACCTGCATTTAGTGGCCACCCACCTTTGGTCCCAAATGCCATGTGTATAATGCTTAAGCAACCTCTATAAAGATGCCACCTCTTTATAGTGGCCACTTCTTTTACGGTCCCGAGAGTCGCCACTATAGACAAGTACCATCAAGTGATGGAAGTGCTGGAGGACCCGTGGATAATTACGCATGCGCGTAGGGGACGTACAAAGTCCTGTTTCTACGGCGTGCTGTGCTAACCATGGCTGTTACGTTGTACCAAGAGTTTCCTAAATCAGCAATGCACTTGATGGTCGCAACTGGTGCCAGTTCCCTTTTCATTGCTGTATAAACCTGCTCAGGCGTGACGTTCTTGTTTAGCACTCGTGTGTTGAAGCGTACTTTGTTGGGTCTACGTAACCCCGTGCCGTATATGTCCTCAGACTGTACATAATGAAATCCAAAATGGCGTCCGTCGTCCGATCAGCACCACCTGGAAGGCCGAAAAACGGCCTAGAAAACGGCCACAAATCGCCACTTTCAGCTGTTTGTAGCTTAAATCAAGTAGAAAGTAGACAAACAAATACCCAACTTATTGTACACAAGGAAAAGACCGAAAATCCTGCAAAAATCGTTACTTTTCGAGAGAGCTATTGAAAAAAACGTCATTGCGTCTTGAAGTGCCTTTACCTGTCCCTATATTCTCATATGTGGAATATGTAGACGGAACCAGTCTAGAGACCACTAAGCTGTATGTGACACACACTGTGTGGTTGAAGACGGTGGCAGGAAGAGACGGCAGGTCATTGACTCGCCCGATGACTTGTTTCATCTTGGTTGGTCGGAGCTCAAGCTCAAGGAGTGTGGCCTTTTCAACTCAAGGCACTAGGACAGGCCCGACCCCATCCAAGTTGTAAATAAATCGAGCCAGGTAATTTACAATGATCATTGTTATTTTCTCAAACCCAATGTCTTGTTTCGTTTATCAAGTCTTAATGTCTGTGGCTTACGCAGTAAACTTAAGTATGGTGTACTTGATAAATTTATCAACGATTTTGACTTAATTTGCCTTTCTGAGACTAAATTAGACTCTATTGACAACAGTTATTTTACTAATCACTCTCCAGTTATTATGCATAGAAAGGGTGTTGGCCACAAATATCCAGGCGTACATGGAATTTGTTGTCTTGTGAAAAATACTCTTTTCCCACATGTAACCGTTTTAAAGGAAACCCAGTCTGATAACATATTATGGCTTTTAATTAATAAAGATGCTTTTGGTTCTCAGTTTATTGTTGGTAATATATACATGCCTCATGAAGGGTCGGTCCATTTTGATCCTACTATATTTGATGTAATCTCTAATGACATTGTTTTTCTCACTGCTAAGTATGATTGCCCGTTTCTAATTGCCGGTGATTTTAATGCAAGAACTGGAAATCTTGATGACTTTGTTTCTACTGATGACATTCTTCTTGACGCACTTGACAATACGTTTGTAAATACCAAAGAATGTTTAGATGATGTGGGTATAACCACGAGTAGGTTCAATAAGGACACTACAGTAAACAACAATGGGAAGAGGCTTATTAATTTATGTAAAGATTTCGACCTTAAGATTGTTAATGGCAGATTTGGCAATGACAAATTAGTTGGGGATTTTACATGTAATAATGCTGCTGGTAGCAGCGTAGTTGATTACATCTTGGCTTCTCCTGCCTTGTTAACCTGTATTTCCAACTTTGGAATCTGTGATTTTGATCCATGTCTGTCAGACGTTCATTGCCCTTTAGAATTAACCTTAAAGTTCACCATAAATCGTAATCTAATTAATACTTCCGATAATCATAATTCTAGTACTGATAATGACGATAAGTATCTTAATCCTAACCATAGCCAGTTTAAACATCTGTGGAAACGGCAACTTGCCGGTGAATATAAGATAAAGTTTAACGAGGATGATATAAATGACCTTCATTCACAATTGAATAATTTAAATCTTGATCTAACGTCGCAGACTAATATTGATAACTTTACTAAACAATTAGTTACATTATGCCTCGATCCTTCCAAATCTATCGGAATGTGTAAAAATACCGCATGTAACAATAAACCTAAACCAGTTAATAAGAAGCTAAACAAACCTTGGTTTGATCAAGAATGTAGATCCGAACGAGCCAATTATCTGCGTGTTAAAAACAGTCTAAAAAGGTTAGATGCACCAGAGGCACGTTCAGAAATTAAATCTAATGCTAAAAAATTTAAGAAATGTATTAAATTAAAACAGCAGCAATACTCTAAGCAGTTACACAAACAATTAAGAAATCTTAGAAGCACTAATCCTAAAGAGTACTGGAACATCCTTAACGAAGCCACTAATACTAAAAATAATTCTGCTGACAACATATCTATATCATCCTTCTACCAGCATTTCAAACAGTTAAGCTCCAGTAACAACACTTCTGACTCTAATAATTTCGATCCGAGAAATATAACTCATTCTACAAATGAGTTTATTAATGAATCCTTTACTACGGAAGAAGTTGTTTCAGCTATTAAAAAACTTAAGAATAATAAAGCAGCAGGAATTGACGCCGTCTTAAATGAACACCTAAAAAACTGCCCTGAAAGTGTTGTGTCATTAATTGTTAAATTATTTAATATTGTTTTGCATACCGGAATAGTCCCTAGCGACTGGTGTACTGGGATTATAAAACCTATCTACAAGAATAAGGGGTCTAGTGTTGACCCTGACAACTACAGGGGAATCACTTTACTTAGCTGTTTAGGTAAATTATTCACCAGTATTATTAACACTAGGCTTACATGGTTTATTGAAGGCTCTGGCATCCTAGGGGATGAACAAGCTGGTTTCCGGGAAGGATTAAGTACTCTTGACCACATCTTTGTGTTGCATTCACTCATTGAAATCTATCTCAGCAGACATACCAGAGTTTATTGTGCATTTATTGATTATAAAAAGGCATTTGACCTGGTACATAGACCCTCACTGTGGTCTAAGCTTATCTCCACTGGAAGGTAATTACTGTGGTTTACAACATGTATGCTCATGCAAAATCCTGTGTGAAAGTTGGTAACAAAGTCTCAATGGGGTTCCCCTGTGAGCTAGGTGTTAGACAAGGTGAAAACCTTTCGCCATTATTATTTAGTATATATTTAAATGACTTCGAAAAGTTTATTAGCAAATGTTAATGGTCTTTCCACTGTAGCTAGTGACATTAGTAATCTTCTGAGTGATGATGATGTAGAAGTATTTTTGAAATTGTACACCCTACTTTATGCAGATGATACTGTTGTACTTTCAGAATCTACCCATGAATTACAATGTGCTTTAAATGCTGTTCACGATTATTGTAAACTTTGGCATCTAAGTGTTAACCCAAGTAAAACAAAGATTGTAATTTTTTCTAAAGGTAAAGTTCGATCTTTCCCGGATTTTGTATTTGGAGAGGATAAGCTAGAAGTAGTTCATGATTATATTTACTTGGGTATACAGTTGAACTATAACGGCTTGTTTAATAAAGCCATCAACAAGGAGGTCGATCAAGCCAGAAGAGCGTTGTTTAGCCTAAAGACTAAAGCTACCAAACTAGATTTACCTATCGATATCCAGTGTCAACTATTTGACCAAATTGTTTCTCCTGTCCTTTTGTATGGATGTGAGATTTGGGGATTTTCTAATATTGCCCAAATTGAGAGTTTTCATAAAAAGTTTTTGAAAAGCTTATTACGGGTCAACTACCGGACTGCTAATTGTATTGCTTATGGTGAATTGGGTAGAATAGAACTTAAATATACTGTGTATTTACGTATGTTTAATTTTTGGCTTCATTTAACTACCCGTCCTAATAGTCTTTCTAACACTGTGTATCGTCTTATGAGAGCTCTTTTTGACCAAAATATTGTACATTCTATAGACCGGGTGTGTTAAACCATTGTTAGATGATACTGGATTTTCTGTTCTATGGAATCAAACTGAAATAAGTGTTTTTTCTAAAAATAGACTCTCTAAAGATTTTGATCGTAGACTGCAGGATATTGCTAAACAGCACTTGGAATGTGACATTTCAAATAACAGACTATGTACCTTTTATAAACTGATTAAAACTAACTTAGATTCTGAGAAGTACCTTGTCAAATTAAATAATTCTAGTAGATCAGCATTAGCTCGATTTCGTTGTGGAAACCACCACCTTCCATCATCCGAAGTCCGCTATTTACCCACCCAATCACCTGTTAATATCACAGTAGGCCTATGCCCGTTATGTAATATTGAAGCCAATTGTGATGAATTCCACTATACTCTTGTTTGTAATGCACTTCGCGAAGACAGACGCACTTATATAAAGACGTTTTATCGGACTAACCCAAACACTGTTAAATTGGAGTTATTGTTTAATGTAAAAGGTTCCCTTCAATTGTTTAATCTAGCTAAATTTATTAAGATAATACTATCTAAATTTCCGTAAGTCATTTGGTTATACTAATTCTTGCATATTAATAATGTATTATATAAAGCTAACTTGTATATACTTTATTTTCTTAAACTACATAACCTATATATTAATTACTTTGTAACCTGTACTGGCTCTCATACTCCAGTTGGGGTCGTAGAGATCAATAAACCATTCAACCATTCAGCTGCTCTTGTCATGCACGGGCATGCGCTCGGAGAATTTCAATCCACAGGCATAGCAGGCTGGCGGCCATAACTGCGCTGTACAAGAAGTAGGTTCCGATGAAATCATGCCTCAAGTCAAACAGCCACCCTGAAATATGAAGGAGACATTGATATTATTCATCTCAATAAAAAAAGCCTCTGGGCGTGACGGAGTATACGGTTATATACCCTTGCTGGTGAAGGATAAACCAGTTTGATAAGCAAGTCTGATAAACCTGCCGAACATTGCCCGTTGAAGGGACAAACCGGCTTTGTTGGGCTATTTTGGGCTCGAAATGGACACATACAAGATTATAAAAGTCCTTTAGAAACAAACTAAATAGATCCTGAAATGAAACCATCAAATTTTGCCGTTTTTTAGCATTTGTCAAAGAAACCAAGGTCACGTGATTTTCTGGTACCAGATTTCGGTTCCAGAAAATCACGTGGTCTTGGAGTTAGTTTTATTTCCAGCCGTAGAAACCAGCGTGAAGTGCGAGTTGCTTTTGTCATTCGCGGTTGGTTTATCTTCTTGATAGAAAATAATGTCCTATACGAACACTATTTACATACTGTATTTTACAATTCGTAGACAAATCTGCCAGCAGGTTTCATTAGAAGGTTTCTGGGTGTTGATATGGACGAGAGAATCTCTCAGATTTTCGCGGATTTGCGGCGATACAAATAATATCCGAAGAAAAAAGCACCATGCATTGCGGACGTGCAAAAAACCACTGCGTCCGAGTACCTTCCGCGAGTCAGCGCTGACCTTTAAGGATCATGCAAGGTGTGATTAGTCAGGGAAAACGAGTCGGCCCGTATCGAACGCCACCTTTATTTACAAACACATGGTATTATACAGCGATGGATTGCTGGTATAGCTGGTATAGCCCAATATGGGCCTCTTTTGTTAATTTTTTAAAAATGTACTTTAATTTTTTTTTGTCACAACGACCATCGAAAAATTATTGTCAGTGATGCTAAATCACTAAATCATGTAAAGGGTAGGCCGGTGTGTACATTTAAGGCAAAAAAAAAATATGGTGTGGTTCTGGTCGGCGCGCGCGTCGATTTTAAGCATACGCGTCAGTCTTTTTTTTCCTGTGGCAGTTAAAACAGCGCCCTCTATTTCTGCACCGCCTTACATTTTCTGGACCGATCGCCAATCCTGCTAGTCTTTGTGAAAGACTGTCTTACGTTGCTTGGTTCGTGTACGTGCGCGGTCGACATTGCACCGTGTGGACAGGGTACTAGTTTATGTGCCATAGACCCATAAACTAGTTCCCTGTCCACACAGTCAATATCGACCGCACGTACGGCGCATAAACTAGTTCCCTGTCCACACGAACCAAGCAACGTTAGACCGTCTTTCACAAAGTGGAATTTCTTTTCGTTTTTTGAACGATATGCTCTATTGGCTTTGGCCGTGCTCGCTTTTGTGTTACGGAACAAAGAATGCGACATGCACCATTATATAGCGCGCATTCGGCCAAATGCTTTCACTCGGGGCGGTCGGGTTGGCGTACGGGTTCTTTCCTCGCCTTTCACCTCTGGGGTCCCGGGTTCGAATCCGGGGCGTGTATGTGGATTGGGTTTGCAGTCCCTACTTGACCGCGTGGGTTTTCCCCTGGGGCATTTCTCTGGGGGTTTTCCTCCCACTTCTAAAACTGCAACTCCTTCTTCGTCATCTCCAGTTGATAATATAGTATAGTTAAAGCTAAAACCGTATAGTTGATGGCATAAAGGGCCTTAGTTGCCGAAGATGCCATAAAATATACAACAACAACAACATGCTTTCACTCTCGGTCAAGCGACAGACCCTGTTACACCAGACTCGCGGCCATTCCACATAGGCCTACTGCTTAAGCTATGTCAAACAACGACACTGAAGAGTCTCAGCCCCTTGGCGGCAACCAAGAAATTCTACAAGCCATTCAATCACTGACAAATTCTATCGAGTCCAGAGTCGAATCTGCTTGTAAAAAGCAGAAGTTCGCCGATACCCCTACACTCAAGGAGGAGGGAAATCAGCAACAATATTCGCATTGCGAAAAAGTGTTAAACTTTATAGAAACGAGCCTCCAGAACCTTGATACTCTTGATCTGGACCAAGCAAAAAGTAACCTCAAGGAGACTGTAAAATCCGTGAAAGACCGCCAAAAACTCATCCGACTCGCCGACAGATCCGAGCTCGGCTGGGGCGTGGTAAAGGAGTACGTCACCGATACACTGGCCGATGACTCCGGCGATGAAAAGAGAATTCGCAAAGCAGAAAAGGCAGCCGCCGCAAAGAAACCGGCCACCAAGAAGCGTTTCAGCAGCGGTACCAGACCATATCAAGCCAAGATGTAGTCTTTGTGAAAGACGGTCTAACGTTGCTTGGTTCGTGTGGACAGGGAACTAGTTTATGCGCCGTACGTGCGGTCGATATCGCACTGTGTGGACAGGGAACTAGTTTATGGGTGTTGTTCGTAAGACCGTCTTTGGAATCCTTTCACGTGTCACGTGGTTTGCTCGCGAAATCGCGAGCACATTCCTACGTGACGTAATGATTAGCATAAACTGTTTCCGAATATACGGAGTGTGAAGGTCGTGTACCCTGTACCTCGAAGTAGTTGTAGTGTATGCAAGACTTTCCACACGATACATGTAACGATATACAAAAGTGTGCGTGGTGATTTTGAGGACTTAAGTCTTTATGATGGCGGATCGTCACCGTGTTAACAGAAGCGACGAGAATTATATCAAAAGACAGACAGTTTAGCAAAGGATGCAGGTACTTCTCGATCAGCGGCGTAGGTGCAAGATTTGAAGAAAGGTAGGAATGCTGTAAAATGATGGTGTTTACAAAATATCCGCATATGTAACGAACGATGATGTTTGCATAGGGGCCGGACATGACACACTACACATGCTACATGATATGCAGATTCACTCGCATCGTGGTAAAATTTTACTGAAATGCCTGCACTACATCTGTCTTAAGTTATTACGGCATAATATCACCAAAACGTGAAATTCTGTTAAGAAATCGTAATTTTATTGTGGAAATGCTAAATGATTTCGGAAAGAATCGGGAAGTTTATCACGGCTTCAGACCTTGCGTGCATACTGCTTGCAAAACATGAGACAGGTTTGTAAATTTCTAAGTGATTCCTCGCAAAATCTTAAATTTTGCCACTCGAAATGTTGTTAATTTCCCATTAAATATCCACATTCCAATGCTAGATGATTCATTTTAAAGAAAACAATTATGATCAACTTCCCAAATATCTTGTCACGGTGACGACCCTCCTGAGTTTGTCCTCCAGATGGGGGGCTGGGGGAGGGTGTGGGGTGGGGGGACAAGGTGGGGGGGGGGGGGGGGGGGGACAAGGTGGGGGGGGGGGGGAAATATAGCCATGTGGGGAAACGCACATAGCTGCTAGCAGGAAAGCATCATAGCATGGGCTCTATTTGTTCACACTTCCAATCTGGAGGACAAACCGGGTAAATTTGGTCTGCAGGAAACACGTTTTAGCAATGAAAATATTTGAAGTGTTTGCTTGAAAACACTTTAATTATGTCATGCTCCATTGCATTCTAACCATTTCTTTCACTTTCGTTTCTCTTTTTTCCCCTCAGACCCACAAATTAGCAGAGTTTCAATAAAGTACGGTACAGAAGATGGAATCTCTGTCGGCAAAGTATTTCTGCGAGGTAAAATTTGTTGTAATTTATAATCTTTTCTTTAAAAAAAATTCCAATGCCACAAGATAGCAGTCAATCCACCCATGATGGCACACACAAACCCCAGGCACAAACCCATGTTGAGCATTTACTGGTATTTCCTTTTGCAGTCTCTGTACAGGGGAACAGTGACAATAATCACATAATTATTAATACAAGATCCACCTTATAACACGCTTTTCATGCTGATATTACAAAAATCATGTTAAAACAGGGCACTTTTGCCTACACAAGTGTTCAGTTCAGCTTTATGCATGAACAACTCGTACCTGCTTGAAACGGTGTAGTAGAGACCAGACCTGTGGAAAATGCTGTGTCTTTGATGTGCATTTGGATGAGCCACGGGGGGAAATGAAATTAGTAATTACAATTAAACGCTGTTTTAGACAGATTCTTACCAAATTCTCACGATTTACTATTGTATGCGATTCTTTTTCTTTTTTCTTCAGAAAATGAGGAATAAGATTGACCTCCATCTACACGGGATTCTCATCAGTCCGTATACTTCCTGACTAATTGCGGCTTCTCCCAACAGAAGAGTGTGCAATCCTTTGTCTCCACACTTTGGTCTTCTTTTAATGTAAAATGTCCTGTTGCTGCTTCGTGTCTGGGGTTTCCGTATTTGATGAATGATGGAAAATTAAAGCTACACAAGACTTTTTATTTCAAATGTCTTGCAGCTAGCCGACGACTTTGTGACTTATGTCAATTGCAACGGACAGCCACACACAAAACAGTAGTCTTTAATCAGAATTAATTAGACTGTATTGAAGCCTTTCTTGACAAATTCTCTTTTGAGCATGTAATCAGCTACATGTAAACTCCATGGTGTATTCACATAACATGGAGGCCTAATTGAAAGGTACAACTTCCATGCAGATGTACATGTAACTAGGACAGTTCTTTAATAATCATGAATGAACCTACATGTTGACATTTTGAGCAAACTGTCCAAGGAGGGAATAGACACATTTTGTGCCCTTATGAAAGCTCCACTGTAAAAGTGCCCAATTTCGTGGTGATGCTTGGCTTACTGATGTCATGAGATTAGCTAGTGGATTTTGAAAGTTAATTTTTCTGAGCTATAAAGGTACATGTATATTCCTGCTTAAACTTAAAGAGCAGAATGAATTTGGGCCATGGGGTCAAAGACTTGCGACGTGTCACAAGTATACCAAGTATACCAAATCCATCACATCTCGCAACGGGTTCAGCGAGTTCCGATGGATTTGGCTACTTTTGCGACACGTCACAATTCTTTGTGATATCAACCCCTGCTCCTGTATAGAATAGCGTACATGTGAACAAAATTTGACAGTTTGATGAGTCCACTGGGAAGCATGCCTCCAACTACACGAAATAAATGCTACATAACAATTGAACTCTGACCTCCAAGTTTTTGTTTATTCTTTACATGTATAGTCATTAGTGCTTGGGACAATTATTTTTTTGGAAAGACAAGTAAATTCATAAACGTGCCTGCATTGATATAGCAACACAGCAAGCTGTATTAATAACGTCACTTATAAGATTTGTACTAATTATTAGTACTATAGTAAAACAATCTGCTTATCACAAGAAAATGTTTATGCCCTATCTTTCAATCATTGCTTTCATTCCTTGGGTTTAAAGACATGATTGGTAAACTTTCAAAAATGGTACCAAACGCATTACAGAACTAAAGTATGCCTTTTAAAATTTCACTCGGCCATAATTCAAAACCCTTTAAAATACATGCATGGTTTTTGTGTTGAATAAATGGTAAATAATTCATTTGCAAATTGTCAACAAAACAAAAAAAAATACATGTATCTGGCAATTTCTCGCACGAAGGTACCGGATCATGGCTTCAGACCTTGTGTGCAAAACATGCGAGACAGGCTGAACAAATGCATGGTTTTTGTGTTGAATAAATGGTAAATAATTTATTTGCAAATTGTCAACAACAAAATAGTTGGCAATTTCTCATAATAAGGTACATGTACCAGTACCCGAAAGAATTGAGAAGGTGATCATGGCTTAATTCAGACCTTGTGTGCAAAACATATGAGACAGGCTGAACAAATGTGTTTTTTCCCAAAATCTTGAATTTTTGCCACTTGATATAGACCCCTTGCACGCAATGTGACCAGGCAAATAGGACTGCCTTCTGTCATGGCCGCTGTGCAAGGGGTCCATTTTTTCCCATCAAATCTGCACATTACAATGCTAGCCGAGTCATTTTGTTTTTAAAGAAACAATTATGATCAACTTCTCAACCCTTTACCAATGGTATTATTTTATATGAAAAAGGAAAGAATTTACAAGTAAACTGAATCTACTTATGACTTACTAAGTTTTGTCCAAATTAAAATATAATCGTCATTTCTTCCTGCCAAATTTGTTTTTCTATCAGATCTGCACCTATAGTGACGGCCAACATTGGTAATTTAGTCATTTTGTCAAGGAATAGTGATGTCCGACTTGTAAATTCTTACTCGTTAAATCAACAGAGGAAGGAAAACATTTATCGTTGCTGCATGGCCCAGTTTCCGGACACGGTTCGAATTTTTTTATTTTTGTAAAATGTCCTTCGAAGATCTGTCCTTCGTCTCTCCTAATTTTGATTAGCCCCTGCTTCTGGCGGTCATTATTTATACTCAGAAATCTTTAGAAGCAAACCTAAAAAAGTCCAACGACGAACGTTTTACGCTGCCGACTTGGGGAACACATCGGTACCGTGGGGCGTACAGTGCGCTTCCGTCCGTACGTCCATCCGTTATCATGTCACCAGTCTTACATCATTATTCATGAGCAATGATATCATCTTTGCGATTGGGCGATTCCAAAATGACCTTCGTTTGAATATGTATGTTCAGGTCAAAGTCCCTGGTCTCACGTGACAGGTGGAACGATTCCAAAGACTGTCTTACAGACAGAACCCAGATAGCGCATAAACTAGTACCCTGTCCACACGGTGCAATGTCGACCGCGCACGGACACGAACCAAGCAACGTAAGACAGTCTTTCACAAAGACTAGCCAAGATGCTGCCGCCTGCTACTCGTTCTTCTACTGCTTTTCGCCAGCAGCAGTATTTTCGTCCCTACCGCGCCCCCCTTCAAGACTACCGCATCTGCTTCCAATGCGGAATTCATGGACACGTCGATCCGTACATCATGCCCCTCACTTCGAGCACTACAGCAATCAGGACCGCAGGGACCAAGAACCTCGGACAAGCCGTAGAGACTGGGAACATCAAGACGACACTCGGACACCAAACGGAGTTCAAGGTAGATTGAAGCAATGTATTCCTTTTTGGAAAGATGCGTTGAAATCCAGTGCTTTTGTTATTGATATTTTGGATTCGGGATACAAAATTCCATTCTTAACCATTCCACCCCCATGTTTATCAAAAAATAACGTGTCCAGTTTGGAACACCCCGACTTTGTCGAAAAGGCCATCTCTGAGCTTTTGCAAAAGCGTTGCATTATTGAGGTCGGTAGTCCATCTTATTGCTGTAACCCTCTCAAGGTTAGTCCTCGACCTACGTCATCCCAATCAATTTATTTTCAAAACCAAGTTCAAGTACGAAGATCTCGCCCACAAACACAAGTTCTTGATTACGATCAATATTACTTTAGTTTTGACCTCGAATCCGGGTACCACCACGTCGATATTTTTATCCCTCACCAAAAATACCTCGGATTCTTGTGGAAGTTCAAGAATTCTTCCACAAAGTTCTATGTATTTCGCGTGTTACCATTCGGTCTCTCCAGCGCATGTTACATTTTCACCAAATTAACTAGACCATTTACCACTGGCGCGCCTTATCATTTCCCCGGATCTCACTACCGCCCTTCACAACTCTCGCATTGTCCAGCAAACTCTAGTCAAAAGCGGTTTTGTTCCAAGCACAACGAAGTGCATCTGGCACCCCCAAACCACCATCAAATTCCTCGGAATGATCATAGATTCACGCACATTAATTTTTACGGTGCCCTCTTCTAAAATTGTTAAGCTTAATGCCTCAATTAATCACATTATGTCGAAGCACGCCCTCGCCGTTCCTATACAAGTCCGTTCTCTCGCTAACGTCACCGGTCAGCTCATAGCCATGTCCATAGCCTTAGGCCCTATAACGCGCCTTATGACACGTGCCGCCTATCGAACTATTGAATCCAGAATTTCGTGGCATGATTCTGTTCTCGTTTCAGACAAAACAATCGAAGAATTAAAATTCTGGCAATCGAACCTCGACAGGCTTAACGGATTTTCTATCAAGCATCAGCACACACCGTCTCGCATCGTTTATTCAGACGCGAGCGACGTCGGTTGGGGAGGTTACGTACAACATTCTCCCCAATTGATATGCAATGAATTATGGTCGGAAGCAGAGAAAACGCGCAGCTCAACATGGCGCGAGTTAGCGGCAGTTTTCAAGATATTGTTTCAACTTGCCGAACAGTTCGCGCACGAGAAAATCAGATGGCATACAGATAACACTAATGTTCCTCGTATCTTGGAACACGGTAGTACTAAACCGCACTTGCAATCTCTGGCCATATCCATTTTTAACCTTTGTCTCAAATTTAACATTGTTTTAATGGCAGAGTGGGTACCCCGTAACATTAACACGATCGCAGATAGTATCAGTATAATTACGGATTATGACGATTGGTCCGTTGATCAGTCTAGTTTTGATCTTATCGACGCCATTTGGGGCCCTCATTCTTTTGATCGTTTCGCCTCCCCGAGTAATTCTAAAGTCGGTAAATACAATTCCAGATTTTGGTGCAAGGGTACCTCCGGCGTGGACGCTTTCTGCCATGATTGGTCTCGTGAAAACAATTACGTCTGTCCGCCAGTTTGTCTAATTGTAGCCGCCTTAAAACATCTTTCTAAATGCAAGGCTCGAGGCACGCTCATTGTCCCCAAATGGACATCGGCCTATTTTTGGCCCTCATTGTGTTCGGACGGAACCCATTTGAATGGTTTCGTCCACGACTGGCGGTTGCTTAAGATTTCGTTTTCCCCACCGTTGTTCGATCGAAACTCCGTTTTCAACAGCTCGCCAAATTTTTTGTCTCTTGCTCTACGAATAGATCACTCTATCCCACGCAGAACTAGCAAAAGAGGTTTCTGTTGTTCCGATTTTGGTTATTGCCAAACTTGTTTACCTAATGAATAATTATCTGTTCATTTTTCCTAATGGTTATTTGATACCATCGTATTTTGACTCTTACCAGATTTGCTGGTTACATTCGTATTTTTTCGATGTTTGAATAATTTTGCATGCATGGTTGTTTGACACCATTGACATTTCACACAATTGACTATCTGAATGTTTTTCATTCGGCCATTTGGTGCCTTCGATTCATTCGATTATTTCACCCCTCACTTTTCCCGTTCTTTGGCGTTTCTCAGCAGGGTTCGCTCGCGACCAGCCCAATGTTCACCATTGCAAAGAAATTGTCAGCGTTTCTCTTTCTTTTACGTTTGCATAAGGTAAAAAATAGAAAAGAAATGTACTTTCTGACGGAAGAATGGAGGAAGAAAGTGGAATTTCTTTTCGTTTTTTGAACGATATGCTCTATTGGCTTTGGCCGTGCTCGCTTTTGTGTTACGGAACAAAGAATGCGACATGCACCATTATATAGCGCGCATTCGGCCAAATGCTTTCACTCTCAATCAAGCGACAGACCCTGTTACACCAGACTCGCCCTACCCGCCCAACCCTTCAATTGTTTTTGATAATCGACTATATTTCAGGATATCGGTTCAGGGGGAGTGCACCCCCGCTGAGCGTCCTGGTTGCACCCACGTTTCCTCCACAGGGGTTTTTTCGTGGCCACCGAGCAGTGAGGCTACGCCTGCTGCGAAGTCGCTCAGCATCGAACCGTTTCCATATACGCGTCAAGCATCGTAATTTGGGCCAGTTAAGAAGATTGTGTGACTTTTACATAATGGATTGGCATGCAACCGTTTTCTACACGGAAATTACGATTTTAAAATCGTTGGCATTTTGCTCTTTTTAACACATAGACGTGTTTGTGCGTCCAATACAATGTACACGTGCTGTTTGGTTTCTTTTTGGTATTTTTCCCCGATAGATATCTGGAACAGCTACATCTCTTCCGTTCGTGACCCATCCCTCCGCGCATTAGCAGAACACACATTGCCGTCTCTCTTGATGTCGTCAAAGGCCAAGTCAACCACCAAGAAGTACTTGTGTTCATGGTACAAATGCATGGGAGAGTTGGGCTTCATCTAAACCAGAGGTTTCCACTGTCCCGGTCAATACCATTTCGCCCTCTATACCTATCCCACCTCTCGTCTACCGGATCCAAGTTCACCGCCGATCTCGCAGCAGCGGCAGTCAAGTGGGCGCACAGTTTTGCCGTCACCCACGTCACCCACGGACAGCACCATGGTCAAGATGGCTCTGCAAGGTGTTAAAAGAGTGAACTCTTCGCCAACTATCTGGAAGGATCCAATCACACCGGACATCCTAGCAAAGCTCCATCTACACCATGGAGATTCGTCCGCAACACTAGCCGACCTGCGCGTCCTTTTCGTTTGTTTCGTTTCCTACGCGGGATTTCTTCGCTTTTATGACTTGCGAAACGTTACCAGAAAGGACTGTACATTATACGGTTCTCCTTGTACTTCGCAGATTAGTTGATACTATAAAAACGGCCTTAATTTCGTTAAATGCTCCGCCCATCCACTGAGTTACACGCGCACCCGAGAGACAGTATACTGGACGCTCTCCGGCCTCTTGTCCCCATTTGGTGCCGCATTTGAGACCAGCAATAATGCCTATGGTAGTTTGTAGCGTTCCTGCTAGAAACGTGTACTAGCTAGATGACGATTCCACTTTGCTTGCCACAAAAAACATCGGAATTTAGAGAGTTGCATTTAAAATATATCCTGCAATTATCATTTTTACGCGCCTGGACTTTGAACAGTACTAGAATAACATTGAGCTACCGAATTAGTGCATCTGAAACTAACTACGAATCAAAGCTGCAATACACGTGAATTACATATTAACATTCTAAATCGATTTACTGACGATGTAAAGATATTGACCATGTCCACACCTTCAGACTCCGGCCTACTGTCAATTTGTTTTGAAAAGTTTCAAACGTAAACGATTCCTTGTGTAAAGAAGACATTTAAAATTAAATGGAATAATAAAATAGCAGGGTTCGCTCGCGACCAGCCCAATGTTCACCATTGCAAAGAAATTGTCAGCGTTTCTCTTTCTTTTACGTTTGCATAAGGTAAAAAATAGAAAAGAAATGTACTTTCTGACGGAAGAATGGAGGAAGAAAGACTACAATCCTGCATGTAGACTCATCGGTATATTATATATACACTGGATGAAGTATGCATTGCAACAGCAGTTGGCTATACGAGAATTGAAGCCGGCCGCCATTGTACCCCACGACCACAAAACAGCACCGGAAAGCCGATATTCTTAAGCCTCGTCTACACTGGCAAATACCAAACAGGTATGTTTTCTTATGTTTTTATGTGTGCATACATTGGCAAACAGAAGCAAACTTCTGGAACAATCATGTGATCACGATTGGCTGGCTCTAATCACATGACCTGAAACTGGTTACTGATTGGTTCAGACATAAAACATGAGCAACAGCATGCATGTCCAAACACGAGCAAACACAGTTTGGTGAAGTTTGCTGTTTGCTAATGTTTTATGTGCCGTCCACACCTGCAAACCTTTCTGAAAAACATGACAAAATTTATAGTTTGGTCATAACATTTGTTTGCTCATGTTTTATGTCTGAACCGATCAGGAACCAGTTTAAGGTCACGTGTTTATATAGAGGCAGCCAATCGTAATCACGTGACTGTTCAAGAAGTTTGCTTCTGTTTGCCAATGTAGGCAAACAGTTTACAAGTGTTTGCCAGAGTAGACGAGTATAGACCTGCTCTTGTACCCCTGTCACACTACCCGCGATCACGCTGGCGCTCCCACTGCGACCCGAAAAGTATGAAAGTGGGAGGCAATGAGCTAGGGGGTCGCAATGAGCTACCTTAAGCGCCGAACCTCGGCGCTTGTTTCGGGCATGCTCAAAACCAGCGCAGCGGGTCGGCGTGCGCTTGTTCTCCCAAACAATCGTGGACGTTTTAGGGAGGTCTAACAAAGAGAACAATATCGTCCGCGATTGGCAAGCGAACGTCCGCGATTCGCTCCTGTATAAAACCAACAAGAGTAAGGAAAAATAGACTATGTCCAAACAAAAGAGGAACAAAGGGACGTCCGCGATTGTATGTGGATTCGCACCTGCGTGCGCTCTGACGAGAGCAGTGTAATGACGCAATACAATCGTCATGGCAGCGCAAAGCGAACTACATGGGCGTATCGTGGACGTAGCAACAACGCACTAGCGTCTTGTGGTCGCAGAAATCGTCCCCTGCGACTGGTGTGCGACTGCTATACGCTCATTGGACTCTCAATACGTGCATACGGCGTTTTTGTTGCGCCGTTTACTGCACTTCTACCACGCTTAGCTTAATAGACTTGTTTCCACTCATTCTACGTCCACACTGCGCTGCCACTGAGACGATGAAGCTCGTAAAACGTCCAAGGCGTTGTTCCGACGTTTGAAATAGCTTTACATTGCGTTCTTATGATCTGACTGTCCCATTTCGAACCGCTGAGTCCCAAACACAGATTTTTATATAAATACAGCTCCATCATCTGCGCACAATCACTATGCATCTGCTCTTCACCATGGCCGCAATCAGGCGAATGCGCTAATTGTACAGTATAGTTATATCAGCCGTGCGCAGCACGCTGGTATATTGTGATCGTCCGATTTCTTTCTTTCTTTCTTTCTAAATTCTTTCTTTCTTTCTTTCTTTCTTTCTTTCTAAATTCTTTCTTTCTTTCTTTCTAAATTCTTTCTTTCTTCGGGCAAACGGTCACGTGACATCACATATCTGCTAATAACTGCCAAACGCCGTGGCCGATTTCAACCAGATTTGGACAGAGTCTTCCTTGACCGGAGTCCTATCTTGGGTGACCACCACGTGAGGTCAATGGTCAACTACTGGTCACTACTGGTCATTTTCTTCAAAATTATAAAATGCTTCTTCTTCCACAGTCTTGACCCAATTAATGTCAAATGTGGTCAGTAACATCTTTGGACCAAGCTACATATGGGTTGTTCACAGAATTTGGCCATCGGCTACCTATGGTCAGTACGGGTCATTTTAGTAAGGGGCCATAGACTGTACAGTAATCAAGGAAACGCTGTATTGGCCATTTCGCTAGTGCAGGACAATTGTTAGACTGTACAGTAAATCAAGGAAACGCTGTATTGGCCATTTCGCTAGTGCATGACATTTGCAAGACTGTACAGTAAATCAAGGAAACGATGTATTGGCCATTTCGCTAGTGCAGCACAATTGTTAGACTGTACAGTAAATCAAGGAAACGCTGTATTGGCCATTTCGCTAGTGCAGGGCAATTGTTAGACTGTACAGTAAATCAAGGAAACGCTGTATTGGCCATTTCGCTAGCGCAGGACAATTGTTAGACTGTATAGTAATCAAGGAAACGATGTATTGGCCATTTCGCTAGTGCAGGTACAGTAATCAAGGAAAAGATGTATTGGCCATTTCGCTAATGCAGGACAATTGCTAGACTGTACAAGTAATCAAGGAAACGATGTATTGGCCATTTCGCTAGTGCAGGACAATTGCAATAGACTGTACAGTAAGTAATCAAGGAAACGATGTATTGGCTATTTCGGTAGTGCAGGACAATTGCAATAGACTGTACAGTATAATCAAGGAAACGCTGTATTCCCGCTAGTGCAGGACAATTGTAATTAAATTTGGTCAAATTTGACCCATTTTTAATCTAATAGTGCATTGCAAAGGACGCCCTCTGCTGGTGGAAACTGATTTGCGATATGGTCTATGGATCAGCATCTTGATAATATTTCCAGTCAAAAAATTCCCCAACCTTTTGCAGTGTTCAAAGGTCATAAAAACCTTTCATAAAAGCTATTTCAGGCTGATATTCGTGCTTCGTGAAGCACATAAGCTCTAGTTACCCTCTGGGTTCTATTTATACACGTCGCGCACGCGCATTTAGCGAGTTGCAAACATACTGGGGCCGATTTCATGGCGCTGCTATTAAAGCACAACAATTCGCTTAGCACAGGATTTATTTGCTTTATAAAATGGATTACAAGCCAAAAATATACGACAACTTGTGTTCTTCGGAAGGGTAGGAGAATACCTTTCAATTTTTCGATTTTGGCTGGCAATCCATTTTTGCAAAATAAAGCAAACAAATCCTGTGCTAAGCAAATTTTTGTGCTGAGCAGCGCGATGAAATTGGCCCCTGAAAGCGTAGTGAGAGCGCAGCAACAGCGACTTGGACCATTGATTTACATACATATACTGGATACGCCATCTGGGAGTGTTTGTGTAGAAATGCGCGGCCGTACAATGGCGGCGCGTAGGGAGGGTATTAACGCGTCACTTTGCGTGCTTTGCTGCAGTACGTGTACAATGCATACGAACAAGATTGTTGTTTACCCTACTTTGAAAATGCACGCGCGGACGCGATTCCAGCCAGATGCCGTCTCCAGTTATATATATATAGCTCAATGACTTGGACGCACTGAGAGCGCACAGAGCGCAGTGGTATAGCGTATTGAGAGCACACTGAAGATCAAACTGGGAATACGGTCGCAGTGAGAGCGTAGCTATACTGTTGAGCTACATGGTGCATGTCATTTCACAATTTTTGGCGATGTCACTGCGCTTTCTAGGAAACATTTTCAAAGTCCGGGAGCGCAAAGCGATCGCCGGTTGATCGCGGGTAGGTGTGACAGGGGTATTAAACTAACGTTTACGATCCTTCGTAACTCGAGATGCGATGGGTTACCGCTCCGTCACTCGTGTTGCGTCCTAAGAACGATTTCAAGAAACTTGCGATGAGTGTACCGATGCATTTGCCATGGCAAATGTAAGCTACGATGAGGCAATGGGTCATCGTAGCGTACTTTTTGACCAACGATGGTCGTGGTTTTTGCTGTTTTTGGAAGATGAAACGAACTAGCTGTAACTCCCCCCCCCCCACCCCCCACCCCCCCCCCCCCCCCCCCCCCCCCCCACCCCCACCCCCACCCCCACCCCCCCCCCCCCCCACCCCCCACCCCCCCCACCCCCCCACCCCCCCACCCCCCCACCCCCCCCACCCCCCACCCCCCCCACCCCCCCCCACCCCCCCCACCCCCCCCCCCCCCACCCCCCCCCCCCACCCCCCCACACCCCCCCAAAAAAAATGGTTGCCACTCTTGATAGATTCTATGCTAAGCGACATAAACAAGAGAAAATTGTGAAACGTTGTACATGCAATTTTAGCAGGTGACAAAGTGTCGCTTCAAAACTGTTCAGTGTCGATGTTTTTGCTGCATATAAAAACACGGAAGATACGCTGCAGTTGGCAATCCATTGTCTATATGTCGTCCACAACGTGTACCCGTGGAATAACCATTTGAATTATGCTACCGTGTTCTACACGCGTCCTACGCGCGATTTAAAAACGCGAAAAACAGAAACAGCCCACGCGCTTGGTGACCCCGCACAAAATGTATTGGTACGCATATCCCGCAAGTTACGCGCTAAATTTAACGCGCGCGCGTGCACTACGCAGAACGTACACGGATACTTTTTGAACTCATGTTGCCGACGACCGTTTTATTAAAAACATACTTCAGCACAGCAAACAGCCTTAGAGTGAATATGCAAATATCCCTATTCGATAATCGAACACATCGCGCTCACGATAGGTTTAGTGAAATTCATCGCAGCACCCATCGAAGCCACGATCTATAGGAGCCCTACGATCCATCGCAAGCCTTATTATATAGACCTTAACGTACGAAGAGTTTTGGTGAAATCGACCACTGCTCTCATGGATGTGCTTCTCTTATAGCAATACCTGCAATGTGCTTCTCCCTTTTGAGATTGGAAGAGAAGTCATGGCTTAAAAGACGCAAGCTGCATTATCCATCCTTAAGTCGTTCATGTTTGTCATCGTTAGTGTCTAAAATGTGTCTAAAACCTGAGAAACACTCACCTGCTATGACATCGCCGACTGAAGCCGAGATACCGGCCAATAAGCTTGCCCAGCCCAGCAAAATGACGTGCAAATCATCGCCAAATGGAAGGTTTCTAAACATCACGACTGAGACGCTGATCAGTAGGTGCATGGTCACGCCCGCGACAAACACTATGCCGAGTTGACCGGGGAAGGTTGGCACGAAGGGGCTTGCAGCCAGTGCAAGGACCGTCATTCCTCCGCTCGTCAGGACGGCAACACGGAAAGAGATGTCAAATTTAAGAGCTCCCGGAAACAGCCCGATCAAGCTCCCGATCAAGCCCCCAACTCCAAAAGCCACTGTGGTAAGGGAGGCCTCCCAGACCTCCAATCCAATAGCGATGGCGTTCGGTACCATGTACACCAACACCCCGCCGTATGCAGTGCAGTATAGCATTCTGTTGCTAGCTAGGAGAATAAAGGACACATTTCTGAAGATGTGAAGGCCCATGGTAGACGTCAGGTATTTGATGAGGCTCGGGTTCGTTAAGGTTTGCTGGTTAGTGGAGTCGGACGTCTTGGAATCGGATTCTCCCAAGGTGGTGGCATCATTGACGGGAAGTGGTCTGTAGCTGCTGATGCTGTCTTTGGGTCTTCTGAGCAGCATAGCGGCCCACATGAGATTGAATCCAATCCCACCGGTCAGCAACATTGCTCCTCGCCAGCCATACGTAACTAGCAGTACTTGCATTAGGGGACCGTAAACCACCGTACCGATCGGAGACGCCGCAACCACAAAGATGACAGCCATAGCATATTTGCTGCGAAAGTAGAAGGCGACTTCTGCACGTGTCATGTCAAGCACACACGCCGCCCCTGTGCCTGTTAACATACAACCAAAATGTTGCATATAATCAGCATAAACTGAAATTCCTTTGTCGATTTAGAAAGTTGGTGGAGTGTTCGCATAACACCCGAGTACGCCACAAAGTTAACGCGAAACGCTTACAAGTACCTATTCGTTTGGCAAGACGTGCTTTTTGGCAGATTCGCGACCATGACATAGCGCGCGATACACGACGTACATAGACTATTCACTATTGACCGCGAGAGGGCGCAGGTATTTGTTTAGCCACATTTCTGAGATGCATCAAGCCTGAGCCTGCCTTTCGTAAAGTACTTGAAAACCGGAAACAACAGGTCAAACAGTTTTATTTGTTTGTGACAGGTTCGGACAACATTTTATTTGATGAATCGATAGATTGTAAGCTCATTTTCCAATTTATTGGCGTTTGAACGCTTAAACGTGGTACGATAAGGTGAACAATCAAAGAATATCGTCAGGTCTCCGGAAGTGTGACCTGAAACGAGACTTAGTTCTATTCTACCCCTAGGCTCCAATATAATCCCAAAACAGATATACAGTTGGTTGAATATTACCAGTTACCATTTGTGTCAAAAACACAAATTCGTCACGTTTTACGAGTTTGAAGCGGCCGAGAACTCCACTCACCTTGGAAATTCCATTCATTTGTACACAAATGTAAATGATCGCGTCTGCGAGCGTACTATATTTCTATCCCATCATGCACTGCGAAATGTACCGCGCGCAGTGAATTGTGGGGAACCGTAAAGGCACGTATATATACCCTTTCACTAATACATTTTAATGTATGCACACATGCGCATAACGGACGTGATAGACGGAGGTGAATAGACCCTTTCACTAACAAATTCACAAATATAAGCCCCATACAGATATTCAGTAGGTTGAATCTGTATCTGAACTCTATATTACCAGTTATCATCTTGTGTCAAAAACACAAATTCACCGCCTTTTAAGAGTTTGAAACGGCCAAACGCGTTACTCGCTATATAAACATGTGTACGTAAAATCGACTCAATTCACTTCCGCCTACCACGTCCGTTATGCGTATGCGTGCATACAAATCACGTGATAAAACAAATCAGCCATTTTGGTTGGCAGAGCGACCGTGTAAACAAAACTTCTCGCGCAATTTATCACTAGTCATGCTAGTCACGTCGGCACAGAAAAGAATTTTGTCCGCTTTCCGGAACCGGGTGGCCGTTAGGCGGCGGCATAAACGTCGTCTATCGACCAAGACAAAGTCCAAGCACAGCCATCAGAATACCTATCGCATCTGCAGCGGCATGACCGGTTCGATCGTTGTTTTATTTGTTTTGTATGGGCTAAACTTTAATGCTAGCATTGCTACTTTTTTCCCGTGCCTTTTTAACCGAAAAATCAGCTTAGGCAGTCACATTGACTTTGTGTAACCTAGGCTAGCCTGGTTTTTTTTCTTGTGGGCCTACTATAGCTAGGCCGGCTAAAGACGAGTTGCAATGGCAATGAACATGATGAAGGCGACGTCCAACCTGGGCTAGCCTAGACCTAGCCTAGGGCTATAGGGATGTAGTATGCGGTACATGACCTGGGCTAGGTCTCGGCCTGCCCTCCTAGCATATAGGCAATTTCATTAACATTTCAATTTGCTTAAATGACATGGATGTAGGCCCTATTTCATGTTAAAGTGCTTATGCAACCCGTTTAAATGCACAAAACGAGGCAAATTTTAATTGTGTTTTTTCTAGCATAGTTTTTCTGTATTTGCTCTCAACAGCTTGCCTTTGTCGCCTTCCCAAAAGAGGATCAAAAAATATGAGAAACAAGATAACATGAAAAACAGTGACCATTGATGAATTTTTTTAAAAATAGGCCTGGCTATAGTGTGTTCGCAGAGAACTGGAATAAAAATAAAACAAACATTTGCCTATTTAGGCCTACTGGCAAGAGACTGGTTCACGTGCAAGATTTTACATGTACAGTGTACTTATACACTGTACAGGGTGTATCAAAAAAAAGGAAACCCAACTTAAAATAGTCACTGTGGCAAAATTATACACTTTACAGCAGAAACCATGGTATCATCTAAAAGTAGACGACAAATGCTTTCCGACGATACTTCATTCATGAATTTTCGGTTACGCATCGCTGAGCAGCAGTGTGTTGGAATTTGGGTCAATTTTTGGAGGTGGCTCACTTTGATATGCAACAAAATTAACACTCACTCGTGTTTTTTTCTCTGAAATTTTATTCAAGAAATTCCCAAACACGTTTAACTTGTTTCACTGTCCAATGCCCTCCACATGGCCCCCTCCCCTCTCAATTGCTGTCGTACGGCTGCAATGTTTTCTTCAGTTCTTGCGGTCCTCCGCCTCCCTGAGTGCTCCCTGTTACGGTTAGGGCTCGTTCCGTGGTCTTGATACTTTTTTACGTTTGACCAGATGGTTTTCTTTGTGGGTGGTTCTCGATCAGGGAAAGTTTCTGCGAACGCATTCTAAGTGGCCTGAAAACTTCTGGTTTCGTGGTAAGTCTTCACCACAAAGATTCTCTGTTCTGGTGTAAAAATGTAAGCTGAACCATTGTGATCTCAGGTACACACACTGTCTGAAGGCCTGTCAGAGCTCTAAGGCTTATCCACAAGTGGTTGCACAATCAGCAAAGACATTTCCAGTTATGCACCTATCAATTGTTTCCCCCACCCTTCCCCCCGGGCTACCCCACCTAAGAGGTGGGGATTGTCACTTTTTGCGTGACAAAATCCCCACCCCTGGGGCAACATTTAGGTGACAAAAATCCCCACCCTCGGGTGCAAAACATGCGCAAAAATTCACAGATAATGGGCCAAATGCCCCACCCTGGGGCATGAAAAATGTGACCAAACCCCCTCCTATGGGGTGGGGGTAGCGGGGGGTGGGGGGTGGGGGGGGGTGGAACAATTGATAGGTGCATTACACCCAAATCAATTATGAAAGGAGCCACGTTGATTTCATTGACTTGGAAAGTGAGCCACGTCGAATAATTGACCTAAATTTCAAAACGCTGCTGCTCAGTGATGCGTAATCGTAAATTAATGTGTGAGGTATCACCGGAAAGCATTTGTTGTCTACTTTTGGATGGTAACATGGTTGATGCTAGAAAATGTATATCTTTGCCACACTAGCTAGTTAAAGTTGGGTTTCCTTTTTTTTGATACACCCTGTAGTAGCATGGCAAAAACTATTTTTTATTTACAATGCACACTTCAACAGGTAATCTTTGGTATACTAATCAATTATCAATTATCAATAATCAGTATACAAATATCACATGGTTTGTAGGTGAATAGTCAATATTAGCTCCCCGAGGTATTGGAAGCTGACACGCTAGATTCCGCACATGACGGGGAATGGACCAGTGAGAATGCAATTCTCCTTTATACGAGGTATGGTAATAGTGAATACTCAATAACATCAACTGTTTGATTTGAATTGTATAGCTCTATTTACACTTGCATGTTTCCAAGAAGAATGAAGAAAAAAACTGCCGCCAGGTACAATACATCCTTAAATGGTGGGTAAGGAGGCGGGAAGAGAAGACGGAGGAAAAGAATTATGGAGTGAAGGTGGTCAACCTTTTGTGTTGACCGCAAATAGTACAAAAGGTTGTTTTAGAGCAATTACAAATTGCAAGTTTAATTTTGTGACGTTTGTCGGAGAGTTTATATTTTTGAAAATGTGATGCTGTTGGAGCGTTTAAAGGGAAGTTTACAAAAAATACATGTAGGTTTGAAATTAGGGGCATTTACGTTTCCGAACCTGTTGATGGGGAAGGAGTGTTTTTAAGCTGATGAACTTTGTGTAGATCCATGCTGGGGAGTTGAATTTTACTATAATTTAATACATCTTCGATTAGTATACTTTGTCTGCTGGGGTATATTACTTGACAAGAGCTGGAAGAAAATTGGTTAGTGCAGCACATAATGCAATTATATCATTAATACTTCCGACCAATGTTATAGGAACAACATGCTGCAATATGTGAGATTCCTTTAAACGACCAATGCACGTTCAACATGAATGCGAACATATAACAGACTACGTGAGCTGGCAACTTCATGTCCTGAAAGTTGGTTCTAACCTTATGTGAAAGAAGGAATGGCAAGAGTAGCACCACGTACAGCAAGTTCCTCGGCAATTGTAAAGCCTCTGTCAGCTAAGATAAGGTCACCTGGCAACAGTTTTTTTTATAGAATCCACTCTTCTGGGTCAATGTTTTATCAGACACTCTACCTCCAAAACATTCAGACAAAAACATTACTGCACCAGTAGGTAAAATACCTTATTAGTACAGTTTGTACTTTTACAGTATTGTGATGATTGTAGTGGCTGTATGTGTGTGCTCTCAGTTTAAGATCTGAAGGCCGCTGCATAAATATCTCAAAGCAGTCAATGATGACAGTTGTTCGGCGATATTTCTTTGACTGCTTAAAAGCTTTTGGAAGATTCATTCTTAAAGTACATGTATGTCTATCTGGCCAGTGTATTAATGGATTCAGTTGGACTGCCATGTGCTTAATCCATAAGTGGAATATCTTTGAAGCACTCGATCTTGAAATTTGGAACCGGTCAGCAACATCATCAAAAGCTAAGCCAAGCCTAAGCTTCATTAGAACCAGCAATAACTGATCTTTCAAGTTAAGGGATCTACAATACAATGGTGAGACACCCTGGACCAGCTGCTGAAACAACCACAGAAATACTAAGTAAGAGGGAAGACCGGTGTAGAAATTATATTTTTTGTCTGACTTAATTTTTTCATTTGACCATCTCAACATGTCTACCTTCTTGTGTAGGGAGCAAATGTCATAGCACATCTTGTGTTGGTCAAGCGGTTCTGTGGTCTGAATTGATGTTTCTTTTGTTTTTATGTCTTGCTTCTCATCATTTTTGTTCCTCTTCGGGGAAGGTGACAAAGGAAATCTGTTGTGAAAAAATACAGAAAAACTATAACAAGGGAAAACACAATTAAAATTCAGCCCAACATTGCCACAGGAACTTTTGTTGTCGCACTTTTTGAATCAACACACAATTTGATTTTATCACTTGGCAATCCATGTCGGTCATTTCGCTCCATTTTTTGTAGGGTAAATATAGTCTGACTGTGTCTTGATGTTCCTGGGTTATTATAAATAATACAATTTTTTATTTTTTTCTCTGTCGCTTTGTCTATATTTTACTGATCAGACATTAAAAGTTTCATTTCTCAGTTGAATGGGGGAAATATCTTTTTAAAAAAGATTGCAAACTCAAATGTTGTGAAAGGCTATACATACTTATTTTCTGGATCAGTTTGAAGTAGCACGGATGTAGTTGGATTATTTGCAGGCTCGGAACAATTCTCTGCCCTTCTCTTTAGTTCTGACCTCTTTTTGGCTCTCTCGCAATGCTGAAGGTCTTCCTTCCCTTTTTCCACTTTTCCATATGTAGACTCGCCAAAGACAGTAGGTGAGAAATCAATGTGGCTTTTATCTCTGGAGTACTTTCCTGCAGAATATTAAGTACGAAAAAACAGACAGTAGGATAATATGTTTGCTGCCAGAAACTGAGATAGTCTAGATTCACAAGCTGCAATAATGAGGGTGCATTTTTATGTGCATTTTGAGGGGAAAACAATTGATGCATTAGGCAGAGTGGAATTCTAGATGCATATATTTCGTCTATCAACAGCCATTGGAGTTAGGCCTAGGCCTATCTCAAAAGTACAAGAAGCTCACGGAGCCTCCGATTCTAGGAGTAGAGCAGGCCTAGGCTCAGGCTAGAGTTTAGCCTAGCCTAGGCCTAGGCCCTCATATTGGTAAGAGTTGGGAAGTTTCTCAGAATTGTCATGGTTGTTTTTCTTTAAAACGATAGTCGACTACGCTAAGCCTACCTAGCATGTGCAGGTTTGACGGAAAAACCCAAAATGTCCAGTGGGAAAAATTGAAGATTTTGTGAGGAAACAATTTTTCAACCTGTCTCATAATGTTTTGCACACAAGGTCTGAAGCCGTGATCAACTTCCTAATTCTTTCAAAAATGTCTACGGCTAATCATAAATTTTCCCACTCGACATTTTTGGTTTTTCCGTCAAACCTGCACATGCTAGATGAGTCGTTATAAAGAAAAAAATTATGATCAACTTTCCAACTCTTACCGCAATAACGTTTAGCAACAAACAAAAAACATCAATCGAACCGGAAACAAAATGGTCGCTGCAGATGCGATGGTATTCTGATGGTTGCCACAGATCATGCCGATTGAGGTCACTGCATGACTTAGCTGTCGATGTCTTCTTGCGGTGTCGCCTGACGACACGGACATGACGGATCCAGGCCTCACGTTGATCCGGATAAGTTTCCGAATCAAAAAACGGAAAAAAATTCCTTTCAGATTCTTCTCTGTGCTGACTGCAGTTATGCTGCAGCATAGCAGCAACAACTTAGGACCATTTCTGCTATTCGAAATCGAACAAATTGCAAGACCTGAAGACAACACTGACCGTATATAAAACCGCGGCGTATTGCACTACTAAATTGCGCGGGAAGTTTTGTTTACACGGTCACTCTGCCAACCAAAATGGAGGATTTGTTTTATCACGTGATTTGTGACGTGGAAAAAGAGAGGTCTATTTACCACTCTCACAGACGCCATCTTCGTAGGAAAAATGCTACTGCGTATTCTACCTCGTAACCACATAGCACTTCGGCCTTACGTGAGATTGCACCTGCCACCGGTATTTGTTCGTCACGCTTGAAAGAACCCTTTATTGGAAGGCTTTCTCTCTGTGTGTATATAAGTGAGCCCCGCGGTCTATGCCTCAGTGCATTTTTGTGACCGGTATAGTTCGAACAACAACAATGTCTACGCAACTTGCTACAGATATCCTTCGTCTACTCGACGATCCTTCGGACATCGAGCCAAGCGGGACGGTGTTCAACCCACTACCGTCCACTAGTACTTCGCTTACCGTCTCTGGTGGTAATCCACCGAGCGGTACTAAGGCTAAAGCGAAATCAAAAAAGCCAACTAAGTCGCCTGAAGATGTCACCAGACAAGAATTTGTGGTTCTTCAGGACCAAATGATGAAAATGGCTGACGCTATGGAAACAATTCAGAGTACGGTTTTGGCATCGCTGGGGAACCCGCCGTCGAAAAGACAGAAAACTGAACAGACAACCATCATCGAGGCTGATTCATCAAGCGACGAGTGGGGTACAACAAGCCTGGTGGTCGATAAACTCCTACAACCCGATGCCGATGACAATTCATCGGCCGGGGGTGTCCTCGACGCAGTGGAACAGTTCTACGCCGGCGAGGACCCTGGGAATAAAGTCGACGACAAGCTGGCAAAAGTCATCAGCAAACTCATTCGTAAGCAAACGTCAGAAGAAAAGATTACGGAAAAGCTTAATAGCTTGAAGCGCCCTGCTAACATTCCTGAGCTGAATGGAACAAAGGTGAACCCAGAAATCTGGAATTCCCTGCAGTCAAAGACTAGATCAATGGACATCAAACTTCAAAAGATTGAGAATGTGGCGCTTAAGGGAATGGTGCCCATTGTATCGTGCATTGACGCTCTAATGAGCAACAAATGCCCAGACAACAAAGCATTGGTAACCAATCTGCTTGATGCAATGGCCATAATTGGCCATTCAATTTCTGAACTTAACTTGAGACGAAGAGAGTTGATCAAGCCCGATTTGAATCAGCAATATTCGTCTATTTGCACTTCTCAGGCACCCGTAACCGGGCTCCTGTTTGGGGATAATCTTCCTCAACGGTGCAAAGACATTCAAGAGACAAACAGGCTCGGTCAAAAATTTGGCCAGCGCTCAAGTTCATCTGCTGCTTTGAAATCAGAGCGCACCAAATACAAGAGGAATGCTAAGTCTTTCCAAACTCCCTTTTTTGGGCAAACGCGGCAGGGAAACTCCTACCGCCAAAGACGCTGGCAAAACCGGAAACCAGCGGAGACACGGCGTCAGCCGGATGCCAAGTATAGCACGGTGAGTGAGCACCAATGTGATAACACTCAGGTTGACATGGTTTTGGCAGGTAAACTCGCATATCATATCGCCCAATGGCGCGAGGTTACAACTGACTGTTGGGTGCTTGACACCATCAAGCACTACCACATTGAATTCAGAGAAATGCCATACCAAACATTCATTCCAAGAGAATTGCCGTTTGGAACCCACGAGGCTGAAATTATAGCCACAGAAATCACCAAAATGCTCCAAAAGGGAGCGATAGTGCGAACAGAGCACACAGATGGTGAATTCATTTCGAATATTTTCATACGACCAAAACAAGACGGGTCATTTCGCCCCATTATCAATCTCAAGGGGCTTAATGCGTCTGTGGCGTATTTTCACTTCAAAATGGAAACGATACGCACAGCAATCCAGCTGTTACGGCCTCAATGTTACATGGCCTCAATTGATCTAAAAGACGCATATTTTGCAATTCCAATAGCTATTGAGCATAGGAAATACCTACGATTCTTTTGGCAAAATGTGTTGTACGAGTTTACCTGCCTGCCTTTCGGTTTAGCGTGTGCACCACGTGTGTTCACCAAAATTATGAACTTAAACCGCTAATTGCCGTACTGAGGCAAAGGGGCCATGAATCGTGCGATTACATAGATGATTCGCTTCTAGTTGGTAGAACGTTTCAAGAGTGCTTAGATAACGTTCGAGCCAGAAGGACCCTTGCCACGGGCTTAGGGTTTACAATCAATCGTAAAAAATCGATTTTAGATCCCACCAAACAAATCGAGTTTCTGGGATTTCATTTGGATTCAGATCAAATGACGATTTCAATTCCTAGATCAAAGGTAGATAAGACCACTCGGTCTATCGAGAAACTTCTCGGCCAACAGTCTCCTTCAATTCGAGACGTTGCCAGAATAATAGGTCTTTTGGTTTCATGCGAGATAGCTGTGCCATACGGACCTTTGTTCAGAAGAACATTAGAGAATGAAAAGAATCTTGCGTTATTACACAACAGTGGTGATTTTGAGGCCAAAATGCGCCTTTCCAGAAGCGCAATATCGGATCTAAACTGGTGGATTTCAGAGTTACCAGTTGCCTTTGGGCCCATACATAGACATGATCCAGATCACGTGATTGAAACCGATGCATCTAAGCAAGGCTGGGGTGCGCATTTCAATGGTCGCACCACTGGCGGCCAATGGGCTTCAGACGAGGCCGCACATCATGTCAATTGGCTTGAACTAAAGGCTTGCCTCTTGGCCCTGCAGTCATTCTTTTCAAGCATGACTAATGTTTCAATCCACCTCAGAACAGACAATGCCACGGTGGTTGCCTATATAAACCACTTCGGTGATTCAAAGTCAGAAACACTACATTCATTGGCTAGAGAGATCTGGTTGTGGTGTATGGCAAGGAGAATCTGGCTGATTGCCTCGCACATACCGGGAGTGCAAAATGTTTTGGCAGACTTTGCTTCCCGACACTTTCAGGATGATCTCGAGTGGAAACTGAATCCCTCGATTTTCTTGAAAATTGTTTCAATTTTTACCAGACCCGATATTGATCTTTTTGCGTCCAGGCTTAATTTTCAGGTTCTGCCTTACGTTTCATGGCAACCAGATCCATCTGCCATTCACATTAACGCATTTACATTAAACTGGTCGAGTTACCAATGTTTTTATGCGTTTCCTCCCTTTTGCTTGATAGGCAAAGTGCTCACAAAAATTGAACATGACGGAGCTGCTGGTTTATTGATTGCGCCATTATGGCACACGCAACCATGGTTTCCAACAATGTTAAAATTGCTGGTCAAAACGCCAGTTATTTTGCCTATTCAAAGGGACTTGATTTTTCATCCCTCTTCAGATAGGCCCCACCCACTAGGCGATCATCTCAGGTTGACGGCATGCTACTTATCAGGGAGGCCCTCCGACAGCAGGGAGTATCAAAACCGGCTTCCCAACTTATCCTCGCATCGTGGCGCTCTAGCACCAAAAAATGCTACAAGTCGGCCATCGGGAAGTGGCTTCAGTTCTGCGCTGGGACGAAAACTCATCCGCTTCGACCACCTTTGGTGGTAGTCCTAAACTTCCTCGCGAGCCAGTTTGAGTCAGGAAATCGGTATAGCAACCTGAACACCACAAGGTGTGCTTTGTCGGCACTACTCCCACTAATAGAAGGATCTACGGTGGGCTCCCATCCCTTGGTCAAAAGACTAATGAAAGGTGCATTCAACCTGAGACCACCCAAGGCACGCTACTCTCACACGTGGGACGTGGCGGTAGTCTTCGATTATCTACGAACTCTAGGGCCCACAGAGGGGCTTTCGTTAAAGAATCTAACCATGAAGCTAGTCTTACTTGTCGCTCTCACATCGGGACAGCGATGTCAGACTTTAGCTCTGCTTAACCTTAACACAGTCCAAGTTGGCACTGATAACGTTAAGTTCATTATTGAGGATGCCACTAAAACAAGTAAAATTGGCAAACCTCGAACTGAAATTAATTTAATTGCGTTTCCGCATGATAACTCTTTATGCGTTATGTCAGTTCTAAAAACGTATCTTGAAAAAACAAGACCCTTCAGGAATAAGGAGAGAAGATTATTTATTAGTTATGTTTCACCCCACAAAGCAGTGGGTTCAGAGACAATAGGTCGATGGATTAAATCGACACTTACGGTTTCTGGCATTAGGACGGACAAATTTACCGCCCATAGCACACGTTCAGCATCATGCAGTGCGGCAGCCACGAAAGGTGTACCTTTATAAATTATTATGAAAGCTGCCGGCTGGACGAGATCATCGACATTTGCCAGATTTTATAACAAACCATTGGAAGAGTCCAATAACTCTTTTGCTGTTAATGTACTACAGTGAACATAAACCGCTGTTACGTACTGAATGTCGATTCGACATTCATTCGTTCAAACTTTTTGCAGTTGCTCTAAACATCTCACGTAAGGCCGAAGTGCTATGTGGTTACGAGGTAGAATTTTCTAATTAAACGAAATGTAATGCAATGAAATTGAAGTTTAATTATGATTCTACCGAGTAACCACTAGCACTGAAGGACTTACGTTCCCGCCCTTGTTTGTGGTGGCTGGCTATAAGCTAGGTTAACCTTTTTGTTTTCCCTCCCAGCTTTGACTGCAAAAAGTTACACTTTTCTCACAAAAATGCCCTGAGGCATAGACCGCGGGGCTCACTTATATACACACAGAGAGAAAGCCTTTCAATAAAGGGTTCTTTCAAGCGTGACGAACAAATACCGGTGGCAGGTGCAATCTCACGTAGCCTAAGTCCTTCAGTGCTAGTGGTTACTCGGTAGAATCATAATTAAACTTCAATTTCATTGCATTACATTTCGTTTAATTAGAAAATTAAACGCCATCAAGTACGCGCACGCACACCCTGGGAAATGTTCCAAACACGCGCGCGTGTTGCTCGAAATACGGCGCAACCGATGCGCGTCACAAAAAAAATACGCTCAAAATCCTGATGCACATTTTTTTTGCTTAACAGCTTTATGAAATTTGCCCCAGTTCACTTGTTTTAGTGTAGACCCAATAACCATGGCAACACACAAAGGGTGACGTTTTCACTTTAGTAGTCTATTAACGGTTAAAGACCACATGGAATAGAGACTTGCATAGCAAAGTTGAAGACATTTTCAGTGTAAGTTTTGCTTTTTTAAACGTAATTTACTTGTGACTGCATTTTCTTTGTTTCTAACTGTAGGTTTCTTCCACAATCAGCACTGAGCTTATATGCCCCTATATGTCAAAAAATCTTTAGAGGATTAAAAAGTCATTTAATTATTTGTTTGTTTGTTTCAATTCATGTAGGTTTGTTCCTTCCTTCATGCTCGTTTGTAGTTGTACGCGCCTTTGATTTACGTATAATATTGGTTCAGTGTTAATTATGTTTGTATTTCATTGCTTACCTGCAACCAGAACCAGCATTACAGAATACAATCCAATGCTGTGCGACACGGAAGCAAGTGTCAAACCAAGCCCATAGAGTATGCTGCCCAAACCGGCCACATATCGGTTGCCAACTTTCCTTGCAATGGCCGAGGCCAAAGGCGCTAAAATAGAGGCGAAAAGTAACCACATGTTTTAACATTAAAATGTCTGATCAAAGGCGTAAGAATCGATACCAACGTCGAAGCAATCACACAGCAGAATCGAAAACACACAAATTCGATAAAACAACGACGCGCTCTGACATGTTGGCTACGGGAACAAACAAATGACAATTAAGGTCTTGGAGCCACAGGTGAGTTTGAGAAAATGTTCTCGTTGTGTCGTTTAAAGGAGTTGTCATAAAAATGGATTTCGTTTTAACCTAACAATCATATAAAATACATATCCAAAACCTGAACCCGACAGGATGGATAACAAAAATTAACATTGCGTAATATAGGAAATGTCCTATAGGAAATTTGGACAGAAAAAAGAGGCTCTGTTAATCGTCTATTAGTGCTTTGCATTTTCAAAAAACATGCTTGCATCATTTCAGAAAGATGAACTACAAACAAGGATCGGCAAAGAATCTGGTCATTCCAGATGTTTTGCGCAAACAGCTCTCAATTTACAGGGAGAGACACACTAGGGGAACAATGGTAGAGGGATACCCTCTGCCGCATATCGTGCTGCATAAGCAAATATACTGTGTAGGTCCAAGATTAGCTTACATAGAACGAAAAGCACGCCGTAATGTAGGGAGTTGATCGATCCGATAATCCACAACTCTGTTTCGAAATCCTCACTGGTGGCGTGTAGGAGAACTCCGAGACCTTTCATAGTGCCGAAAGCTATGAATTGCGCCATGAAGGCTGAAAGGACGACGAACCATCCCCAGCCGCCCTCGCAGTAACGTTGCGTGGTTCCCATTTCCAGACGCTCGGGATTAAACAAAAATGTACACCCACGGTGTCAGAATGCGAGGGCTTTGGGGCAGCTTGCTTCGCGGCAAATACGAGTTCAGCCGTGTAAATGTAGCAGATCACGGTCCAAGATTAGCAAGTGTCAACAGCGTGGTCGACGGAGGGAATACGCTGATCTTGTCCTCGCTTTATATGTACAGCAATATTTTCATTTCGGGCGGGACTAGGTGTATGCTTATTCGTGTATTATATTGTTATCACTGCGGTTACCTTGTTAATGTCAGTCCGACCTTCGCTGGCTCTTGTCGTCAATAACCGCGTTGAGTTTGCCAGTACAGTATGGCCAGCCCGATCCGCGCCGGTGGTCATGAAAAGAGTTTTAACTTGCATTTTTAGCTTCACGGTCGAAGAGATGTACATGTACATGTAGCTCAATATGTTCAGAGACGTGTGGAGAAATATGATTAGACTAACCACTAACCAGCAGTCGATTTCACGAAGCATTGCGCAACTTTTGATATCATTGGAAAGCCCTGTTATTGCTCTATCTCATCTCAGCCCCGATGTACTGTAACATCAAGTCAAACAACGTGACACCAGGACTATGTTATCTTGTTTTATTCTGGGATAGCTGCAGTCACATACGCCCACTTTAAGTACAATGTCATGTGATTTGTACTACATAAAATACATTACAAAAATCTGGCTCTGGAAAAGTGCCATCACAACTTGTTAAACCAGTTGAATCAACATGATAGTGGATATTTAGAAAATTTTGCTCAAAATACGTACCCTGAGATATAGGCGAAAAAACAGATTAAAACTTAAAGGTAGAAAAATTACTCTGGATAATTCCTATCTGACCCCCTCTGGCGATCGAGCAGCCAGAATCGTACTGGCCGACTCCAGAGTAATATCTCTCAAGGAAAATACGAACAAACAAAGTAAGTTGTTCGTTTATAGCAATGTTTTATAATAAAAGTGCTATAGACCACATCGTTATATTTCAGTGTTTAAACATTGTATACATACCAATATTTAAAACGCACCCTAACAAAATACAACCAAGTGCACACGAGTTTCACGACTCGTTGAAATCATTTGTTCAACATGGCTACCACAGGACAATTAACTCCGGCCATCGCCTTGTCCAATGTGAAAGCGGATTTTTAGAATATTTAGCTCGAAATACGTACCCTGAGATAGGCGGAAAAAACAGAGATTAAAACTGAAACAGAAAAATACTCTGGGAAAATTCCTATCTGACCCCCTCCGGCGATCGAACAGCCAGAATCGTACTGGCTGACTCCAGGGTAACATCTCTCGAGGAAAATACGAGCAAACAAAGTATAATATTAGTAAAATTGTTCGTTTATAACACTAGTTCAGAGCGAAAGTGCTGTGGACCACCTTATTATAATTCAGTATTTAAACATTGTATAGATACACGATTATTGCAATTGCACCCTAATTATTTACCAGCATGTGCACACGAGTTTCACGACGTTGAAATCCTTTGTTCAACATGGCTACCACTGGACCACTCCGGCCATCAACATTGTCAAATGCCATGTACTTAATACTGAAAGATTGTCAAACAAATTATATATATACATATACATATACATCTCCCCGGTAAGAAAGTCGGGATTTAGTGCAGAATTACAGACATACGATTAAAATGTTTTGATTAAGATAAAAGACATAAAAGCGATGTGTCCGCCTTTGCGGAAAATGCTCAATGAAATTATGTAAGAACGAAGACCATTTTTCTTGAAAAAAAAAAATGAACTGTGTGTGACGCTGTGACTGCCTGCGAATGACTTGCAACCGCCCATGCAAGTGTACCACAGTACACGGCGCATTCTACGCACCAGTACACCACAATCAAACCTTTAGACCTTACGTAACACCCACTAACAGGTGCTCTCACACTTACGATGAGATAACAATTCTCTTCTTATTGCACGCCGAAGAGAATTTATAATTACAGTGATGTGTCATTTGTTATAATTAATTAATTGGAGGATGTGCAGTATAGCGGAATAGACTGCCGAAGTAAATACGTCACCTTTTGTTGGTTGCCTAGGCAATTGGATCTAAACTAAAAATCACTCAACCGCGTCCCAGTGCTTTTCCAATGGTACTTTTCCCGACGGCCATGATAGTTTAGATCCAATTGCCATGGCAACGCACGTCACACTTCGGCTGTCTATACAGGGGTGGGTGGAAAGTGAAATGTCACAAAATTCATAGTCATGCAGTGCATTCCCCTTTTGCTTGGAGGATGGGAATGTGTCAATGCACTTTTTGACATTTCACTTTACACCCGCCCCCGGCCGTATTCATTTGTAAATGCATCACAAACGTATTACATTTACGAGCAAAATTATTAATTTGTAGGCACAACAGCGTGTTCAGACTTTTCTGGGGAAAAAATGTTTTTCGATCAAAATTAATCCAATAAATACTATTCATGATATGAAAAAATAATGCGTAAGCATGTGGATGCAAGCAAATCAAAGTTTCCACCGCTAACTGTCGGATTTACTGTACTAAATCTCATGTTTTGTTCAATGAATTTGTTGGTTTTTTTGCCGATATCCTTCAGTGGAAATATACCGTTCCAGATCGCAAAACTTGAGAAAAGGGAAATAATTTACAAGTCGGATATCACATTTAGCCCTTCTGCACTAAACCAATAGGACAGCTCAGAAGAATGTTTGTTCTATTTTTGTCTCCTTCGGAATATTTACACGCTTGGGTGAGTGCACCTATTGTGCATATATCAGACCCGAGGGGCCGATTTCATTTTCGGGAGGGATATAACACTATGAGCGACCAACAATGGAAATTGGGCACACACCATTGTTAATAACAATGGTTTGTGCCCAATTTCCATTGTTAGTTGCTCATAGTGTAAGGCCGGAAACAAGGTGTCGACCCATCAAACGCCACCTGTATTTACAAACACAGCCGAACGGCTGGTAAACCATATAGCCCAACATTTTGCTTCTCTTCTTAATTACGTCACATTTTGATGATATTTTTTCACGACGACCATCGAAAAATTATTGTCAATGATGCTACACCGCTACATTATAAGTAAGCCGGTGTGTAAGTTTAAAATTCTGCCTTTTTACTCGAAGGAATTCATGAAAGGAAAACACACTTTAAAAGTATGATTTTTACGGACAATCTTATTTACTTTGTCTTGTTTATTCTCAGGAACATGCAACCATGTAGATGTCACATGATGTGCTCTGAGGAAGATACAGCTTGAGGTGCTAGCAGTGAAAAGCCTGTGGTTCTCCTTGACCTGGGAGATCATTTTCAAGAACAGAACTTAATGACAGAAGAGGTCATCCTCTGGCAACCATGGCAACCAGCTGATCAAAGACGTGGTGGTCTAGTAGATGGAGTGTCTGACTTTCGGTCGACGAGTCCATGGTTCGAAACCTGGCCATTGCACCACGTTGTGTCATTGGACACTGAGACACGTGAGGGGTGGAGGGGGGGGGGGGGGTTGCGGAGGGCTAGGGGGGGGGTTGCGGAGGGCTAGGGGATAGGGGTTGCGGAGGGCTAGGGGTGGGGGATGGATTGGGGGGCGGGGTATAGGGGGGGTGGGGGGAATTGAAATGGACTGCCTAAAGGCCAATGAAATTATATTACTAGTTCTCGTCGGCGCCAACATTAGTCTTGGCCCAAAACTATTCTAGTCGATATTGGTTTGTGTACGCGTTGGCCATTCCCGGTAGTGCGCCCTCTTGCAGCACTAACAGACCAGCCCTTTGCGCGACTAGAATAGTCTTGGGAAACTCTCCCGGAAGTTCAGCATTGGGGGCGGTACCGTTTTATGTAAATAGCTGCACAAGGGTTTTATGCTGGCACACAAGGGACATGGCATACCACAGATATCTTTGCAAATATTTGCAATGTCGCAATTATCTTCATAAACAAATGTATTTTGCGATGTCATACGCCTTTGCAAACATGTTTGTAAAAATATTCGCAAACATTTGCCACGAAAATTATGCCACCGAAAATATTAGCAACGATAAAACGGTCATGTTTGATGTTTCTTGTAAGCCCCTTATATTTTTCAAACCATTGGAAGCGCGTGCACGCGGTGTATTTGGGTCACTCGCTGCATCCGACGCGCTGTATTTGGGTCGCGCGCTGCATTCCGATCCGACGCGCTGCTGTATTTGGGTCGCGCGCTGATTGGTTCCCTAGGAAAGCCTAGGCAAAAACAAAGAAAAAGTTAAACATTCCGGGAGAGTTTCCCAAGACTATTCTAGTCGCGCAAAGGGTAGACTGGTTCCCGCTCCACATATTCCACATACAACGACTGAATATGAGGACCGGCTACTGTGGTGTTTAAAATAGCACTTTAAGCATTACGTCATGCATTTATTTTTAGAAGCACATAACCGTTAATTTTCAAAGCGCGCTGCGCGCTATATGGCATGAGTGTACAACAATTTGAAAGGGGTTATTCCATATTTGACCAATACAAATGTAATATATTAACCTTAAAATATTAAATATGCCCATTTTAATATACATGTAGGTTAGCATTAAAAAGAAAATTCAAACCTTGTCTGCATCACCCAGTGAGCTCCATATTGTACATTTTAATCTGCTGTTGCAATCCCGTAACTTAACTATAGCCACTGACAGCCACTGCGTAGTTTTAAATCCGTGGCATCACCATAAATACACACGCAGCGGCACGCGTACGTGCACGCGACGTCAATTCAAATTCTCGAAACAATGACGAATTGTACCCGACGATTAACGGTAACGTCCGGACGACTGGACGTGCATTCGGGTAACTTCGGGAACCTTCGGAAAAAGGAGGAATTCCTCCTGTTTCAAAATGGCGAAATTGGCGGCTGCCGGACCTTAAATTCAGTCTAGTCAAAAGATTTTTGGTCCGGGTACCAGACTACGCAAAGGGCTGGTCTGTTAGTGCTGCAAGAGGGCGCACTACCAGGATTGGCCAACGCGTACACAAACCAATATCGACTATAGTCTAAGATTAGTTTTGGGCCAAGATTACGCCCACATGTGATTTTGACCACGCACCAAAGAATTTCATTATTCCAAAATTTCATTATTTTGCAAAAAAATGGGGGAAATTAGGTGCAAACGTTTCCATTTCAGTTGTGCGATCGTGATCTGTGTTTTGCAGCTTTTGCGTTTGTTCTTCTATACTTTAACCAGACATCTCCTTTTGTCATTTTCCATTATTTTATCATCTCAACTTGTTCCTTCAAACACAAGCTACCCCGTATAAATCTAATTTCATTCAAGGGAAAAACTACCGTTCAAGGCCTTCGATTGCCAGATGAGTCCATGCATTGTATATGGAGCATGAAAATAACCTTTTTTCCCAAGAAAAAACTTGATATTTTCTCATTTCTAAAATCACATTTCTAACCAAATTTGCACTTTCTGTGACATTATCATGTCATAATTAGTGGCAGAGGTGTACGGTATTTATACCTGCCTATAAAGTACTACAGGAAAATTTCACTCGGGACTGGTGTTAAAAAGCCGATTTATAGCTGCCGCGCCGAAGACTGAAGTGGATACATCCGGGTATTTAGCAATCGTGTTGCCCACTAACAAAATGACGGACGCGGTCACAGGGCCAGCAGCCGATTTCACGAAACTTGCGCAGTTGCGTAAGCCCACTTGCGCAACATTTTATTGCGTAAGTTGCACAACATTCTTCCGAAAAGTTGCGCAAGCTGCGCAATGTTTCGTGAAACCGGCTGCAGGGCGGCACGCCCGCGTAGCACGCACAGTATATATAGCGACTACTCACTCTAGTTTCGTATATAGCTCTATGATATATACAGACTCGTGGAGCATTGTGGGTTGCTTACTGCCAGACAAAAAAATAATAAATGGTATATGAATTATTAACACTTTTATATCAAGTGCAAAAATCAAATTTATGAATAAAATGAGTGTGTTGTGTGTAGGACCTGCCTTGTCTGCAGGAATAATTGTTTTTACGTCAGTTTACAAGAAAAAGACTAGACTGGTTCCCGTCCACATATTCCATACAGGAGAATATAAGGACAGGTAAAGGGCGCTTCATCTTGATCTGTAATTGGTCGTCTTTGCGCGTGCGCATTGTTTTTTTATATTTAAAAATTGGCCAAGCCCTTTGCTTTAGGCAATGTACTTTATTTACATAATTGGATATGTTTGACACGCACGGCCAAGTTACAAATGTCAATGCAAAATCTGCGCACTTACTAAAAAAAATTAATAATAATAACCACGTGACGGGCAGAATTCTGCCCGTCATGGCTGCCCTTTACCGATCCCTATATTTTCGCAATAAGCGAACCAATCTATAGGGATCGGGAACCAATCTAGAAAAAGACTAGACTGGTTCCCTGTCCTCATATTTACTTCCCCTCCGTCGTATATAGCGAGAGCAGCGTAGCGCACATGGACAGGGGACCAGTCTAGAAAAAGACGTGACCTTGTAGTCACGTGTCGTACAAAAATTTTGCCAATGAGGGCGCAAACAAATTAGCCTGTACCAGCCATCGATATACATGTATATACACTGGGTGAAGTATGCAATAGACTACTAAAGTGTGACGTCAGTTGCCATAGTTATTGGGTCTAAACATTCGCTGGTAATCTGAAACGTCCATTGGTAAAGCGCAGGGAAACAGTTCCCTGGTTTTAGTGTAGACCCAATAACCTTGGCAACACACAAAGGGTGACGTTTTTACTTTAGTGGTCTATAGCAGTTGGCTATACCATGGAGGTAGGAAAAGAAGAATTGAAGCCATTCGCCGGCCGCCATTGAACCCTACGAACAATGCTTGGCCTAGACTGCTTCCCGGTCCATGCGATCGCTTACATTCCACTTAACACATGTAGACCATGATGTAGACTGTACTAGTGAAGACAGTATGACCAGTCTAGGCAATGCATTGTACATATTAGGTGGGGTACAATTTTAGACAATGTTTTTATCCAGTGTATATATATCGATGCCGTAGTGTGAAGCAAACCGTTCGGGTTGAATAGCGCCACCATGTGTTAAAAGTCGTCCTTTGTTATTTTTAGACTTGGTTGCAGTCGCTCGGGTTTTTTGTGTGTGCATCGGACATGTGCGGAAGGAATACATTTAGATTTAATTTTTGTGTGTCAAAATACATGAACATAATAAAAAAATGGAACTAAGATTATTTAAAACGTAACTTCTCAAAAACTGTACTGAGACAGTGGAGCAAAATATTAACATTGAACAACTATCCAATATTTGTATGATAATTTCGTGTTTCAAGCTACACAGTAACGTTCGGAAAACCTCATCATCTGCGTGTTGCCAAGGTTACTGGGTCAAATCTAAACTCGTATACTGTTTAGACACAACTGACGTCTCACTTTTAGTATATATTTTTTTCAAATATAATTTTTCAAATATCTTTTTGTAGAGAAATTTCAAATTGTTATCAAAAGCTAGGGTCTATGTGCTTTCTTTTGTGCCGGACAACATTTTTGCAAGTAACGTTATGGCTCGCGACATCCACTGATATTTTTTCGAAGTACATAGCACAGCCGGCCGGCCGGGCAGCCTTGTCCGGATATGAGGCTGCCATCCGCCGGATGAGGCTGCCAGGCCGGCGTACGCGTGCGTGCTATACTTCGAAATTTGTTATTAGTTTAGGCAGGTTCGGAATCGGGGATGGTATAACTGTTTTCAACTTTTCATAAATCCTTTGCACCCAATTTCTTTTCCAGCAACAATTTCATGATTATGAGTTTAGGTGAATTCCCACTGAGCCTTTTCGCGCGTAGTAAATTGGACGCGCGTCGCGCGCTGTCAAAAAAAGCGCCGTGGAAGGAATTTGAAGTAAAACGACGTACTGAAAATCACAGAATAACAAAAGCTGTTTCCACCCAAGTTGGTTCTGTGTTTTTCAGTGCGTCGTTTCACACCAAATCCTCTCCCTACAGCGTTTTCTCAATTTACGCGCGTTGCGCGTGAAACTGAACAGTCAGCAGCCAGCTGTGATTATTATCCGGACCGGACCCGCCCTGTTATTATAGAGCGACTGTTAACAAGTCTATCATTTATTTTTAGACCGTGATCTTCCATCTTGATCTGGATTTTGGGCGTCGATCGAAAACCTCGCGACCTCTATTTATCACACGGCCAAATTAAGCTCTCTTTTGTTATTTGTTTGCGTTTGAATTCATTCTCAACGAATTGGAACAGTCAATGAAGGACCTGGGCAGCACCAGATAGGATTTGGAGGATTTCGTGAGTGTTGTTTGGGAGGCAGATGTTAACGAAAACTCCCGTGTGAAGACGCAATGACTGAATACAAACTTGTTGTGGTTGGAGGTAATAATTAAATTCATAATCAATGAATCACAGAAATCTACATGTAGCCTACCGTACTAACGTTTATTTTGAGAAAGATTTTACTTTCATAATTGCACTTTCAACCTAATGCGTAGACCCGTGAACAGGGCTCCGGAATACTTTTAGAAGGCTAAAAGTGATTTTCTGACGTTTACATATTGGGACGTGATAAATCACCTAGCCAGTACTTTATAGCCCAGGTTGGACGTCGTCTTCATTGCATTACGAGTGACGTCCAGGTTACGATGTCTCTAAACAGGGGGACTGAAACTTGCACATAATCTTTTGAGCTATTTTACCTTTTATTGGACGTCGAATTTATGTCCATATATTCTTGACGTCTTCATTTACAGGAACGGGAGGTTTAAATGCCAGCTATATACCAAATTTGATGAAAGAAATAGTGAAATCTAAGGCACAACCTAACGTTAAAGTTCAGAGAAATAAATAACAGCTGCCGTCGCGTCACGCTTCGTAAAGTTTAGATAGGCTTGCGCGTGCAGGGCCACGATTCTAGGCACGCAATGCGCTGAGGCCATGGCATAGTTTAGTTGCGACGCGCGCACGGCCGGCACGCGTACGCGGGATCTGACTATACGCACGCGGTGAGAACAAGCTGAACGTACGCGACAACTGGGCTGTCTGTATTGTGGGGATTTTTTGTGCACAAATATATAGCAAATTAGTGTGACTTTTCGCCGTTTTCCTCCGGAATATGCAGTTCGGTAATGTGTTGTGGATTTCTAAACCCGGCAATGTTAAAGATTAGGATACATGGAACTTTGTTAGCACATTAGCGGCTTCCAGCACAAGGTAGAAATATTGAAATTTTCCCCCTGTTTTTGGAACTTCATATCCTGGACTCCGTATCCCCATGTAGTATGCGGTACGGAGTCCAACCTGGGCTAACCAGTACTACATGTACTAGGCCTACTACATGTAGCCTACTACAAATTTGAAAAGCGAGCTATTTACAGTGTAAATAGCTCGCTTTTCAAATCTGACTTATTACAGTCGCAAATCACAGCCTAGACCCTTGAACAGGGCTTCGGAAATCCTCAGCCCTGGAGCCGTTTCTACCCAAAATCTATGGCAAACTCACGCAAATGAAATCTGTCTGTTGGCTCTGATATTTGCTCAATAGGCCTAGGTGCACTCACCCTAGCCCCGCGAGCAGTGCTTCGGAAACCTCAGCCCTGTCTTCTAATATACACCAAATCTGTGGCAAACTCACGCAAATGAAATTTGGCCCACGGCTCTGATATTTGCTCAATAGGTGCACTCACCCCAGTTTATACATATTCCGAAGAGTACGCATCGATCCGATGTCTAGTTTCGGTGAAATCTTGGGGACATGCAGTTTGAGACCTTTCTTGTGATGAAATTCCCACTCTTTGACCAAAAATCAAATATGCGCATGCGCGAGGGCGGAGAGGTCAACATAATAGCGCCATCTCGCGACGGCGTCGTCACGTACCAGCTGCACAGCGGCTGTTTTCCGAAGCACTGCTCGCGGGGCTAAGGCCCTTTATGCCATCAACTATACGATTTTAGCTTCAACTTTTTTGTGCTCTCTCATGAAACAGCCGCTGTGCAGCTGGTACGTGACGACGCCGTCGCGAGATGGCGCTATTATGTTGACCTCTCCGCCCTCGCGCATGCGCATATTTGATTTTTGGTCAAAGAGTGGGAATTTCATCACAAGAAAAGTCTCAAACTGTCCCCACGATTTCACCGAAACTAGACATCGGATCGATGCGTACTCTTCGGAATATGTATAAACTGGGGTGAGTGCACCTATTGAGCAAATATCAGAGCCGTGGGTCAAATTTCATTTGCGTGAGTTTGCCACAGATTTGGTGTATATTAGAAGACAGGGCTGAGGTTTCCGAAGCACTGCTCGCGGGGCTACACTCACCCCAATGTTCAAATATTCCGAAGAGTACGCATCGATCCGATGTCTAGTTTCGGTGATATTTTGGGCAAACTTGAGACCCTCCGTGCGATAATACGGCTCCCGTATGTAGATGCTAAGTTTTAAACTGCTGAAATCCGAGAAAGTTCCACAACAAATATCGTCCGAAGCACATCAGATGAGAGCACTTTCACATACACCATTGTAATCCTGAGAGTCTAGTGTTCCATAAAATAACGGTAACGCTTACGGAATCGTCAATTTGGCCATCTACTGCGTCTTGAAACATTGGACAAAATTCGGACAACGTTCTGACGTGCATGCCCTGGGCGCTGCCATCTTAGCTGATATGCTAGGACGATGGTGGCACTTCTCGGTCAAGGAGCCCGGCTGTGCAATATGCATAATTCATATTGACGTCCGTGTGTTTATCCCAGCTGGCAAGTACGTCACTCGCACAGTTCGATAACTGCATTGCGCGCGTGAAGTATTGCCAGCTTGGATAAACACACGCGACGTCAATATGAATTATTCATATTACAGTTAGCCGGGCTCCTTGACGTCTCATGATCGAGAAGCGCCACTATCGTCCCAGCATATCAGCTTAGATGGCAGCGCCCAGGGCATGCACGTCAGAACGTTGTCCGAATTTTGTCCAATGTTTCAAGACGCCGTAGATGGCCAAATTGACGATTCCGTAAGCGTTACCGTTATTTTATGAAACACTACCGGTAGACTCTCAGGATTACAATGTAGTCAGTGAGCTTTCCTTTCATCAAGTGGATTGTTGTCATTTTGCCTCGAAATTAGAATCACACCCAAAAAAATTCCTCCTAGTTGTGTCCTGCAGTGGTTTTAGATGTCCATGATTGGAAAATGATTGGAAAGAAATACTTACAACACCGTTTTTGAAGCCAAAATGGTTGTCCAACTGCTACTTTTAGAAGGCTAAAAGTGATTTTCTGATGTTTACATTGGGTCGTGATGAATCACTTTTAGCCCCTTACCAATTGAACCCCATTCGCCCATGTTGTACAAAGCTGCACGACCAAGATGGCGGCCGTTCTCCAAAGTGAAATTTGACCCGACAGTCAAAATTAAACATTGAAAAACTCACCATGGAAGTCCCTGGAATCTCCAGAATCTAGTACCGTGGTCTATTTTCCCCGATGATTCTTCTAAACAGGGCAAAAACTAGTCCAACATCATTTTTCTTCACATTTTCCGAGTTTACTGTTCAGAACAGCTTGACGTTGACAGAAAAATTAGCACAGCAAATGAGGATCGAGATATACCGCCCTCTTGTGGTCACCTCATTGTATGACGTCACTGCAGTTGTAATAAGTCAGATTTGAAAAGCGAGCTATTTACAGCCCTATTTGTAGGGCTACACTGTATGCATGACTAGTCCTAGTTAGCCGGGCTCCTTGACGTCTCATGATCGAGAAGCGCCAACATCGTCCAGCATATCAGCTAAGATGGCAGCGCCCAGGGCATAACGCTGAATGAATATTGTCAAATTTTTCAAGACACGGTAGATGGCCAAATTGACGATTCCGTAAGCGTTACCGTTATTTTATGCAACATTAGACTCTCAGGATTGCAATGGTGTATGTGAAAGTGCTCTGGTCTGATGTGCTTCGGACGATATTTGTAGTGAAACTTTCTCGGATTTCAGCAGTTTCATACTTGGCATTTTCGTATGGCCTCGTCGTAGGGCTGTGAATTGCGACAGTAATAAGTCAGATTTTAAAAGCGAGCTATTTACAGCCCTATTTGTAGGACTAATGCATGACATGATCATACTGATGTACGTACACGATGTAGCTACATGTAGGCTGTAGCTGATCAAGTTTTATTGTGCATCATGTCCATGGCGAAATATTTGCCATGGCTGCACGACCAATATGGCGGCCATTCACCAATCTGAAATTTAACCTTGCAGTCAAAATTAAACATTGAAAAACCGGTCATGCTACATGTATTTAGCGTCAACCCACACACACAATGTTGTTAGCGTCAACAGGGCAGGGGTGAACCTAGTCAGTGAGCTTTCCTTTCATACAGTGGATTGTTGTCATTTTGCCTCGAAATTAGAATCACACCCAAATATTTCCTCCTAGTTGTGTCCTACAGTGGTTTGAGATGTCCATGATTGGAAAATGATTGGAAAGAAATACTTACAACACCATTTTTGAAGCCAAAAGTTGCTCTCACATTCAAACTCAACAGCAGTTTCTGTCGTGACCGTGTTCATAAATCTCGACGTGAAATTTCGCGAGAATGTACACTACATGTAGTTGGGAATGCCCAATTGCAGACAGACTGTATCAAGCCTTATCGTTAATCGGGCACAAATACATTTACACGTACCATGGAGGAAGAACGCAGTCCTTTCCGTGCCGCTATAGCGCTGTACGCACTGAGGAAATGACTTGGCTGCTCTTTCCGACGGCTGTTTCATTACTTAACACTTAATGTCAACCATGTCACATGTAAGGCACAGGCTCGTCAGCAATGCGCGCCCGCCAAATGTGTGCCACGCAATACGCAGCTCCATAGCAAAGGCATGGAGCTGCGTGTATTTGTGCCCGATTAACGATAGAGCTTGATACAGTCTGTCTGCAATTGGGCATTGGGCAGGCCCAACTAGTGTACATTCTCGCGAGATTTCACGTCGAGATTTATGAACACGGTCACGACAGAAACTGCTGTTGAGTTTGAATGTGAGAGCAACTTTTGGCTTCAAAAACGGTGTTGTAAGTATTTCTTTCCAATCATTTTCCAATCATGGACATCTTAAACCACTGTAGGACACAACTAGGAGGAAATATTTGGGTGTGATTCTAATTTCGAGGCAAAATGACAACAATCCACTGTATGAAAGGGGTACCTTCTGTCCCTACGGGAAATCCTTGTAGGGACAGAATCATTCTGTCTAGGGTGAACCATAGAGCAAGGAACTGTTCCTTGCTCTATGGGTGAACAAAGCGTCAATTAGCAAGACCCTTGAAAAACATACCATGGACATGATGGAGGTCCTACCACTCTCAAGAATGTTGTGCACTGGTCCGTTTTCCCCGATGATTCTTCTAAACAGGAAAAAAACTACATGTAGTCCAACGTTAATTTTTTTAAAATTTTTCCGACAGTCGTCGACGAAGAGAACTCTCGTTCAACTCCTTATCACGATAACAGTTGATTTTTTTTTGCAAACGTGTAGTTGTGCATTGACGGACGCCCAAAGAGAACATCAAACGGAACTAAACGGTTATGTGCTGCGCCGTATAAATGCGCATGACATAAGAGCAGTGATCTCCACTGCCGGTTTTGTCCGGGCGGCGCGTCCAGACAAAATCATCACAGGTACATGTACATGTACCATTAGTGCCCGGACAAATATTTGCCGCCCGGACCAAAAACTCGGCCGCCCGGACAAAAATAATGAATTTTTCCCTCTAAAACACTGTGCAAGTACAGCCAAGTTATTCCAAAATGAGGTGTAAATTCACTAAACATGATTCGCTTGCCATTATTAACCATTTAAAATGCAAATCTATTGCATCAGCGTCGATAATTAACAGCCATATATTTAGATGCGTAGCAAGGGACGGGTGGATCGTTGTGAGCGCGTGCGTGGCCCATTGGAAATCGTCGCCTTCTTCAGTTATTCGGGATTCTTTTTTGGAATCGAAGTCGACTCCGAAAATGCTGGAGCGTGCCCAAGCCAACTTCATACCAGCTGGTCGCGTCACAACGAGAGTTCTTTTCGTCAAAGACTGTCGGAAATAGACGTTTTTGATTAAAAAACGGCAATGTAAGTCGTTCTCTTTTTTTTGTTTTCCAATCAAGGAAATATAAAACCACTACAGGGCACAACCAGCTGGACATTTTTGGGTGTGATTCTAATTTCGAGGCAAAATGACAACCAACTACTACATGAAAGGGGTGTTCACAGACTAGCCGTTTCCCACCCAAAATTTATGGCAAACTCACGCAAATGAAATTTGTCCCTTGGGTCTGATATTTGCTCAATAGGTGCACTCACCCAAGCGCTTAACAATTCCTAAGAGTACGCATCGATATGAAGTCAGTGATCTCCACGGCTGGTTTTGTCCGGGCGGCGCGCCCGAACAAAATCATCACAGGTACCGTTACTGCCCGGACAAAAATTTGCCGCCCGGACAAAAAACTCAGCCGCCGGGACAAAAATAATGAATTTTTTTCATCTAAAACACTGTGAAAGTACAGCCAAGTCATTCCAAAATGAGGTGTAAATTCACCAAACATGATTCGCTTGCTATTATCGATCACTTAACATGCAAATCTATCGCATCAGCGTCGATAATTAACAGCCATATATTTAGACAATAGGGAGGTTTCGGTTGCATACGGTTAGGCAAAACGACTACTATTAGTGAATTTTACGTCATCGATTTGTGCGTACTTGTGGCGTTTACACAAATATCCCAAGTGTTGTTTTGTTGTTTACACTGCTAGCAACGCCTCTACACCTTAGTAAAAAACGGACAGCGAAAGGTAACGATTTTGAGGTTTGGCTAATCGTAGTCGTAATCACTAACCGTGCACACCGAAACCTCACTATTGTTAGATGCGTACATGTAGCAAGGTATGGGGGAGCAAACGGCTTGTTTTTAGCTCACGGAGGGTCAAAATTATGCCTTAGGATTTTTTTTTTCGAAACTAGACATCAGATTGATGCGTACTCTTTGAAATATTTAAACGCTTGGGTGAGTGAACCTATTGAGCAAATACCGGTATCAGACCCAAGGGACTGAGTTTGCCACAGATTTTTGGGGGAAAATGGCAATAGGGTGGAGTTTCCGAAGCTCTGTTCACGGGTCTACCTACCGGTAATGCGCTAACCCTATGGACCTGGTCTAATTTTTCCCAATGAAATTGGGCTAGGGGATAGTATTGAGAAGTAGATCAGAATGATCACATGGGTTATGTACATGTACACAAATATCTTACATGTATACTTTCAGGATAACTATTTTTTCCTATCAAAATTTAACGTGGCTCCAAACAGAATCTTTAACCAAGTCTTTTTACAGGAAATTGCAATTTTTCGGGTAAAATCAAAATCTCTACACGTTCTACATACATGTGGGTCTGTCCACGGTAATGGGGTACATTTCTGTATTAACATTCAAGATCTTAGGTCCCAGTTCACATCAAATGTCTTAATTTTATCTTTAAATTATCAAGCTACATGTAAACTGAGCAAATAACTTTTTCACCAAGGAGTAAGAAAAATAGTCCTACGACATACATTTGTGAAAACCTTGTGCACAAATTTTCCTATTACGCATGTAACAAAGACGGAAAAAAGGTCACAAAATTGTCTGTCCACGTTACATGCAGGGCTCGAAATACCCACTGGACCGGTGGACCGAGGCCAGTAATTTAAGCCTCGGTCTAGTGCTTTTTCTACCATACTAGACCAGTGGTCCAGTGCATTTTTAAACTAACGAACAGTAAATCCACGTTCCTTGTGGCTTTGGTCTTGTAAAAATAGCGTCGGTCCAGTAAATGATCTAAGCTACTAACCCTGTGGTCTAGCAGATTGTTTCATGAAATTCAAGCCCTGACATGTACGCGTAATAGGAAAATTTGTGCACAAGTTATCTCCTGAGAACAAAACAAGGAAATTTCTTTAATTCTGAGATAAACTAAAGACATCTGAAAGGAATTATTGACTTATTTTTCAAATGTACCCCAGGGGCGGATTGCAAATGCGGTCTAAGCGGTCTTGAACTTGGTACGCTTTTGTGGGGTTTCTGGCCAAAGGTTACATGTAGGTTTAAATAGCAAAGTCAAACTTTTACAGAGAAAAAAAAAGGACAAAAACAAATGAATTATACATGTAACTGTATGAAGAAATGTCCAAATTGTAGGCCTACCCAGTTGCAGGCAGCATTCGTCTGCCAACTTGCACATCACATGCACATCACATGCACATCACATGCACATCACATGCACATCACATGCACAAATTTACAGCTTCCCATTCGTCGCATGACCCAAACATTTATCCTGACATACCGGTAGGCCTACATGACATAAGTGGTGTTCCCATTGGACTTTTTTGGGTAAATCTCCCGTGGTTGTGCGTGGTTGTGTAAAGTTACCGCGACCACGGTGTAACTTACAGGGCGAAAGAGGCCGCGGAAACTTTACGCTCAGCGGCGGGAGTTTTACAGGGCCCTCGAGAATTCCAATGGGAACAGTTTCGCCCTGTAAAATTAACACGACCCTGCAGTAAACTATGGGCCTGCACGGCAAAAGTTTACTGCAAGGTCGCGGTAGCTTTCCGCATGGGCACTGAAAGCAATTGCAAATGGGAATGCATGGGAAGATATTATTTATTTATTTATTCACCACATCCAACAGCGGAAGGACCGCCAATTACAGGAATAGGATCAATTAACATAGATATTCGAATAACTATCAACTTCTAAGTTGAATTAGAAATGGCCAGAGACACCAGGGAATCCCTCCCCTTGCTCTTCACGAAAGAATGCCCTGGGATCTTTAAAGTGCATTACCGAAACCTAACACACTGGACGGCTTTACATGATCCCTTCCGAAGGACGGAGTAAGTGTGATTAAGTGCCTTGCTCAAGAGCACAAGTGCCACAACCCGTCACGGCCCGGAATCGAACCCACATTCGAGTTCAATGCACTAGACTGCTCGGCCATAACACCCCACTGCAAGATTACACTGAGGAATGTTATCGAAGGTCACAGTAACTTTCCATGAGGCAGCGGAAAAGAAAGTCCAATTTAGTTCCTGTACAATTTTATCCTACAATTTTGAAATTTTATACAGGAAAAATTAATGAATTTGGTTTCATGAAATGCCAGGAACCAGTGTATCATTTTGTACACTCTATACCCATTTTAGGGTAGCCTACCCATTTGGGTTTACCAGCTAAACCTCCCATCCCTTCTTGTTGACAGTTACGGTACTTCCTGAGTCCGGAAGTTGAACCAATTACTTGTAATTGGTTGCACTCAATGTTGCTGTAAGGAGTCACAGCAGTGTTTTACATTAACCTTTGACACTAGGTGTAGGTCTTGTAAAATCACACTGCATTTAAATGTACGGGTTTGATCAAAATTTGAAAATGTCTTTTCTAATTGATTCATGCACAGGTATGAACCGGGCTTACCGGTACATACATGTGGACATCAAAATATAAACTTTTTTTATCAATGAAAGAAAGAAACGGGGGTGAGATTTGTATTTCCAGGGTTTTACCAACACGTCCGGATTTGAGTTTTCTTTTTTTCATTGTGAAATCTCAGATTTTTAGCGGAATTCCACTTTTTTGCTGTGTGCTCCGCGATCCACATATTACCGGTATTTTCCGCTTTTTTGCCCTTCTAGCAGGCCATATTTTTTTAAACGAGCGCCCTCAATTGTTTCAGTAATATTGCGAAGCAAACTTGTGCAAGTCTAGTCGCCACGCAAGTGCCATGACATACATTGATGTACATGTACATGTACATGTATGTACTTTACTGCTCGGTGAGCAGACCGAGATTGCACGAGTAGCGAAGCAGACGTGTACAAGCATGACAAGTCTAATCCCTAAGCAAGTGCCATCTTTGCCTGCATCGTAAACTGGCAACGGTCGTGTGTTGCGTGTGGTGTGTGATGCGTGCATGTGTGCAGTGCGCGGCTTGCGCGATGAACGATTTATGTTGCCTACATGTACATGTACAGTACACATGCAGATTCTTTTTAATATTCCACATTTGTACAAGGTAAATATTTCAAACAAAACTGGTTCTTGTGATACCTGGTTAAAATGTTTTGACATTGCAATTTGCACGATGGTGGTGTTTAAAACGATCCCACAACAAAGCCACGCCCCTTTCGATTTTTTTATTCCGGAATGTTTGTTTTCCTCCAATCTCACCCCTAGTAATGCTCTTGTTACATGTACTTCAGTCTGTAAGAACAAGTTTCATTTGCAAATGATATAAAGAGCCTTTAAAGTCAAATTACATGATTGGGAAAACGGAAAAAGATACCATTGCAAAAGCACAGGGACATGGTTCAGTGATTTGTAGTGTAGAGCCATTGCCTAGGCAGTGTGTTAGGCCATTTTTTAATTAGTAGGATTATTTATTAAATTAGTTTTTTTCTTTTTTTTTCTTTGGTTCCCAAGAGAAAAAAATGGGTTGGCATGGGTTAACGGAGAGTATACATGTATACCCTTAACGAGCCCAAGTTTTACTTAGAATACATGTAAAAACATGTACTGTACAGTATGGCATTTCTAATCGTGCCGAAACAACAATTGCGGGACATTATCACATACTACAATGTACCTTATCATATTAAATGGCTTTATCACATTAATCCTGGAAGCCACCCAATATACCGGTACCCTACATACATGTAAGTTGCTGTTTCCCTGTTGGTGTGCGCTCACGTGAATCAGACGCATTCGTGCAACCGACAGCAACTACAATGTACATGTAGTTGCAAACTGTGTCACAGAAACATCAGTTGCCACTAGTTGCTTCCAAGGCTAAGTGATTTATCCAAACCAAAAATCTAGTTCGGATAAATCACGTGACCTTGATTTTTTGAAAAATGCTCAAACATTGCCAAATTTGATAGTTTCTTTACAGGATCTATTTAGTTTATTTCGGAAAGACTTTCAGAATCATGTATGGGTCTGTTTCGAGCCTAAAATAGCCCAGCGAAGCCGGTGTGTTCCTTTAAGGGGACATACCGGCTTTGTTGGGCTATTTTGGGCTCAAAATAGACCCATACATGTACATGATTGTGAAAGTCTTTCCGAAATAGACTGAAGAGAACTTAAAAAAAGAAACCACAAAATTTGGCCATTTGAGTATTTTAAAAAAAATCAAGGTCACATGGTTTATCGGAACTACATTGTAGATTTTGGTTCTGATAATTCACGTGGTCTGAGAGTTATGATAGTTTTATTTTCAGCCGTAGAAACCAGCGTGAAGTGCGAGTTGCTTTAGTCATTCACGGTTGGTTTCTCTTCTTGTTGGAAAATAATGTCCTACGAACACTATGTACATAATGTATTTTCCAATTTGTACACAAATCTGCCAACAGATTTCATAAGAAGGGTTTCTGTGTGTTGATACGGACGAGATAATCTCTTGGATTTTTGCGTCTTCGCTTCACGGCGATCAAAATAATATCCAAAGAAAAAACAGCATAGGCCTATTGAGGGCGCTACAGACACCAAAACGTTGCGTTCGAGTTGCTTCCTTGAGTCAGCGCTGACCTGAGGGATCGTGCAAGGTGCGATGAGTCGGGGAAAACAAGGAAACGAGGTTAAACACGTGTTGACCCATATCGAATACATGATACATAATACATCGCGACGGCTGGTAAAGCGTATAGCCCAACATTTGTCATTTTTCTTAATTTTAACCATTTCTATTTAATTACGTGACATTTTGAAGAAACATTTTTTCACAACGACCATCGAAATTTTTTTGTCAAGGATGTGAGATTGCTACATTATGTAAACAGTAAGCCGGTGTGTCCCTTTAAGCTCGGCAAATATTGTTATAGTAACTGTAAAGTTTCACGTTGTAAATATTAGGGGGTACACCAAAGTGGTCCGACGAAAATCAGAATGACCATATTTTTATTGTTGCCTAAATTTCCATGTCCAAACATTTAAGTGATTTGAAACTAAGTACAGGCTTACATTATGCATGGAAATTGAAAAGTTGTGGCAGTTGGTGTGGTCAGAACTCTTAAAAGTTACGTACACATGTCTCACGCGCAAGAGGGGACACCAAATCTTGCGTGTGAAACGCATTATTTACATACATTATTTTGTATATAATATTACGAAAATATCAAATTGTTCATCAAATGTGGGTTTTATTGTCAAAAGCAACGCGTTATCAATCATTTCAGTTTACAAATAACCAAGCTAACTCACCGAAAACAAGGAAAATAGGTATTTCTATAAATTAGGGGTCCAAAAGTGTGACATTTAGTGTCCCCCGTTACACCTGATATGTGTTATTTTTCGTACAAAAATCATTAAAATGGTTTTTAAACCATTTTGTATGAATTGTACTTTATGTACTCACTCTTTGAGATGGAAAGTATTTAAAGAATATGTCCTGAATTTACAAAAACAAGATGTAAAATGTAACGGGGGACACCAACATTGGACCCCTAATTTATAGAAAGACCCAAATCTTAGTTTTAAAATGATGTGTTTAAAATGTCACAAAATTTTGCCTAAAAGTGATAATGTTTAGTCAGAATTAAGACAACGCATATTCATGATACCAATTTTGAAGGTTTTGTTTAGTACAAATTGATGTTTGTGACACAAGCAAAACTCAAAAAATAACATGTGGACTGAAGTAACTTGACAATTCAACATGAAAGTACAATCTAGCCATTCATGCCATTGGGGCCCGAATTTATGGGATCACCCATGTACATTTTACATTACTCAACTAATACGGTAAATTCAATTGTTTTTATTAACAGCTGGTGGCGTAGGCAAAAGTGCTCTGACAATACAGCTTATCCAGAACCAGTAAGTACTGTGCATTTCACCAACCCAATTTTCCCCCTGTTTTTTGTTTCCCAACAGCTGGTGGTGTTGGGAAGAGCGCCCTCACGATACAGCTCATTCAGAATCAGTGAGTATGCGAAACGAACACAACAAATGTCGGTGTAACCAAAGTCAAGCTGGAAGGAAAAATAGTTCAGTTCTTTATTGGAATTGATCTTTATCACGGTGCGGCCATCTTTGTCTTGTTCCGCATGGTACGTGTTGGGCACGATCAGTGCGACCGCACGATAGCGCATGTAATCTAGCGTTGTTGTTTTGAGAGAATCACTGTCTGCGCTGCGCATTTTCTAGCCAAACTATTTTTCCTGCAAGCCTCGCTTTGGTTATGTTCATTTTAATAGGAGAAAGGGGATGATGGCCGCACTGTGATAAAGGTCTATAGACCTTTATCACGGTGCGGCCATTTTAACTTTTTCCCTATTCAAATGAACATAACCAAAGCGAGGCTTGCAGGAAAAATAGTTTGGCCCTGTGTTGAAATAGTTAATTGTGTACATCACAATGACACACGTGTGGCGTGATCAAGAAAATGCACAGAGCAGACAATGACCCCATTCTTACTAGAGAAATCGCTTCGTTCGACGAAGATTAGTTAATCATCGTTAGTTAATGAAGCTTGTGTTCACATATCACTTAACGAAGATCGAACGAAGATTGAATGAAGAGCGGTACCGTACACATTATAAGCGACTGCTAACGAAGATCGTTTGAAGCTGTGGGAGGTCGTACATGTATGTATGCGTGTCGCTTGTCTAAACGACGTGCTGTGTGGTTTTCCAGTGGCGCGCCAAAAACAACACTTGCTGGGTGCTTGACACACAACGCGCTTCTGCAACCAGGCCTGCCAAATTGCTTTGTCGAACGAAGGTAGCATTTTCATTACAAATTTGCTTCATCGAATGAAGCGATGTCTTCATCGAATGAAGCGATGTCTTCATTGAATAAAGCTATTTGCTTCATCGAATGAACCAATTATAATCGTTGTCGAATGAAGAGGTGTGCGTTCACATCAGGAAAACTCTTTGTCGATTCATCGTTGAATCATTTTCGAACGAAGCGATTTCTCTAGTGAGAACGGGGTCAATGATTCCCTCATAACAACAACAGAAGATTACATGCGCTATCGCGTGGTCATGTGATTATGCCCGAAGCGTACTGTGGGGAACAAGATAAAGAAAGACGCACCGTGATGAAGGTCAATTGTTGGGACGTAAACTGTTCTGTCGCTGAGAGCAGAACGAACAGTTGCAGCGTACTGTCATGTCGCACGTTTGTGCAGATGAACCAGGCGTACCCAATACTTGCGTGAAATAGCAGTGGCATGATAAAGGGCTTTTTTCAGGGCTTCAAAAGCTCTTAAAATAAAGATAGCTGAAGTATGACATCAGTTGTTAAAGTACATGAAGTAAAGGTAGTTGAAACAGCCATTGCATGAGCACATGTTAATAGTTGGGTGATTTTTGTGTGGAGCCATTATCATTGACAAAAAGTGCAGTGTTCTCCACTGCCGGTTTTGTCCGGGGGCGCCGCCCGGACAAAATCCTCAGAGGTACCGTTAGCGCCCGGACAAAAATGTGCCGCCCGAACAAAATTCTTGGCCGCCCGGACAAAAAAAAAACATTTCTCCCCTAAAACACTCTGAAAGTACAGCCGAGTCATTCCAACATGAGGCGTAAATTCACCAAATGTGATTCGTTAACCACTGGTGTCGTTATCGTTCATTTTTCACGCATATCTATCGGATCGGCGAACCAAATTCGCATCGATAACGGCCATGACAGTAGCATGCATGTTGAACAGCGCCCTCAATAGGCGAAGTTGTTAACCGGCCTCTTGAGGGCGGTGCATGCCAAGCACTGTGCCGCTACGTACGGCCGGGTGGGTGTTTTTTTTTATTGCGTGCGAGTAGTTGCGTGCGTGTCTCCCGTGCGTGTCTCCCGTGTCTCCCGTCTCCCCCCCACTAAGCGACGTCAGCGCGCCCGGACAAAATTTGGACTCGTGGAGATCACTGAAGTGATGTATTGATATTGGCTCTCTATATCCAAAATGTCTGAGGCACTCTAATGTGTTTGTATAGATTTACTACATCCTACTTTTGATCTTAAATAACTTTATCATTTTCCAACGGATTTAAACAAAAATTTCAGATCATGTAAACAAGGCTTGACAAATTTGTTTGAGTGAGTTTCATCAGTTTTGTCCAAGAGGGTGAGATTTAAAAGCCATACGAAAAAAAACATAAATTTCAGAATTTGTTACTTTCGACTTGGCATCTGTCATTGTCAAGGAAATTTGTCTGAGGTCCCTTTGCACCTCTTGATGAATTGCGTGAAACGATCGAGATGGTTTGCAATAACATTTGAAGTGATCCTGCCTTCTTCAGAAGCTTTCGGCTGCAGCACACGCATTCTACCACCGTCTTCAGCGACGTACTGACATTGAAGGAGCCCAAGACGAAAGTGGTGAATTCTGAAATTGCCTTTTTTTTCTTCGTATGCTTTAAATCTTACCCCCTTGGACAAAGCTGATAAAACTCACTCTATCAAATTTGTCAGGCCTTGTGTACATGATGTGAAATTTTGGGTTTATGTTGTACCGGTTGAAAGAATCATCAACATTCGCGAAAGTGTTCGCGTGCATATTAATGAGAACATAATGTGCATACGCGAACGCATACATCGTTACCGGTATTTTAAAAACAAAAGTACCGGTACGTAAGACATGGGTTTTTTTGACACGTAGTAGTAAATGTATGAGAACTGCTCAATGATCCAATTTTTTGTTTCTTGTTTCAATGATCAAATTTCTCGTTTGTTTCTTTACAGTTTTGTCGACGAATATGACCCTACAATTGGTAAGTTGTATGACATCTTCTTGAACTCGAGTCACTGTCAATTTCAGCGCTACAGAAACTTAAGATTTGTTTAAACATGGATCATTCTTGGCCAGAACAACAAAAATACCAACATGAATGCAGTTTCAGTAGTTAGACTCTTTTTGAAATTAATATACTGTAGCTCGATCAAATTTACTGTTGTTACTACTTGACTTGAACCCACTTGACCAATATGCCTGACTTGACTAAACTTGGCGTCAAATTACTTTACTTGACTTGGGACTGAAAGCAGGCCTTTACGGCGACCACGGTGGCTAGTGGCCGCTGTGCCCGAACAAACTGGCATCAAAGCCATGTTTTTAGGCCAATGTGGATCAAATGCCTTTATCAACTTGGTCGCAGTGCCCTCTTAAGTCTTACCTAAGTCACATCGAGAAACATGCTGCGCTGTTTGTCAAAATAATTTCAAACCGACTTGCCTAGCTTGCCGCGGAGAACACACGCAAACACACACAAACACACACATGCTAATGTACGATCGACATCCCGAGTTCATGACACTAAACATCAACCACTGTAGCCGGTCGGTTTTACTCGCGAATGACTCGGTTTCCAGTGCCGTACGTACATGTACATGTACGTACATACGCACACACGCACTACACGAAAAGTGGAGCCACATCACAAGTACACTAGTTGGCATTTAGTGTGAGTTGAATCCTGGTTCCCTATACAGGTCATCAAATACTTTCTGCACAGTAAGTTGGTAACCAAATGTCACGTGTGCTTTATTATTACACGTGTGTAACTAAAGGTCACGTGTGCTTTATTATTACACGTGTGTAACCAAAGGTCACGTGTGTTTTATTATTACATGTACACGTGTGTAACCAAAGGTCACGTGTGTTTTATTATTACACGTGTGTAACCAAAGGTCACTTGTGCTTTATTATAACACGTGTGTAACCAAAGGTCACGTGTGCTTTAGTATAACACGTGTGTAACCAAAGGTCACGTGTGTATTATTATTACATACATGTACATGTAGACTCGCGCGTTGCTTCAGTGCTGCTTTGTCAAGTTAAGTACAAGTCCGCGATACCAACAGACAGCGACTGGCTGTAAGTTTATTGCCAGCGGGGATTTTGTTTCCCGCTGTAACCAGGAGAAATAGTTCAATGTACTTACAGCGCGCAAATTATTATTGGTCTTCGACTGGCCTCGCTGCCCTAACTGGTCCTGGCAAAGTGGCCTCAGTGCCCTGCGAACTAGCCTCGGTGCCCCAAAATTTGGAGGCCAATGTGGCTCCACCCTAAAAAGTCTAAATTTCAAGGCCTGTTAAAGGCAGTTTGACTTGACTTGATTTGACTTGGGACTTGAGCAGAGGGAGATTTACATTGTATTACAACGCTGGGGTTCGTTTCACAAACATCCTAAGATCCATCTTAGGGGTTCTTAAGCCCCATTGTACATTGTGTAGGACTTAAGCACAGTCAACTCCTATCGCTAAGACCTTTTCCACTTTCCAAGTCCTATTTTTGTGAAATGAACCCCTGGTCTTGTACCCTGCTGAGTTAGCTCCGACACCCTTTCAATACATGTATTAGGCCAACTTCGCCAGTATGCTTGTGCACACTAATACACGTAATACTCAGTGTTGTAGTCACATTTTTCGTGACTTGGACTCGAGTCACATTGAAAAATTACTCGGACTTGGACTCAGACTCGACCATGATGACTCGGACTCGAACTGGACCATAACGACTCAGACTCGAACATGGTACCGGTAACTCTCGACTCACGAGTCACATATTTCAAAAAAGAGATATTCTTGGGGAAAAACACTACGGTGCGTGATGTACACTGCCCCACCAGGCCGGCAAGAAGCGCACGAGCACGTCATAATTTCACATATTGTGTAAACGAAACTACCGGTATAGCAGATTCAGTTTTATATGGCGAACTCGTGACTCGTGACTCGGACTCGAGGCTAGTGACTCGAGACTCGGACTCGATTTTGGAGACTCGACTTCAACACTGGTACATGTAGTAGGGTCTTTCCACAGTAATGGGGTACATTTCTGTAACATTCAAGATCTTATGTCCCAATTCACTCAATTTTAAGTCTTAATTTTATCTTTAAATTATGCAGCTAAATTGAGGAAATAATTTTTGCACCAAGGACTAAGAAAAATAGTCCAACATACATTTGTGAAAACAACGTGCACAAATTTTCCTATTACGTATGTAACAAAGACAGACAAAAATGTCACAAAATGGTCTGTCCACGTTACATACGTAATAGGAAAATTTGTACACAAGCTTTTCAAAAAATGTATGTTGTGGCAGCAATTTCTTACCTTTTTGGGTAAAAGTTATTTTCTGAGAACAGTACAAGGAAATTTCTTTAATTTTGAGATAAACTAAAGACATCTGAAAGGAATTATTGACTTATTTTTCAAATGTACCCCATTACTGTGGACAGACCCAGTACTCATTTGGAGCAAAAATTGGCTGTGGGTCCTTTTAATCCCTTTTTTCCTTCACTCTGGTGTTTCTGCAGAGGATTCATACCGCAAACAGGTGGTTATTGACGGGGAAACGTGCCTCCTAGATATCCTGGATTCCGCAGGTCAAGAAGAGTACAGGTATGATAGAGTGAAGATGCTATAGCATCATTCAGACCTGCCAACTAGTACGATTTGGCCGTATTTCGTACGGGAAATTGTTGAAAATACGACCGTACGTTTCCCCTAAAAAAAATACGGGTTTTGACCGTCTTGACACGCCTTTAAAAAAATCCTGGTTTAAGCGCGCGGTAGCGAGTGTAAACATGGTAAACTAGGCTTGATAGTAAAAACGGCTGCCAGTCAAGACTATGCAGGACATGACGTCACGAGGCTTGACACTACGTCCCGCTCTCATAAGCTAGGATGTCCGTAATTGGTGCACGGGGTGTACAATACTGCTGTAGGACCGGGCGTATTAGCCAATCGTAGCGTTGCATACAAAAGCACTAGGCATTAGGATAGATGAATGGCGGTCTATTAATTGCTTTCCGTGACGTAGAACATCTGGGAATGTTCGGTGGTCAACAATCACGCGCGTACACGTGCGCGCCAATAGACGCACATGAACACGCGTAAAAAATACTCACCAGCGTATTTTCATTCGAAGATGCCACACACGCGCGTTGCGATACGTTCAAAATATTGAGCATGCAGTTAGCTTGTAAACACGAAAGTGCTTCTACTTGATCGCGATGTTTAGCCTGAAGAAATACGTTTTTATCTTTATCGATACAACAGCCATGGCGTAACAACATAAATCAAGGTTAAGCAACAGAGGTAAGTGCAACCAATTCGCTTTTCTTGCTCTTTTTGGCCGGTTATCACTCGAGCCACGTGTGTCATGAAAAATGCCAACCAAAATGGTGGATGGAAGGCGTGACGTCACCGGAAAGCAATCAATAGTCTAGACGCAGACCGTGCCGTCCATGCTGCTGGCAATAATTTTGTGATCCTTGCTTGAGCGCGTGAATATTTAAATATGGCTTCGACCTCCAAAAAAGATAACAGGAAGCAATCGTACAAAGCAGAATACTCGGAGAAATGGGACTTCATACATCCATCGCAGAAAGGAGAAAATCATGTACGATGTACATTGTGTGGTTCGGATTTTAGTATCGCGCACAGTAATTCGTATGACATTACGCACCACATTCAAACCGCAAAGCACCAAAACTTTGCCGAGATTAAAAGGTCTAATCGCTCTTTGAAACAATTTCTGCCATCTAATGCGAACTATGACGTGATTAGAACGGAAACTTTATGTTCAACCTTTGTTCGTAAGCTCATCTACATGTACATCTATGCATATTTTGCAAAAATAGTTTCCTATGAAGGATACAACTTTTGGAGTTTCAGAATACAATTTCATGATTCTAAAGGTTGGTAGGGCTGCATCATTTAGCATCACAGTCTAACTAGTGGTCTAATAATTTTAATGTCAAGAAATTTAATGTCAAGAAGTGCTCTGTGATGCATATCACACACAAGAAGAAACCATTATCATTTAGCTATACTTTAGGGGGGTTACAACTTCAACCAGTGGAAAGTCATACTTACCTTGGCATTACGTTGATTAGTAAACTCACCTGGACTACACACATTAACAACGTCATTTCCAAAGCCAACAAGACTCTTGGTCTTTTAAGACGTAATTTCTACCATGGGAATCAACATGTAAAGTCAACAGCATATAAGACCCTTGTAAGACCTCAGCTTGAATACTGCTCAACTATCTGGGACCCCCACCATCGGAACTACATTAATGCTCTAGAAGCTGTCCAAAACAGAGCTGCCAGATTCGTGAAGAAAGATTTCTCCCGGGATAATAGTGTTTCTGCTATGGTGCAGGATCTTCAGTGGAAACGACTTGAGGAAAGAAGGCTTGGAGCTAGACTAACACTTCTGTACAAAGCTCATCATTATATCGCCTCAATTGATCTCCAAAAGTTTCCTGTCAACCATCGGCGTATACACACAAGGCAAAACACAGGATTATCATTTATACGTCCCCAAGTAAACAAAGATTGCTACAAATTCTCATTTCTACCAAGAACTGTGGCTCAGTGGAACTCTCTGCCTCTAACTGCTAAAGACTCTCGGAGCCTGGAGGACTTTAAATCACAAATTGACAAAATTAATCTTCTTGAAATTACGCGGGGGGTCCTTGACTAGAAGCTGCCAGCACCACGTCTGTACCCTGTGCGGGATATCCCTTGAGGGAGGTTGCACAGTACTCAACAGATGCAGATGCAGATAGACATTTATCACGGTGCAGCCATCTTCCCTTTTGCCATATAATCAATTTGACCAAATAGGAAATAGTTTAGTCCCGTGTTGAAATTGTCGCGTGTGCATCACAATGACACACGCGTAGTGCGACTAAGGAAATGCCAAGAATGAACAGTGATTCTTTCACCGACAACAATGGTAGGCATTTGCACGGAGCGTGTCTGACACATACAAGGAACAAAAGGAAGATGGCCGTACCGTGTCTACACTACAGAGTGTATCCAAAAAAAGTAGAAACCAGTGACAAAAACTTGGACTTCAGATTAAAGGAGTGTGACCAGATCACTTTTTTTTA